>CAUYUJ010015147.1:0-65000 GCA_963575745.1 Prorocentrum cordatum | reverse complement strand
TTACGTCTAGGCGATTCTTCGGTGGGCCTATAGGCGAGCCAGGACGCGTCTTAACGGGCGAAGAACGGTATAGAATAAACTTCTTCGCCGTCGGGGACAGCCGCCCTGGGGCAGGTGTCCCCGACGGCGAAAAAGTGTATTATATACCGTTCTGTAGGGGTATAAACTTTCCAGCCGCCCTGGGGCAGGTGTCCCCGACGGCGAAGAAGTTTATTCTATACCGTTCTTCGCCCGTTAAGCTTCGGCACTGCTGGATCCTCGAGCAGGGTCATGGCCTGCTGGATCGTCCGAGGCGGCGCCCCGCCCGTCAGCGAGTGCCTGGCCGAAGCCAGGCTCATCGAGGACGGGCCCAATTCTCCTCCCGGTTCCTCCTCCTCCTCCTCCCTGCTGCTCCTTCCTGCTCGTCCTCCCTGCTGCTCCTCCTCCTCCCTGCTGCTCCTTCCTGCTCGTCCTCCCTGCTGCTCCTCCTCCTCTTCCTCCTCCTCCTCCTCCTCCTCCTCCTCCTGCTCCTCCCTCTGCTCCTCCTCCTCCTCCTCCTCCTCCTCCTCCTCCTCATCCTCCTCCTCCTCCTCCTCCTCCTCCTCCTCTTGCTTCCTCCTCCACCTTCCTCTCATTCCCTCCTCCTCCTCCTCCTCCTCCTCCTCCTCCTCCTCCTCCTCCTCCTCCTCCTCCTCCTCCTCCTCCGTGGAAGTTTTGACTCGAGTAGGGAGCAAGGAGGCTCAGATATTTGAGTGTGGCAACGGGGAGTTTCGCCCCTCCTGCGATCTTTGAGCCGTGCGTTCAGGAACTGTCTCCACTCACAGGCACTGCTGGGCCTTCTGTGTATTCTCTTCGCTTGGCGAGCTCCCGCCGGAGCTCACGGGCAAGCATGACAGGGACGACTACATCTCTTGCTCGGCGTGCAAGTATCGGTGGAACTGGAAGTCCCGTGCTTGCCGCTTCCAGTGCAAGGCCACGTCGGGGCCGCTCGAGTCTCCCTGGAGGGAGCCGCCGGCTGGAGCGTGGTCGGGGCCCAGCGGTGTTGCAGCGGCGGCGGCAGAGCTGCCGCAAGTGCCTCTCCTGGCCAACGGTCGTGGGGATCGCCGCCAGGCGGGCTGGCGCCGCCTAAGGGCTCTACGCCACCCGAGCGCGCCGCCACGGCGAAGGACGGCGGCCTTGCCACGGCTGACAGCCTCGCGGAGCTTAAGGACCGTTTGGGCAATGGCGAGGCTGGCCGTGCCAAGCACGCCGTGCTCGAGGATGCGGTCGGCGGGCCCCGGCAGCAGCCGACGCAGCCTGCCCCCAGCGCCAACTGCTCGAGGCCCCCGTGTCGGCCAAGGGCGTGGCGTGCAGGCGAGCTCAAGCCCACCTGTGTGTGCCATGGTGGCTCGCGAGACCGAGGCGGAGCAGTGGAATCAGGGGAACAAACAATGACAAGAACATCACAACTCGTAGGCCCGCGCAGATTTCTCGGATCGGCGCGGAGCTCAGAGTTGTCATGTTTGCGTCGTTGTTGTCTTCCCCGTGGTGCGCAGACAGCAAGGAGGCCACCGCCGAGGCGGCGCTCGCTGTCTCCGCCGCGACAGCGGGCGCGGCAGGAAGCGCATGGAACCCTGGAGCTTCAAGGCGGGTGGGGGGCTCCATCTCGCCCGATGCCGCGTGCTGCGGGCAGCCGTCGCAGCGGGGAGGGGGGCTCTGAGCAGCGTTTCGTCTGTGCCTAGCGCCACGGGCGTGGCATGAGCCCCACTGGCCGATTCACCCCCCTAGGCGAGGACACGGGCTGTTCCCTTCGGGCTTCGAGGGGCATGTCCCCAACTGGGGTGGTGGGATGGTGGGGATGGGGATGGGGATCGGTTAAACGATACGGAGGCTGGCAAATCAACATGCCCCAACTCCTCACAAGCGAAAGCGATGATACTGCGACGGCATCAACGTCTTCTACGACTGGCAGGGTGCGTGGGCTACGTGGGACACCTGGCACAATGACTCCCGCACCGAGGAGCTGAACGAGAAGTCGCGCGAGCTTCTGGCCCGGGCGTCGCAGGGCATGCAGGGAAGGAGTGTTGGAAAGGGGGATGCACAAAGGTGGCGGAAGGCGCCGGGGGGACTAGGAAACGGCCCCCAGACTAGTCTCACCGGCAGTCGGCACGACTGCCCCTATGAACATGTACACTCACATGCACGTTACGTACCGGCGCTGGTTGCGGGAGCCCTGGCTTTCGAGGTGGGCCGCTGCACCAATGCGGACACGATGTTTGTCTTGCTTCTCGGAACGTGGATGGGGCTGACTGAGGCGAAGGTGGAGGGGCTCCAGGAGCACATGCACGCGCTAGACATCGATATCCTCGCAATGCAAGAAACGCACAGGCACGAGTCTGTTCACAACGTTACTGACAAGGATTTCTTGCTTATTCTCAGGAGGCGCTGACGATCCCGGCACGGCAGGAGTCGATTTCCTAGTCTACCCTCGCGCCAGGAGGAGCGTCATCGGCTTCAAGATGGTGAGCGCGAGAATCGCCTCCTTGAGGTTGCGCGTCCGGGGCGGGAAAATTCAGATTTTTAGTATTCACGCGCCTCATAACGGGAAGCCGTACGAATGCAGACAAGATTTTTACCATCACAGCTCGACAGCGTCATCGCCGGTACTTCCAAGCACGGGCACGCCGTGGTGCTGGGCGATATCAATACCAGGTTGCATCGACGATTCGGTGGACAAGATAATTATTTAGGCGATTACATATTCGGAGATGCTCGTGCCGAACACAACCCGTCCTCTAACCGGAGCTTGCTTCTAGAACTCTGCGAAAAGGAGGGCATGGTCGTCGCCAACACGTTCTTCGACCACCCTCCTGAGCACCTGCTACAATGTGGGATCGAAGCCGGGGAGCCTGGCTACCCCGCAGCATTTTGGCCAGATCGACTTTCTGTTGTGCAGTGCTGATTGCCTTCAGCGCGTCGCAGATAGTCAGAGCAGGCGGGATTTTGCACTTGCCTCAAACCACTTCTTACTGCAGTGCCGCCTTTGCCTGGACGTCGCGATCTCCAACAAGAAGAGGGGCCTGAAGCTGGCCTTCTCGACGCTGGTAGACAGACCAGGGCAGCTGCAGTTCAGCGAAAGCTTCTGGCGCAACTTGCCAGAAGCATGCCACGAGCAATCGCTGAACGAGCTGACCACTGCCATGGTGAACGCTTTCGCGAGCGCTGCTGCTGAGTGTCTTCCCCGCGTGCCGGTGTCAAAGAAACAGCCTTGGGTCAGCGGCGCCACAGAAGCAATTGGCTCGACAAGCAGCAGGAGACCGGTGATTGGGAGCAGGTGCGGAAGCTCCGAAGACCGCGTGGTGCTGTGATGGGATAGCACATTTGTCAGACTAGGTTCAGCACTTGTGTAGCATAGCAGGTGTGTATCCGTGATTTGCCTAATGTTTTGGCTCAAGGGAAAACATTGCCCAATCCTCCTGCTGCCACAGTTGGTAGCGGAGCGCGGTCCGGGCGAGAGGCCATGGGTGCCGGGCAGCAGCCTTTCCGGTGAGCTGTCCCGTCGCTTGCGAGCCCTCGCCCCGGCTGCGCTCTGAGCGCTGGGTGCGTGAGGGGATCCACGGCATGTCGTCCCAAGACGGGACCACAGGGGACGAGCAGGAGAAGACGAAGGTGATGGAGGGACCAGGCGGGGGGAGCGCCAGCGGCGCGGCGCCAGGTGCCACTTCCATCACCATGACGCAGGAGCAGTGGAAGGCCCTCGCCCAGGACATAGTGGATCGGACTATGTCAGCAGTGCGGGCCGGCACGACCACAGGGCAGAGCACCGAGAGCTGGAGCGGCTGGAACGACCACGCTCGAAGAGCGACGGCGGCCGCAGACGGAGCTGGCGAAGATCCCTGGCACTCTGCGCGAGGCGACCCGTGGAGCGGGAACGACCAGGCGCGAGGGAGCTCGGGGACGGCGGCCGCCGAGGCGGCGGCGACGGGCGAGACCGGCGGCCACAAGGACGGCGACTGGGGCAAGAGCGGCTGGGCAGCCGGCAGCTCCGAGTGGGCTGGCGGCTGGGGCTCTGGCCAGGACTGGAGCAGCAGTTGGTGGCATAGCGGCTGGAGCCAGCCCAGCACGAGGGGCGACTTCACCGACCCGCTGGCGTGGCCTGGCTGGACGCACTACCGCCTGTGGAAGCGCGCTCTGCGACGGTGGAACGACAATACGGATGTGGCGCTGTGGCGCCGAGCAGAACGATTCCTGAAGTTATTTGACTGGACGATGCAATCGAAGTTCGAGGACATCTCCGATCGAGACCTAGCTTCCTCCTCGTGGCTCGACATTTTGTTGGCCAGGATGGACCTGCTGATCGGAGAGCGCGAAGGGGACGAGCTTCGCCGAGCCGGCCGCAAGGCCTTGTTCGAGGCAGCTCGCGAGAGCAAGGGGTCCCTGACGCAGTACGTATCCAGGCGTGAGGCGCAGCTTCAAGAAGCAGAGGGACACGACTTGTGGATGTCGCCGAAGCTGAAGGGCCTCTTCCTCGAAGAGGGTGCTGGGCTTTCGGCCCAGGGCACACATAATCTACGGACATTGACGCAAGGCAAGATGGACTACGCGGACATCGCGTGGGCCCTTCGCCAGATGGACTCGTCCGGCTCTGAGAGACTGCTACCAGGTCGAGCAGGGGCCAGCGCTATGGTAGAGGGCGCGGGTCCCGACGTGTATCCTGAGCTAGGCCCTAGGGTAGAGCAGTCTCCCTCCTCTTCCTTCCTCCACCCCTCTGGTCCGGTCGACGGTGGTGGTGAAGCCAACCTGGAGTCAGAGGACGAGGACGACGGCTACGACTACTTCGAGGTCGAGGGAGACTTTGACGTCGAGGCAGTGCCGGCCGAGATCGAGGACATGGATCTGTACGAAGATGAGCTGGACGACACCTTGGCGGCGATGGCCAACGATCGATCGTGGAAGCAGAACAAAGACATGCAGCGAGCTGCTCGACAGACCCGGGAGTTCTTCCGGGGCAAGCCCGGGGGTGATGGAGCCCCGCCTTCCTCACGATTTCCTCGGCCAGGCGGTCGCGGTGGCGGCCGCGGCGGAGGACGAGGTCGCGGACGAGGACGAGGAGGCGGCCGGTCGAAACTCTCACTGGAGCAGCTCATGAAGGTGACGAAGTGCAAGATCTGCCACCAGAAAGGCCACTGGGGGCGTGAGTGTCCCAACAGGGGCAATGGTACGGACAAGCAGAAGGAGAAGAACACGGCCGCCAGACGAGAGCTGTCGGCCTACATGTTCGACGGCTACGTCTCCGGCCCGGCGGCGGCCAGCTTTCCGAGCTGGCGCGAGGCAGAGACCGAGCTCACCACGGAGGGCGTCTACCTGGCGGCGAGGGCGACGCAGGGCCTGGTCGACCCCGGAGCGGGGAGCGACCTCGTGGGCGTGGAGGCCCTCAACCGTGAGGCACAGGCCCTCGCGGACCAGGACATGTGCTACGTGCTGATCCCGCTTCAGCACAGGAGGCCGAGGGCGGCCCTCGGGGTAGGAGGAGCAGCGAAGGTGATCGCATCCATTCTCTTCCCGATGTGCCTCGGCGGGGCGTTCGGCATCGTCGAGACGACGGTCCTGGAGGATGCGGTCCCCCACATCCTGAGTGTGAACCTGCTGGAGTTTCTCGGCAGTGTGATCGACCTCCCGCAGAATAAGATGGCGCTGAATACCCCAGAGTCTGAGGTCACGCTCACGCGGCTCGGCTCTGGTCACAGGATGGTGGACATTGTCCGGCCCCTGCCCGGGCCGTGTGAGGTTCCCCACTCGGCCTTCCAGAAGTATCCTTTTCTCTTCCCTGGCGCCTTTGCACTGGCGGGACGCCCAGTGCCGAAGATGTCCAGCGAGGGCACACTGATGCAGTACATCATCATCATCATTATCATCCTCATCTTCAGGCCCAGGAGACGCGTTGGGGGAAGAACTTGTCGGCGCAGAGGGGACTACGGGAACCAGATCAAGGGGGTCCTGGGGTACGTCAAGGACCTGAATAGGTTGCTGATCGTGATTGGGAGTCTGGGGCTGTACCAGTTGCTCATCGGGACCACTGCCTTGACAAGGGCGGTCCTCCAGCCACGAGCTCAGCGGGCCCGCCCCGGGCCGGAATCAGCGGTAGGATCGACCAGGAAAGCTAAGGTCCAGAGGAACAGGCCCAGCAAGAAGGCCTCCGGGGCTCTCGAGCCCCGTCCCGATCCCTCCTCCGTAGACCCTTTGGGCTCAAGCATCAGCTTCAGCCTCGCCAGCTTTCTCGATAAATCTCGGACGCTGCACCCAGGCAGCGATGATGCGGCGGACGGCGATCTATGTGGCGCTGCTGCTAGCGACGATCGGCTCCACGGTGGAGGCTGGAAAGAAGAAGGAGCCAGGAGCGAAGAGGATGACGGACGAGTTTCTGGCAGCACATCGCAGGGGCCAGGGCTCGGAGTCGGATAGCGACCAGACTCAGCTACCGGAACACACGCTCCGCGACGCCCTGCCGCCCTCCGGTGGCGGCGGCGCCGTGGCCCCGGGACAGCAGCCCGGAGCCTCGAGCGGGGCGGCGGCGGCCGCGGCTCAGGCGACGAGCGTGGGAGCGAGCGCCGGGGCGTCGCCTCCGTTGCCGCCAGGCCCACCTCCTCAGGGGCCACTCGGCCCTCAGGGTCAGTGGAACGAGCCGATGCCCATGGCAGCGGGACTCCCGCCACCCACAACCGAGCCGATGCTGTGGAACGCGGCGGCGGTGGCGGCGGGCTGGCCGCCGACAGCAGCGGCGACGGGCCCTCCACTCCCGCCGCTGACGGGACCAGCTGCGACCAAGCCGCCTCCCAAGCCTCCGCCGTACTGTCCTCACGGCCGAGTGAAGTACTTCGGCAACCAGCACGGGAGCGGCAGCAAGTGCCTCGACTGCGAGGAGCGCCTCACGTGGGTCCCGAGGGGACACGGGCAGGGCGCGGGGCAACCTCAGCCGCCGACCGCGGCAGATGCAGCTCGGGCAGCAGCAGCGTCGGCAGCTCGAGCCGTCGACATACTCCAGAACGACCCAGACTTCCGCGCAGGCGGGGCAGCGCTGACTACAGTGAACAGCCTCTCGAGTCTCCTTCAGGGTCTTCAGTGGCAGCTGCAGACGTTGCCGGAGGGGCTCAGGCAGTTCGGACGCGTGCAGGAGGTCTTGGACAGGATGATCGAGGTCGCCACCACGGCGCAGGAGGCCCCGACGCAGACGGTGGAGGGCCTGCAGCAGATCCACCAGGCGGTCATCCACATCAAGCGCTCCCTCGCGACCATGGAGGACCTAGGGGAGTCGGTCGACGCTCTTCAGACCCAGGTCAACCAGATGCAGGGCTCCATCAACAACATCGAGACGAGCCTGGGCCAGCTGGGGATGATGGTCGTGCAGGTGGGCAACGCAGTGGCCGGCATCTCGAATGTGCTGAACGACTTCGCCGCGGCGGCGCAGTCGACCGCGGGGTCGTCGAGCAGCGGGGGTCCCCTCCAGCCGAGGTGGGAGCCTCCCCCCCTAGGGGACGACCCCGACGAGAACTACCAGGGCGGCCAGAGCATGACCACGACTACGACGGCGACCTCCGAGGCTACGACGACACCGACTCTCCCGACAGCCGCGGGGATGCAGCCCTTCGGGGACGCCGGCCTCCCGGCCATCCCAGAGGCGGTGGACGAGAGCTGGGAGTTGCTGAGCGACGAAGCTCCCAGTCTGGTGTGAGCGGCTCCCTCCACTCCTCCGAGCCTCTGCCGCGGCCCGGCGGCGAGAGGTCGTCGCTAGGTCTGGCAGCCTGCTTCGTCGCGTGTGGCTGTTCACCTTCTGGCGCTGAGTGCGCGTCTAAAAGGAAGGGAGGCCCTACCTCGGCCTCGCGCCTCTCTGCCTTTGAGGCGGAGTTTCTGGACGGGGACGTGTGGAACGACGACCGTGAGGTCGCGTGTGGGTCCCGGGTGCGTCGGGCGCTCGCCGAGAAATTGTCCGAGTGGTGCCCGGACCGTCAGGACCCTGGGGCCGAGGGGACTTTTCTTTGCAGCGATCCGTGTCCGATACTGACAAAAGGGGGCGTGGCAAAAAGGGGGGGGGTCTTGAGCCACTGCTGACTACTCATGCCGATGCTATGCCGATGCTCCCCTGTCCCACTTTTGCCGTTCGAGACTGTCCCAGGGTCGCCTTCATGGAGGTCTTTTCCCCACCTCGGATCGCCCCCGCCGTGCAGAAGGCTGGAGCACCCCTCGGCTCTCGGCCGAGCTGGGACCACAAGCAGGGATGGGATGCGTCCCGTCCTTCCCACGTTAGAGAGCTTTGGCGAAGGATCCAGACCGAGGAACCTGAGATGGTGTGGCTTTGCTCCGAGTGCAGGGCCTTCTCAGCTATCAATCAGATGAATCGAGGTCGGATGGCTCCCGGCGATTGGGATCGCTTGATGCTCGCAGGGGTTCGCGATCTGATCCTGTGTATGGAAATTGCTGAGTACCAGGCGTCCCGGGGCCGATACTTCGCGTTTGAGCACCCTCTCTACGCGTCGTCTTGGGGTTCTGAGGTGGTTCGCCTCGTTCTGGGGCGTCCTGGGGTCAAGAGGATTCGGATCGACATGTGCCGCTTCGGTATGCAGGTTGATGGCCGGGGGCTGAACAAGAAGCCTACGGGAATCATGTCCAGCCATCCCCATCTCCTTCGTCTCCTTGAGGGCAGGTTGTGTCTGGGAGACCACCGACACGCGGTCCTGGAGGGTGGCTCCATCACCACTAAGGCGGCGTGCTACCCACCTCGGTTCGTGCAGCTGGTCGCTCGGGCCGTGGCCGAGCAGTGGAGCGGGGCCTCCCAGCACTCAAGGCCCACGTGGGCCGAGTTAGCCGAGGGAAGCTTTCCCGAGGAAGGCGTGGAAGGCGTGGAGGGTGAGTCGGACGGGGACAGTGGTGATGAGCAGGAGACCCGGGGACCGAAGGTCGAGGGGGCCAAGCCCACTCACAGAGAGGAGGAGCCCGAACCGATTGAAGAATAAAAACGACTCCTCTATAAGCTTCACGTGAACATGGGCCATCCCGACAACCGGAAGTTCATCCGCGTCCTTCGGGCTGGCGGGACGAAGTCCCACCTGCTCCGATGGGTGCGGAGGAAATTCCAGTGCTCGGAATGCGCCGAGCGGGCCCGTGTGGGGGTTCACAGAAGGGTCGCCATGCCACGGACGTTTCGTTTTAATCACATTGTCGGAGTGGACCTCTTCTATCTCGATTTTCTGGGGGTTACCCATCCCTTCCTGAATATCGTGGACCACGGGTCCAACCTTCAGGTGGTTGTGAGAATAGCGAATGCTCAGTCCACTACGGTGTGGTCGGAATTTCTGAGGTCCTGGATCCGCCCGTTTGGTGCCCCCCATTTCGTCATATCGGATGGAGGCTCCGAGTTTGGTTCTAGGTTCGCGCGGGGTATGGAGCAGTGGGGTATCTGTCAGCACGTGTGCGACGCGGACTCCCCCTGGCAAAACGGCCGAGTCGAGCGTCACGGGGGTTGGGTGAAAGACCGGATCAAAGCGGAGATAGACGCCGGCTCGTCGCTTCCAGGGGACCTCCAGGAGCTTGACGACCTCGTGTATGAGCTGGTCGCCCATAGGAACAGGTACTGGCATCGCGGGGGTTTCTCCCCGCTCCAGCTCGTCTTTGGCGAGAACCCCCGCCTCCCGCACGACATCCTGAGTGACGATCACAAGGAGCTCCCGGGCTGGCAAGATGCCCTTAGGCCCGCCTCGGAGCAGGACGCGGCGGGCTCGGAGTTCTCTCGAGCTCAGGAGGTCAGAGCCGTGGCCCGTCGCATGGCCATGGAGGTGACCGCTCGCGAGAAGATAAGCCGGGCCTCGCGTGCCAAGGTCCCGGGGACCAGGGTCTTCACTCCGGGCCAGTGGGTGTTTGTGTGGAGGCACTTTACCAAGACCTCGTCCAGGGCCGACGCGTTGGGCCGCAGGCGGGACGGGTGGACCGGCCCCGGGATCGTTGTCTTGAGCGAGGGCGGGACCGTGTGGGTCGCCGTCAGAGCGAGGCTCTGGAAGTGCAGTGTGGAGCAGCTGCGCCTCGCCAGCTCGGAGGAAGAGTACGGTCTGCAGCTGGCCCACGACCCGAAGTGGCAGCAACTGATGCAGGCCGCTCAGGCTCGCAGAGTGACTGCTGTCGACGTCGTTCGGGAGGGTCCCCCGCCCGACGAAGCTTGGGACGAGCCAGCCCAACCTCAGACGGACCCTGGTCCCAGGATCCCAGGTGGCGGTCAGGAGCCGGCGGAGGAAGCTGCGGCCGAGGCGGCCCCTGCTCCGGCGGTCCTGGGGCCTCTCTTGCCAGGCGGGGCCGGCGGAAGATCCCAGGCGGAATCCCTGGATGTGGGGGCCCCCTCCCGTCTTCGGTCTATCCCCGAGGCGGAGGAGCTTCGGGTGGAGCCGCCCACGGCTCCCCCCTCGCCCGGGGGTTCCGATCCCTCTGGGGATCGGGAGGACGGAGAGGGATCGGGGGCCCCTCCTACTACCTCTCCCGCGGTCTCTTCTTCCCCTCCTCCTGCCCTTTCCTCTCCCCCTCTCTCGGCTCTTCCCTCTCCCGCGCCCTCGGTTGCCGTTCCTCCCACACCTCCTCCCGGCCTTGAGGCCTCGCTCCCTCCGGCGAGGGTCCGCCGACTTGCGCAGCCAGAGGACGTGCCCTGGTGCATCCGGGCCTCCGACGCAGCACGGAGAGCGGCCTCGAGCCCACCCGAGGTCAAGCGGCCTCGCCTCGGTGAGGCCGCCGAGGACGGGTCCCAGCGGGTCGGGGAGGATGGAGCCTCCCCCTCTCTCTGCGGTGGTGGTGTGGTCCAAGGCGGTCCTCCAGGCCTTCCTGGACCCCCTCCTCCTCCTTCCTCTGACTCCTCTCCTCCGTCTGGTCAGGACTTGAGAGAAGGCCGAGGAGCTGTCGAGCGCGGCTTCGAGCGCTCCCGATCTGTGTCCGAGCTGGTGCGCGATCTCGAGGTGACCAGGCGTCCCAGGTCTCGCTCACCAGTGAGGCCAAGCGTGTCTGGGGTTTCCGAGGACTTCTGGATCTTCCCGTCGGAAGTTGGGGGTCTGGGCTCTAGGGCCGCCCGTGAGCAGCCAGAAGAGACGAGAGCCGATCAGGTCGGAGGTGTTTACGCCACGGGGCGCGGGGGCGAGGTCTGTCTCAAGCGACTGACACCCGCCGAGAGAGCCAAGTTTGAGGTTTCGGATAAGAAGGAATGGGACGCGATGATGGGTACCGGGGCCGTCGAGGTGGTGCCTCCCAGCCAGGACAGGATCGTGCGTGAGCAACTCCCAGACCGAATCATCTCATCCAGGATGGTGAGGCGGTGGAAGCCCGTCGAGGGGACGTTTGCCGATCCGGACGCGAAATCCCGCTGGTGTGTTCACGGGCACCGGGACCCTGACTCCGGCGCGTTGGCCGTGTACGCGCCCATGCCTCAGACATCCTCGATAATGATGTTTCTCCAGATAGCTATTAACCTAGGCATGTTAGGAGACATCGCAGACGTGAAGAACGCGTTCTGTCAGTCCGATCCGATGAGGAGGACCCAGGGCGAGATCTACGTCGAACCGTGTGACGGCGTGGACGTGGAACCTGGGTCCCTGATCCGGCTTCTAGTGAACGTGTACGGGCTGGACGATGCACCTATGGCCTGGCGTAGGACGGTGGTGAGCTATCTCCAGGAGCACGGCTTCGTCCGGAGCCTACTGGAGCCATGCTGGTGGATCCGGTACGGGAGTGGTGGTGAGGTGCTCAACATGATGTTACTCGAGGTCGACGATTTTATGATAGCGAGCTCCTCCCAGGAATCCCGGGCATGGTTACGATCGACCCTCGAGGCCAGGTTCAAGTTTGGCAAGTACCGGGACTGCCAGGCCGGTCCTGTAGACTTTGCAGGTCGCCGACTTACGTTCGCACCTCACAAGATACTGATCGACTAGGAGAAATATATCCTTGAAGAGGTGAAGGCACTGTCGGTGGCCAAGGGCCGCATGGGTCAGAAGGATGCTCCTCTGGAACATAGTGAATTCAAGGCGCTGCGCTCCCTCGTCTATAAATTCAACTGGGTTGGCCGTGAGACCAGACCGGAAGCTGCCGGCATCGCCAGCATACTGGCGAGCCGCCTGAAGGCACCGACCATCTACGATGTCCAGTGCGCCAACAAGCTGGTCCGACACTTGCGGGCCACTGCTTCCAGGGGGCTCACTGTGTGGAGATTAGACCCAGAGCACTTCTCGTTCGTATCGTTCTCAGATGCCGGAGGCGTAGGAGCTACGGCCAGTCTGGCCGACGACCGGGGTCTTCCAGAGGACCCGACGCAGGGAGCGTGGATGGTGTTGGGGACCGACAAGGCCATCGTGTCCAACCAGTCCGTCCGGGCCTCCATTCTAGGGTGGCGGTCGAGTAAGCTGCGGCGTAAGGTCCCGTCCACGCTGGCAGGCGAGACCCAAGCCTTGTCAGCAGCGGTCGCGGAGGTAGAGTTCCTTCAGATCATGTATCGAGACGTCGTCTTCCGGGACGTCGACATCCCAGACTGCAGGAGAGCGTCTGGACCTTTCACCACGGTGCTGAGGTCAGACTGTCAGCTGGGCTCCCGGGAAGGAAAAGTACATGTAGTAGATGCCAAATCCATCTACGACACGATGCAGAAAGAAGGGAACGCCAGTGCCAAAGACCGCCGGACAGCACTAGACTTGGCCATCATCTGCGAGGCCCTCGAGAGGGCCGGCGGCAGAGTCAGATGGGTGCCTCACGGGCGTATGCCCGTCGACTCTCTCACCAAAGACGACATCACGAAAAGCAATGCCGCCCTCTTCGATTTGATGACCCACGGGAAGCTCAGTCTCATAGATGAGGGCGGAGAACTCAGTCGTAGGAGAGAGACCCCGGAGCTCAAAGACCGATCCCAGGCAGCGTCGAGGCGAGAGCTGGCCAAGTCCGAGGTCCTGATCTCTTGGCAAGAGTTCCTGGCCCAGGCAGGTGGTGGTGGTGTGGTTGGTTTCTCCTCTCCCTCCTCTCCCTCTCTCTCCGGCCGGCCGGTCGGACTTCTGCCTTTTCCAATAGATTTCACCAGGACCTTGATGCAGGGCATCCGGGGACAGATGCCTTGTCGAACTGTTGTGCGTTTTCCTGCTTGCAGGGCTTCCATCCCAGTTACAGTTTCTGGGATGCTGAACCTACTAGAAATTCCGACGAGTGTGATGGGATAGCACATTTGTCAGACTAGGTTCAGCAGTTGTGTAGCATAGCAGGTGTGTATCCGTGATTTGCCTAATGTTTTGGCTCAAGGGAAAACATTGCCCAATCCTCCTGCTGCCACAGTGCGACTCAAGGGCGGTTGCGCGACGTACGGGGCAGAGCAGTTGATAGCGACGAACGGGCGCAGACATTGGCCAAATACTTCGCCACAGTCCAGTGGGCCGTCCGGCCAGTAACTGCGATGGGCAATTCGGAGCCGCTGGGACCTTCGTTGCCCCTCGCGGATGGCGCGATCACAGAGCCCGAGGTCTGCGCGGCAGCGCGCGCGCTGAAGAGAGGGCGCGCCGCCGGGAAGGACAGCGTGCCCGCCGAATTCTGAAAAACAAGTTGCCAAACAGGTACAACGGCATGTGAATGGGTTGTTTTGCTATGCAACAAATGCTGGACGGAGGCATCTGTTCCTGAGGCGTGGCACGAAGCAGTGGCGACGGCCATTTTCAAAAAGGGCGACAGCGCTGACTGCGCAAACTACAGACCCGTATCTGGGGCACGCAGTTTGGACTCCGAGCTGGGCGGGGAACAACAGAAGCCTTACTCGTCGCCAGGCGGCTGATCGAGGACGCCATGGACACGGCCTCCGGACGCTTGCTCCTGCTCGCCCTTGATTGGGCCAAGGCCTTCGACAGCGTGTCACCCGAGATACTTCTTCAGGCATTAAGACGCTTCGGGGTCCCAGAACGCTTCGCCTCTGCCGTGAAAAGGATCTACGAGAGCATGGCTTTCTGCGTCCGTGATTCTGGTGAGACTTCTGGCTCCTGGCCCCAGGCCTTCGGCATCTCTCAGGGTTGCCCGTTGTCTACGTTCTTGTTTTCGATCGTGATGAGCGTGCTGATGCACGACGCGACGCGGCATTTCCAGACGCTTGGCCTCCATCAACATGACGACATACCCCTCAACGAACTCATCTACGCGGACGACACACTTCTCATTGGCGCCGAGAAAGCATATGTATGGCAATTGATGATGTGCGTGAGGGACGCGGGGGAGCACTACGGTCACTACGGCTTATCCTTAAACTGAAGCAACAATGAAAATCTTCCGCTACGCTGCAAGCCCCACATCCAACGGCCAGATGGTCAGGCAATGCTTCAAAAAGAAAGCATGACATACCTTGGAGGTTTACTCTGCTCTGGCGGAGAAAGTGGGCCTGAGTTGAGCAGGAGAGTAGGCATGGCGTATAGGACTTTGAAGCATTGTGCAAGGTATGGAAGCACAGCAAGGTCCCTCTGAAGAAAAAGGTTGCATTATTTGACGCGTGCGTGGTGTCCAAATTCATGTATTGCATGCACACGCTCTGGTTGAACAAATCAGAATGTAAAAAGCTAGATTATTTTCAAGCGCGGTGCCTGCGCAAACTGTCGGGCATCCCACATTCATATTCTAGTCACGTTACCAACGCTACCGTGCTTCAAACTTGCAAGAGCCAAAAGCTTAGTTCCCAACTGGCTTACCGCCAAATAGTGCTCATGGGCAAAGTCGCCCAGCTCCCAGAGGACAGCGTTGTGAGACGGTGTGTGTTCGCGCCGGCGAGTTTCGATCTGCGCAGGCGGAGTGGTCGCCGCAAACGGGGCCGACCGAGGAGTTTATGACCTGGCCCGGAGGGCAGCTGGTAGCAAGGAGGCAGGCTTTGGCGTCAGGAAGGTGATGCGTGGCCACGCGTCGCAAAGCAATATGCTTCCTATATTTGACGCCTTTGTTCCCCCTCCTCTTCCTCCTCCAGCTCCTCCTCCTCCTCCTCCTCCTCCTCCTCCTCCTCCTCTTCCTCCCCCAAATTGCCATGCTTTGCACGCTCGCCGTTTCACCCAATAGTCTCCGTTTTCACTATTTCAGCCAACGCACCTCTGATGTGCACGGCCTCTGTCTGTCTGTCTGTCTGTCTGTCGAGATCGTGGACGGCGACTTGCTCGACCTCGGCGGCCTCGACGTCGATGAGCCTGAGCGACAGCGGTGGCTGGAGCTCAAAGCGAGCAGATCCACAGAGGTGCAGGCGGCGGTGCTGGCCGAGATTGGCACCAGTGCGGAGAGCATTCGGAGGCTACGCCAGGAGGCGCGCGAGATGCGACGCCGCCTCGCCGCCGAGCGAGCCAGGCGCGAGCCCAGCCCCGTCGCAGGGTGGAAGTGGGTCGGCAACGGGGCGATCGCCCGCAGAGGGCAGCCGCGGCGGGGTGCCTCGGCGCCTCCCGCCGTGGAGGCGGTGGGTGGTGCGGCTCCGCGTCATCCCGCTGCTGCGAGCTCAGCCGGTGGCAGCCTCCTCCTCGGATGGGGGGCAGGGGCAGGCGGGGCAGCGGCCGCGGCAGGCCCTGCCGCAGAGCCAGCCGACCGAGGTCCGGACCAGCGGGCCTCCTCCTCCTCCTCCTCCTCCTCCTCCTCCTCCTCCTCCTCCTCCTCCTCCTCCTCCTCCTCCTCCTCCTCCCAACGGGCCTTGGACGCGGCTCGGCTGGCGGCGGCGGCCAAGCGGGAGCAGACACTCTCGCCAGGGCCCTGGCTGTATGCTGACGCAGCAGCGCGGCGTGGCTGGCACTGCCCCGCTGCTCCCTCTTTGGGGCCCAGCCCGTGGCGTCTTGTCGCCGCGAGCCGCCGCAGGGCATGGGCCTGCCACCACACGGGGTGCTCCCCCCTCGCTGGCCATCGCTCGGACGTCCATTCCCTGTGTTTTTTTCGGTTTCGTGCGTGGCTTTTTCGCCAAATGATCAAGGGTGCTCCTCGATGGCCCTCGCCGAAGGAAAAATGCACACGTTTGAGCGATGCCAAGCTCGTCGCCCAGGCCCCGATCGCAGCAGGAGGGCTCTCGTCCGCGCCATGGTCGGCTGGAATGCCCCACGGGCCTGGGGCGTCCGTGGCCAGGCAAACCCGGAACAGCAGCCGCGGCAGGAAGGGTGTGCCATTCCAGGATGGAGCTCCTCAGCCGGACGGACAGCCGTGCCTCTGGAGAGGCGAACATCCGTTGTTTGAGGTCGCCCTGCCATCGCACCGCACCCTCTGGGCGGGGCTGTACTCTTGGTTCGTCCATTGCTTGTTTTGTGGTTGCTTGTGTGCTGCGCGCTGCCTGGATTGTGCCGATGTTGTGGGCGATTGGGGGGGGGGCTGAGAGTGCCTCCTAGCTGCGCCCGCTGGACGCGACCCCTGGCATCTAGTGGGGGCGCGCAGGGGTTGGCTTTGCGCGGTGCCTGGTCGCTTGTTTTTGCTTCCTGGGAAGTATCTTGTACCTTGTGCGATGTACACTTGGCTCGCGGCCGTCGGCGATCGCCGGAACTGCAATCCTATGGAGGTCCCCGTCGGCGACCTCGATAGGACTGCCCCCCATAGGACTCCTCCCAAAGGACCCCCCCCCATCCCCTCCCCCCTAGGGCCCCCGTAGGACTCCGCCATAGGACTCTGCCATAGCACCCCCGCAAAGGACACCCCCCCCAGAGGACACGCCCACATAGGTCTCCCCATGGGACTCTCCCGCAGGTCATCTCCCACGAGTTGGGTGGCCTCGGGCAAAGGCTGGCGGCTCTCCCCCGTGGCAGGCAACCGAACAGATTTTCTTTGTGAGGGGGGGTGGAGAGTCCCCAGCCGCCTCGGGAAACGAGCTAGCTTTTGGGGAAGTATCATGCGAAAACTTAATGTTTAAAACTTCTTGACCCCCTCCCCATCCTCCGAAAAAGAAATGGATGTTCTCGAAGAACTGGAAGTTGGCGGCAAAAATATGGTCCGACGAAATCCAAGTGCCCCATAGAGAAACTTCAGGGCCCCAGAGTGCGCGATGCCATGTTGCACGTTCCCCAGAAGTCTGTCTGGGAGAGCACCGAGACGCGCCTGAGCATCGCAGTGTTTGAGAAGGGTGAGGCTGCCGTCAAGCATAACTGGGAGCCGGCGGTAAACCGTCAACCTTGGTTACCGCCAGGAACTCGTAGAGCTTCCTCGTGCAATGCGGGCGCGGCGAGGACGCATGCCGTGCGCGCGAGGGTGCGGTCTGCGAGGACGAGGAGTTCTGGCTCGCCATGCGGGGCGACGGCGGCGAGGACGCTCTGGAGCCCGGCGGCGGTGGCGAGGGGGCCGCTCTGGCGGCTGCGGCGCCCGCAGGCGCGGCGGCCGCCGCCGCCGCCGCGGCGCCCGCGCCGCCTGCCTGCCGCCGAGGCGGCGCCGGCGGCACAGACGAAGGGCCGCGACCGGCAGGCGCTCTGGCGCACTATGTACATGCGCTCTCCATTCCATATTGTACTTTGCGCGATGTACAGGGGAGGGCGCAAGAACACATCTCCCTCGCGCCCTCCACGATGCCCTTCCTTTGAACTTGAATCGCCCCTGGAGGCCGCTAACCTCCATTCCATGGTACTTTGCGCGATGTACAGGGGAGGGCGCAAGAACACATCTCCCTCGCGCCCTCCACGATGCCCTTCCTTTGAACTTGAATCGCCCCCGGAGGCCGCTGAATCTGCACCACCCTCCAGGCGGTGCGCGATCTTTCTCAGGAGGGTGTAAAAAAAAACATGTTCAAATTTCCTACTGCTTCTCTTTTCTCCTTAATGCAACTCTTCGTTATTTTTGTTCGACGGCACGGCCAAGAAGGACCTCTTCGTGAAGCGGCGGAGCAGGTCTGCTTGGAAGCGCGGGCGCGCGGTCGCCCCCGCGAGCTACGCGCCCCCAGATGTGTGGCGCCGCTCACGCAGCCAGCGTGGGATGCACTGGGGCGGCCTTGGGACTCCCTCGACAGCCCGATCGCCGTGCCCAGGTCGCTGCTCCACCGCTCGCCGCCGAGGAGGCAAAAGCGGGGCGCCGAGGCGCCCTCGGGGAGCCCCTGGCCTGCAGTGAGCAGGGGCAGACCCCGAAAGGAGAGCGCAGCTGGGCCGCCGATGGCCGGGCTGCAGCCCCCGCCCCCGGCCCGCCCGATGCCCGGGCCGCCGACGGGCCGCGTGGCCGAGGCCGCCGGCGTCGGTGCCGCCGCCCCTGCTGCGGCCGGCGTCGTGGACGCGCGCCTCTCTGCGCCTCCCTGCCGGTGGGCCCTCCTCTGTCCAGAGGCGGCGGCTGCGTGCTGGCCGGCGCGCGGCCAGGGTGCTCCTCGAGCCCTGGCAGGGCACCCTGGTGGCCTGGTGCCCTCGAGCGAGGCCCAGCTGCCGCCGTCGGCGGCGGAGGAACTTGTGGAGTGGCGTGCCGAGCGTGCCGCGGTGGGGTGAAACATCATCTCTGGCCTTCTCATCGCGTCGGCTGAGGAGGTACATGTTCCAACTGGCTCGAGGAGACAAACTGGTTCTAATTCCAACCGGCCAAATCATGGCACTGTATGATTATAAGTGTGGGGCAATGTTAAGATATCCCAGAACCAAATAATATGATTATGTCTGCATGTTTGTATATACACACATAAATTCCAACACAAACTCACATGATTGCCCAGGTTGGAATTTGTACCAGGTTTGATCAGGGATGTTATCGCAAGGGCTGAAGGGCTGAATGGTTCAAAGGCCTTTAAGACTTAAGGGTTTTGAATGCTCAAGGGCTTAAGGCTTAAGGGCTTCAGGGTCTAAACAATTATTCAAATGTTTAAGAGACTAATGGTTTCATGGCTCACGGGTTTCAGAGTTTGTCCACTAGCCTCTATTCGAAGCCCGCTGGACGTACCCAGCCCGCCCATGACCTACGACATACAGAACTCAACGCGTCGACGACAACGACGGCGAGGCGACGGCGACCCCTCTGTTCGAAGCCCGTTGTGACGATAGGCGCGCCCCCCCCGCGTCGGCGAATCCTTGGAGGCCTCTTGGGCGACCCCGGGGCTCGTCGACGGAGCCGCCTGGGGCCATCGAGGCAGCCAGTCGGCGTTCCACTCGCCGCCGACGAGCTCTGATGGCCGGCGCCGCCGACCCTGAAACGCATCCACGACGACCAGGAGGGGGAGGAGGAGGAGGAGTAGGAGGAGGAGGAGGAGGCGGAGATAAGGAGGAGGAGAAGGAGGACTTCCCGTGTGAGAGTCCTCTCCCCGCATCGCCTGCGTCCGCAGCCATCGGGGCTCTGGGCGGCTCTGGCCTAAGTCGCCCAAGGGTCACTCGAAGACCGACAAGGATGCCCTTGATGAGGGAGGTGATCTTCCGCATCTTTGCCTTGCCCGGCGCCGTCCCCGAGTTCCTCAGGCCACTGATGTCGCAGTCGAGGAGTCGACATGCCTCCTCTGGGTCGCCAGATGCCATTGCCATCCTCTGGGAGCCGCTCATATACATGTGGCAGTGGCTGAGGTAACCCAGCTCTGCCAGCGCCATCTGTGCATCACCACAATAACCAACGCAGTCACAGGTTGAGCGAGGCACCACGATGGACAACTGGCGCTTCTGCGCCGTAAGCTGACGAACCATATCCAGATCAGATATGTGGGAGACGGGTCCAACTCAAGTAGGCACGCGACATCCTCCGCAGGAAGCCCCCCAGCGGGCAGAGTGGCAGCTGAGGAAGCCCTAAACAACTCAATGGCTAGTGCGACCTCCGGCGCGCCACCCTTCCGCCCCAACAGGCGACGACAACACGCAGGGCGGTACGGAGGCAGACGTCACCACCCCGTTCCCTCCCGGCCGGTGCGCGCCCTGCGGGTCCACGCTCCGTGCCCCAGGCTCGGGCGTGCACTCGGACAGGTAGACGCAAAAACGTAGTTGCGCAGCGCTTGCGCCTCCAGGTAGGCCCTATCGACGACGGGGGCCGCGCGGCGCGCGCGCACCATGCTCTTCGCACGCGCTCCCAGCCCGCGGGAGCCCTGGGCCCCCCCGTCATGCCTCGCAGGCGCCCGGGGCGGCCTTCAGGGAGGCCGACCCTGCTGGTGCCGCGGCGGGGGGCGGCTTTCGGGGAGGCCGACTCTGCGGGAGCCGCGGCGGGGGGCGGCGGCCAAGCGGGGGCAGGCCCCGCGTCGGGTGTCTCTGTCGGGCCCCCGGAGCACGCGCGCACCGCGGAGGCGGTGCGGGTCGGCGCAGAGGTGCGCGGCCTGATCAAGGGGCTCGGCGTCAGGAAAGGGGCCGCGCGAAATTTGCGACGTCGGGCCGCGTGCACGGGACACCGTATTTTTTGCAAGGGATTTGGGCCGCACGGGCAGAACACCTTATTTCTTACAAGGGGAGCTGGGGGCGCATTAAGGGGCGACGGAAGGGGCGGCGGAAGGGATCCCAGGGTTTAAACCTTGATGGGCTCTCAGCACTAATGTTTAAAGGCTTCCTGGTTCAAGGCTTCAAAGGTTTTAACGGTGAAAGGCTTAGTGTGCAAAGGTTTACGGCCTGAAGGGACTCAAGAGTGTTAGGTTTTCTGGGCTTCATTATTTCAGAGTTGTGAAAGGGCTCAGGTGTTTGGCGGTTTGAGGCGTTAAAGGGGTTAGAGGCTTTAAGGGCATAATCGGGGATCTTCTGACCTGGGTCAATCCAGACCCGGGTCAATCAGGCCTGCAAAATCCTGCAAGATCCTGCACCCAAACCCGGGTCAATGCGAAGGATCCTGCAGGATCCTGCAGGATCCTGCACCCAAACCCGGGTCAATGCGACCCTGGCGCTGCAGGATCCTGCAAGATCCGGCGCTCTGGCTGACCCCCGTCTGCACTGACCCCCGTCTCGAGGCTCCCGACATAAGAGTGGCTTAAGGATTTACTGGTTTGAAAACTTAAGGGATAGAGAGCTCACGGATTCACTATTACTATTACCTTTATCAGTACCAGTATCACCATCATCACTATCAGCATCATCATCACCACCACCACCACCACCATCATCATCATCATCATCATCATCATCATCATCATCATCATCATCATCATCATCATCATCATCATCATCATCATCATCATCATCATCATCGTTGGGCCATCCTCATCATCATCACCATCACCATCACGATCGCCACCATCATCATCACCATCATCACCATCATCATCATCATCAACATCATCAGCATACTCATCATCATCATCATCATCATCATCATCATCATCATCCTCATCCTCATCCTCATCCTCATCCTCATCCTCATCCTCCTCCTCCTCCTCATCATCATCATCATCATCCCACACATCCGTCGCATGCACGCAGGGCTCTAAGACGTTTGCACGACGCCTCTAAGGCGCCTGTACGACGCCTCTACAACGCCTCTTAGACGCCCGCACGACGCCTCTAAGACGCCCGCGCGACGCCTCTAAGATGCCCGTGCGACGCCTCTTGGACTCCCGCACGACGCCTCTAGGGCGCCCGTACGACGCTCTAAGACGCCCGTGCGACGCCCCTGAGACGCCCGCGCGACGCCCCGAAGACGCCCGTACGACGCATCTAAGATGCCCGCCGGACGCTCGTGGGGCTTCTCATAGAGGTTGGCTGGAATACTTAGGTGGTTCGGATTGGTACTGATTGGCTGCAATTTGTCCTATTTCCTATTTCCGGGTGGAGCCCCCTCCAAGGCGACAGAAAAGTTCCCCTCCGATGGGGGTGCTCCTTTCGGGGCGCGCACCCTCTGATCTCTTTCTCTCTTCTCTTTTTTTTGTTCTCTCTCTCTCTCTTTCTCTTTCTCTTTCTCTCTCTCTCTCTCTCTCTTTCTCTTTCTCTCTCGCTCTCTCTCTCTCTCTTTCTCTCTTTCTCTCTCTCTCTCTCTCGCTCTCTCTTTCTCCCCTTTTATGGGCGTCCAGTCCTAGTCCTCCTCGTCCTCCTCGTCCTCGTCCTCGTCCTCCTCCAACATTCCTTTTTCTTTTCGAAAGGGTGGGACGGGCGTTTCGCTTAAATCTTCCCCGCCATTTGTGATCCTGGAGCCTAGGACGTGCAACAACTTTCGGATTGAGGGCGGTCCGTTTTCAAACTGTGGCTCTCGCCTTAGCGCCACGCATATTCGTCTTACAGTTCGCAACAATGTCATGTATTGAACGCGGTCTGCTTTACAAAAGTGCTTCTCGCCTTAACGCCGCGCACATTCGTTTCAAAATGTGCAGGAGCGTCACGAGTTGAGAGTGACCCGTTCTCAAACTGCGGCTCTCGCCTTAGCGCCGCGCACATTCGTTTCAACAGTCTGCAAGAGCTTCGCGGATGGAGGGCGGTTCCTCTGCAAACTGTGGCTCTCGACTGAGCGCTGCGCACAATCGTCTTAAGACTTGGCCAGCGTTTTAACTATTATCATGGCGAGCGTCCGCGAAATTCTGTTTTAGCACGGTGTCAGGATGTCAGGGCGTAACAATCAAGTTGGTCCGTCTTGACGTCCCAGGAATGGTGATCTGGCACGATTCGGGGTCGCCGCGACGCAACAATAATGGTGATTCCCGGCGTTGAGGTCCCAGGCGTGGCCTTCTGGTACAGTTCTGGATATTCAAAAGGTTGCCTTCCAGCGGGGCATTTCCCTCAGTGAAAGTGAATATGTGTAGGGGCCTACGAGGAGGGAACTTAGGAGGAGGGCGTGCGAGTCTTGGAGGGAGGATGTGTGCTGCAATTCCGTTGATGCGTCTTGGGTTCACACTGGTCCTCCTCTTCCTCCTCCTCCTCGTCCTCGTCCACCTCCTCCTTCTCCTCCTTCTCCTCCTCCTCCTCATTCTAATCCTTCTCCTCCTCCTCGTCCTCCTCCTCCTCCTCCTCACCATCATCATCATCATCATCATCATCATCGTCGTCATCATCAACATCATCATCATCATCATCATCATCATCATATCACGCCGCTACCACAAGAAAGAACTGCGTATCAGAAAAAAATCGGCGGCGAAACAAATATACATAATAATCACTCACTGACATGAGCGGAAAAAACGGCGGCGGGGCGATCCAATCCGAATGTATCAGTCGGGACTCCCATGAAAAAACTCGCGGCGGGAACATTCTAAATCGGTGAAAACTAGAAATGGTGGGCAACATATTTCAAAATCAGTACATAAAATATCAATGATATATAATCACTGCTGGCACTCTTTCCTGGAACCTATAATCAAAAAACAGATCTCACTTGAACGGTCAAAAACAACAACAAAATACACATGAAATCGCCAACTCCCCACCCAGAAAATGTTGACAACGAACTGGGTTTACCAAATCAATATCTGCGTAAATTTCAACAAACCACGCAAAAATGA
Organism: Prorocentrum cordatum; assembly: GCA_963575745.1. Lineage (NCBI taxonomy): Eukaryota > Dinophyceae > Prorocentrales > Prorocentraceae > Prorocentrum > Prorocentrum cordatum. Next base: position 41,725 of record CAUYUJ010015147.1, on the reverse strand, counting down.
ATCATCTTTCGCAAAAAGGAATCATCATGGGTCCGATGCTGCGGTCGCCCGACAAAATGGGCCGTGTTGGAGACGGAGCCGCGGGCGGCGGGCGGCGTCGGCGGGCGGCGGGCGGCGTCGTCGGCGGGCTGGATCGTCTTTCACTATAAAAACCACAGCGGGGGACAGCGGGCAAACTGGCGGCGGGCCCGCTGCCCAGAATCAGTTCAAAATGGCGGCTGCGCGGGGGCGCGACATCCATCCAATACTGCAGTGAGCACCGAAGAAACCGGAGTGATATCATCATCATCATCATCATCATCATCATCATCATCATCATCATCATCATCATCATCGCCATCGCCATCACCATCACCATCATCGTCAGCATCATCATCATCATCACCACCATCATCATCAGCATCATCAGCATCAGCATCATCATCACCATCATCGTCATCATCCTCATCGTCATCAGCATCATCATCATCATCATAATCCTCCTCATCATCATCACCATCATCATCACCATCATCATCATCATCATCATCATCATCATCATCATCATCATCATCATCATTCTCCTACTTGACACAGCCATGCGCCAAAACGTACTCCCAGCGCGCCGCGCCCACCAGCTGCTCGACCGCCTCGGGCGCCGATGGACACGAGCCCGCCGAAGTCTGGCTCCATGTGCGGGGCGGGGGGGAAGACGCAGGCGGCGGCACACCTCCGCGGACCGCCGCACCATCGCCGACCCTTCTGCTACCTTCCCCGCCCCGCCGGCCTTCGCCGCCTCGGCGAGCCAGGCTCGGAGGCGCGGGGAGCGGCCACGCGGCGAGGTGCGGCCGGGGGTCGGCCGCGCGGGCGCCAGGCGTTCGGAGCCACGCTGCAAACAGCGCGGCCCCCACCTCGGGCTCGTCGTCGTCCGCCTCGGCGACCGTGCCAGCGTCAGCAGCGGCAGCTGCAGTGGACGCTTCCTCGGGCAGCACGGCGCCCCCCCCCCCTCGCCGCCGAGCGGTGCTCCAGGCGACTCACGAGTAAGGGGGCGCCACGCCCAGCACCGCAGCGGCGGCACGAGAGGCCGCGGCGGGCGCGTCGGCCGAGGGCGCACGGCGGACGGCGCCGTCCGCCCAGCTGTCGTCCTCGAGGCCGTCGCAGCCGCCGCCCCCTGCACCGCCCGCCCCCTCGGCAGCGTCGGAGGGCACCGTGGGCGCGTCCTGCGCTCCGCGAGCTCGGCGACGCCGAGCAAGACGGCGCCCCCGCCGTGGCTCCTGGCCATCGGGCGGGCCGCCAGCCGCGGGAGCGCGAGGTGGCTCACCAGGGCCTCCGCCGCCACCGCCTCCTCCACCATCAGCGGCTCCGGGGCGGGCTGCTCGAAGCTCAGCTTCATGCATCGCCGCCGCGTCGCGAACGAGGCTATCGGCGGAGCGCAGCAGCCGAACGGCTGCCGCACACCGCGCAAGGCCAGCAGCGCCGTGCACTGCCAGCGCGGCCCCGCGGGCCGCGGCCAGCGCCGCGCGGCGATCCGTCGCCGCCGCCATCGGAGGCTCCTCCTCCTCCTCCTCCTCCTCCTCCTCCTCCTCCTCCTCCTCCTCCTGTCCTACCCTCCTCCTCCTCCTCCTCCTCCTCCTCCTCCTCCTCCTCCTCCTCCTCCTCCTCCTCCTCCCTCCCCTTTTTCCCTCCTGCTCCTGCTCCTGCTCCTGCTCCTGCTCCTGCTCTCCTCCTCCTCCTCCTCCTGCTCCTGCTCCTCCCTCCTGCTCCTGCTCCTGCCTCCTGCTCCTCTCTCCTCTCCTCCTCCTCCTCCTCCTCCTCCTCCTCCTCCTCCTCCTCCTCCTCCTGCCCCCCTCCCCCTCCTCCTCCTCCTCCTCCTCCTCCTCCTCCTCCTCCTCCTCTCCTCCTCCTCCTCCTCCTCCTCCTCCCCCTCCTCCCCTTTTTCCTCGTCCTCCTCCTCCTCCTCCTCCTCCTCCTCCTGCTCCTGCTCCTGCTCCTCCTCCTTCGATGGCTTGTCCAGGGCAGGCTCATCGAGTGCCTCATCGAGGGCAGGCTCATCACAGTGGCCCTGGCGGCCACAGCCCTGGCCACATCGGCGTCGAGCTCCTTGGCCTCGCCGTCCAGCGCCTCCTCGTTGTCGACGAGCGCCTGGAAGATCGCTTTGGTGCGCTTCTCGCGGTACTTCCTGACGAGTTCCACGAACTCGTCGAGGTCGATGTGGCTCGTGTTCACATCGGCCATGAGTCTCATGCATGAGTGGTACGAGACGGCGTAGCCCAGAAAACGGAGGAGCTTGGCCACCTCCGACGCATCGAGCACTCCGTTGCCGTCCGCGTCGAACTTCCTGTAAGTCTCCTCCACCTCTAAATAATCCGACTGCGACAGCCCGTGGTGCAGTCGGTAGACCTCGAGGAACTGCCAGACCTCGTGGAAGAGGAGCTCGCGGTCCGCGGCCTTGCCCAGTCCGATGTCCTCGCGGGCCTCCTCGATGGTCTTCGCCTGCGGCACGTAACCGAGGGTCCCGAGCAGCCCGTTCAGCTCGTCGGAGGATATGGCCTTGCTGTCGTCTACGTCGTTCTTCGCGAAGAGCTCGCGCACGATGGCGACCTCACGCTCGCGGGCCTTCCTGGAAGACGAAAAGACGGTATGAACACACAACTTTCGGAGGCCCGCGCGGATTCCTCGGATCGTCGCTGGGCCCCCCTCCCTAGCACAGGGGCCCTGAGAGCCCGACGTTGCTCCAAGTCGACCCAGCTTGAACCGGAGTGCCGCAGAAAGATTGGCTCCAGGGCTCTGGTCGAGATTTTTCTGACTACCTACCAGACCACCCCAACCCAACCCGAAGACCCGAATTTCGGGTTGGGGGGGTAAGGGTTCCACATGTGTTTTGTTCGATGTTTCCCGACCCCCCCCCCACTGGACATCGAGGGAAAATCTGAGCCTTCGGGTTGGGTTGGGGTGGCTTGGTGGGTGGCGATTTTCGCGACACTGCATTTGTCGAAGCGTCGGCTCCCAGAGGGAGCCTCGCCAGGGGCGGCGCCTCTGTGTCGCCGACAAGGGGGGGGCCCGGCGCCGACCCGGGACACATCCGAGCGAGACTCCGGCAAGTTCTGGGCTGTGCCGAGGTTTCGTCTTCGGCGTCCGCATGAACAGCAGGAACTCCCTCCGCTCCAGCTTGGGGCCGTCACCGTCCTCGGGGGCGGCCAAGGAGGGGGGTGTCCAAGAGGGGGGGGGGTGCAACTCATGACCGGCGGCACGTGCGCGGCCCAGCGGGGGGTCCGGGGACGCAATGGAACAAGAAGCGGCGCCGTGAAATCTGGGGAAATATCATGGCCCGCGCCATGATATCCACCCCCCCTAGTCACCACCCCCCTCTTTTCCGCCCCCGATGTCCGCCAGAGAGTAGGAGCACCTCCTCCCCGGCTCGGGGGCCGCGCCCTTCACGTCGTCTATGATGCCCATCACGCCCTTGAAGTCCAGGGCATAGCCCAGGTGGCACAGGACGCCCATGATCTCGCGGGGTTCCAGCTTCATGTCCCCGGTGGTGTCGTAGTCGTCGAACATGTGCATGTACCTCTCCACCTCGGCCTTCACGAAGCCCTCGCGATTCTTCAGCAGCTCCACGAGCTTCTTGAACTCCTCGAACGTCACGCCGTCCTGGGCCTCCTTCCCGGCGTCGTCGTCCTCGCCCTGCATGGGCGCGACCTGCTGCCTGCAGGCCCCAGCGGTCTTCGGACCAGAAACTCGGGCCTCCGATGGCCGTCCGGGAAAAGCCCTGGGCACCCCCTGGGCGCTCGCCTCCCGGGGCGGGGAAGCCGCCGAGGTCCGGCGGAGGACGACCGACGACCTCGAACCTCGAGCCTCGAGGGCTGCTGCCTGCACTTCTCGGCGCCCGCGGCCCCACGGGCGAGCTCGGCCGCCGCGAGCTCCGCGAGCACGGCCCTGGCGGCCGCCTTGGTGGCCTTGCCGCGCACCTCGTCCAGGATGGCCTGCCGGATTTGTGGCGTTGTCGCTGCTGTTGCTGCTGCTGTTGTTGTTGTTGCTGTTGTTGTTGTTGCTGCTGTGGTTGTGGTTGTGGTTGTGGTTGTGGTTATGGTTGTGGTTGTGGTTGTGGTTGTGGTTGTGGTTGTGGTTGTGGTTGTGGTTGTGGTTGTTGTTGTTGTTGTGGTGGTGGTGGTGGTGGTGGTGGTGGTGGTGGTGGTGGTTGTTGTTGTTGAAATTGAATTCTCACTTCTGCAGAATAGTTATTGTTGATCCCCCCACCGATGCATCCAGTTTTTTCTCAATCAAAGTGTGCCCCTCGACGCTCGCACCCTGTTTTTTGACAAGGAAAGTCTTCCTGCTCAAACTGGGCCCCTGGCCCCCAGGTTACAACAACAACGGTTCCCGCCTTAGACTTCTTTAAACATTAGCCAGGACCCCCGCTCCCGCCCGAGACTTCCTCGCATTTTATTCAGGAATCGCGCTCTCGCTTGGGACTCCTTACAATTCATTAAGGAATCGCTCTCCCCGCGCTCTGGAGTCGCGCTCTCGCTGGAGACTTGCTTGCAACTTACTGAAGAATGGCCTTGCGTTGGAATTTCTCGCAATTTGCCCAAGCGCCGCACTCCCGACACCCAGGCACCCAGGACTCGCGCCCGTTGTGGCCCCATGTGCACGCCCTTCGTGGCCCCGCTGTCGCCTTTTGTGTCCCCCTCACTGTCCTACGTGGCCCAGTTGCTACCCTCAGTGGCCCCATGGTTGCCTTCTGTGGCCCCGCATTATTATCTGCACTTCGTGGCCCCCGCTCGTTCGCGCTCTTCGTGGCACCATACGCATTTCCTTCGTGTCCCCGCTGTCGCCCTTCGTGGCCTACTTCGTGCCCTTCGTGGCCCTGCTGTCGTTCTCTCTCGCTCTCGCTTTCGCTCGTCGTCGCCGTCGTCGTCGTCGTCGCCGTCGTCTTCGGCGTCGTCGTCGTCGTCGTCGTCGTGGTCGGTCCCCTGTCCGTCCCTCTTGGGGTCGGGTCGACGGTCCGCGGCCGCCCCGCCGATCAGCGCTGCCGCTGGCCAGGCCGACGGTCCGCGGCCGCCCTACCGCTTGCCGGGGCCCGGCCTGCAGGGAAGAAAAGTATACCCCCCAAAAGGGGTTCGATCGAAAACGAAGGGGGCGGGTATCGAGGGTTTGGGAAATACGCGTTATTGGACACTCGAGCATATAAGGGCGAACAGTCTAAAAATTATGGTGGTTGTTGTTGTTGTTGCTGCTGCTCTTGTTGTTGTTGTTGTTGTTGTTGCTCTTGTTGTTGTTGAACATTATTACTTCTAAAGAATAATTATTGTTGGGGCCCCTGGTGCATGGCCCCCCCGCCGCGCCTAGGCCGCAGCCACGTTTTCATCATTTTCGTGAGGAAGTCTCAGTCAAAACGATGTCATCCAGATCCGGTTGTGTTGTTACGATCGGTTTCCCCTTGCAAAAAATAAGCTAAAGTGGACATTTCTTGTTCTAACATAACCAAACTTCAAGAATCCCTTGCAAAAAATAAGGTAAAGTGGACATTCGCGCGCGCAAGACGAAATCCTTCCAAAACCTTAGTTTCGTAGCGATTTTAACATAAAAACATCAAAAAACCAATGGTTTTTCAAAAAAAAATGTCAAAATTTCATCCCGCGCGCTCTTGCGGATTCGTAGGAAACCCAACACTTTTTAAACATTTCTGTCAAACGGGCTTTTGCGAGCAACTTTTTCGAACTTCTGCAACAACGGTTGCGCACCTGCCAGGGCCATCATCCCTGTCAAATAATACCATGCGGGACACATTCGTTTTTTCTTCGCGCGCGCACGCCGTCGTCGTCGGCCGCGGGGCCCTGAATAGTAGCCACGGTCGTCCGCATGCCACGAAGTGAAGTGTCCGAACGTCATAGGGCGGGAAGCTGGGTGTGGGTGGTGGCGAAGAGTCGTTTGGAAATTTGGTAGAGCTTGAACCGGCCCCCCCACAAAGTGGGGGTATTGCCCGCCTCCTATGAAAACCCTGGCACTGGTGAGAACGGAGTGTCCCCACGTGCTAGTAATTGTTGTTGTTGTTGTTGTTGTTGTTGTTGTTGTTGTTGTTGTTGTTGTTGAGCTCTCACTATTGACTAAATATTGTTGATCCCCCCTCTGGTGTCCATCGTATTATTTTTTATTTAAACGCCCCCCCCCAGGGCTCGCATCCTGTTTCTTCCCCAAAGAAAGTCACGGGGCTCAAACTGTGTTGTTGGCCCCCGGTTTACAACAACAGCGGCTCCCTCCTGATACTTCCTCACAATGTATTCCCAAAGCGCTCTCGCGTGGGATTCCTCCCAGTTTATTCAGACGATGCGCCCTCGGCGCTCAGGATTCACGATATTGCTTTGGCTTTTCTAACGATTGCCTTGGGAATCGCGCTATCGCTCGAGACTTCCTCGCGATTCATGCAGGACCCACGCTTGAGCAACCCGCCTGCTCGACCTGGCCGCCTGGGACCGCCTTCCCGACCTGCCCGCTATGGGTCTGCCCACCCGATCTGCCCGTCTGGTTCTACCACCTGTTCTCTGCTCCTTGCCCCCCTCCTGCTAATTTCTCTCGTGTTCCATTCTTCTCCCTCCCCCTTCCACCCGTCTTCTCTTCCCTTGTTTTAAGGGCTGCGCTAAATGCACGTGGCAGGTAAGGAAGATATACCCCCAAGGGGGTGCGATCGAAGCCGACAAGGGCGGATACCGAAGGTTTCGGATCTACGTATTGATTGGCACGCGAACAGGCTAGAACGAACAGTGTTAGCATGATTGTTGATGTGGGTGTCGTTGTTGAACTCTCACTACTAAAGAACAAAATTGTTGATCCCCCCTCCAGTGCCCATTGTGTTTTTGAATTGAGGTGCTCCCCCCGGGCTCGCACCCTGATTTTTATCAGGGAAAACCACGGGGGTCAAACTATGCCACTGGCCCCTGGGTTACAACAACAACAACAACAGCAGCTCCCGTTTGAGATGTTCTCACAATTTAGCAGGGACCCCCGCTCCCGCTCGAGACTTCCTCGCACTTTTTTCAAACATCGCGCTCTCGCTTGGGATTTCCTGATGATTTATACAGGAATCGTTTTCTCGGTGCTTTGGAGTCGCGCTCTCGCTGGAGATTTGCTTGCAAATGATTCGAGCATCGCGCTCTTGTATTGGAATTCCCTGCAATTTACTCAAGCGCCGCGTTCGCGACACTCAGGCACCCAGGAGTCGCGCTCACGCCTGGGACTCCCTCGCACTTTATTTAATACTTGGGATATCGCTGCCCTTCGTGGCCCCGTTGCAGCCCTTCGCGGCCCCCACGTTGCCCTTCGTGGCCCCGTTGCAGCCCGTCGTGCCCTCCTCGCTGCCTTTCGCGGCCCCATTGCAGCACTTCGTGCCCCCCTCGCTGCCCTTCGCGGCCCCGTTGCAGCCCTTCGTGCCCCCCTCGCTGCTCTTCGCGGCCCCGTTGCAGCCCTTCGTGGCCCCCTCGCTGCCCTTTGTGGCCCCGTCGCACCCTTCGTGGCCCACTCGCTACCCTTCGTGGCCTCGTTCCTTCGTGGCCCCCTCGCTGCCCTTCGTGGCCCCGTTGCAGATCGCGCTGTCGCTCGAGACTTCCTCGCGATTCATGCAGGACGCGCTTTCCCGACCCGCGCGGTGGAGCCTATCCGCCCGATCTGTCAGTCTGGTTCTGCCACTTGTTTTCTGCTCCTGGCCGCCCTTCTGCTACTCTCTCGTGCTCCATCCTCCTCCTTTCCCCTTGCCCCTTCCTTCCATCCGTCCTCTCTTCCCCAGCCCCAGGGGCTGCGAGAAATATACGTTGCAGGTAAGGAAGATATACCCCCAAGGGGGCACGACCGAAGACGAAGAGGGCGGGTATTGAGGGTTTGGGTATACGTGTTGACTGGCACGCGAGCAGATAAGAGCGAACAATATTAACATGATTGTTGTTACTGTTGAACTCTCATTCCTGATAAATAATTATTGTTGGTCTCCCCCCTCCGGCGCACATTATTCCCCATATCCTAAGATGGGGTTCTTGTTATTCCCCATATCCAAAGATGGGGTTCTTGTTATTGGCGGACCGCGCCGGAAGGACACAGAACAGGACAGAACACCACACCCATCACTCAGACACACACGTAAGTTATTCCCCATATCCTAAGATGGGGTTCTTGATTCCCCATATCCAAAGATGGGGTTTTTGATTCCCCACTCACTCATCACTCAGACTCACTCATCAAGACTCACTCATCACTCAGACTCAGTCCTCACTCAGACACACCACTCATCACTCAGACTCACCACTCAGATTCACTCATCACTCAGACTCACTCATGCTCTCTCATCACTCAGACTCAGTCATCACTCAGACTCAGGCGATTCGCTCGTCTCAGCAATCTAAGGGGGGCGGCGGGGGGGTATTTCACGGGGTCCCGTTCGCGGAATTTTGTGGGGATGTCTCAGGCGGTTTGGCCATTTTCTGATCCAACATGTTTCGTTTTCGGAGCAGATTTGGAGGATGTCTCAGGCGATTCGCTCGTCTCAGCACTCTAAGGGGGGCGGCGGGGGGGTATTTCACGGGGTCCCGTTCGCGGAATTTTGTGGGGATGTCTCAGGCGGTTTGGTCATTTTCTCTTCCAACATGTTTCGTTTTCGGAGCAGATTTGGAGGAAGAGGAGGAGGAGTCAGGAGGAAGAGGAGGAGGAGGAGGAAGAGGAGGAGGAGGAGGAGGAGGAGGATGATGATGATGATGATGATGATGATGATGATGATGATGATGATGATGGGGAGGAGGAAGAGGAGGAGGAGACTGGGGAGGAGGAGGAGGAGGACGAGGCAGGGGAGGAGTAGGAGTAGGAGTAGGCGGAGGAGGAGGAGGACGATGATGAGGAGAAGGAGGCGAGCATGAGCACGAGTAGGAGCAGTAGAATGGGATGATGATGATGATGATGACGGTGATGCTGGTGATGATGATGATGGCGATGATGATGATGATGATGATGGTGGTGGTGGTGATGATGATGATGACGGTGATGATGATGATGATGATGATGATGATGATGATGATGATGATGATGATGATGATGATGATGATCGCAACGACGATGGCCGCGCCGCTTTTTTGATAATCGAGGAGGAGGAGGAGGAGGCGCAGAAGGAGGAGGAGGAGGAAGAGGAGGAGGAGGAGGAGGAAGAGGAGGAGCAGGAGGACGGGGAGGGGCAGGAGGAGGAGCAGGAGGAACTTCGAAGAACTTCGAGGTCTGGAGGCCCGTTTCGGGCTCCGGCACTGATGATGCTGATGATGATGATGATGCGCGATTTGTGGGAGTTCCAGAAATGGAACAAGGAGTCATTTGCATTTCGTTGCCACGGAAAAATCCGCGTTCTATTTTCTCTTTCCCCCCCTCCTCCTCCTCCTCCTCCTCCTCCCTCTCCCTCCCTCCCTCTCTCTCTCTCTCTCCCTGCCGGCTGTGAGGATGTCTCGAGCGAGCAGGCAGTGCTGTAAGTAGGGAGCATGTTGCCCACACTCATGCCCACTCACACTCAAACGGAGGACGCGTCAGCAAGGATGTGTAAAACAATCCTATCACGCTCAGAGAGCGTTACAATCTACGTTTCGCGTGTCGTGAGGCGCCCCTTGACATATACCCATAGAAAGACTTACCAAGGGATTGATATGCATGGAAATCCCTGGAAAGATGTGCCAAGAGAATGAGATGCACATATGGGGAGCCCCGTGTCGAGTAATTACTTGGACGCCTCCTACTCCCTCTCCTCCTTCCTCCTCCCCCCTGTCGGACTTACTCATACTCAGACTTGCTCATACTCAGACTTACTCATACACAGACTTACTCATACTCAGACTTACTCATACTCAGACCTACTCATACTCAGACTTACTCACACTCAGACATACTCATACACTGACTTACTCATACACAGACTTACTCACACCCAGTTTGCTTGTTTCTGGGCTCAACATCCTTCGCTTGGAGAGCAGATTGTGAGGATGTCTCAGGCGGGGCGCTGGTTTCAGCACCCCTAAGGGGAGCCGCCAGGGGTGGTTGCACGGGCTCGTTCGCGGCCATTTTGTGGGGATGTCTCAGGCGGTTTGCTTGTTTCTGGGCCCAACATCCTTCGCTTGGAGAGCGGATTGTGAGGATGTCTCAGGCGGGGCGCTGGTTTCAGCACCCCTAAGGGGAGCCGCCAGGGGTGGTTGCACGGGCTCGTTCGCGGCCATTTTGTGGGGATGTCTCAGGCGGTTTGCTTGTTTCTGGGCCCAACATCCTTCGCTTTCGGAGCAGATTTGGAGGATGTCTCGAGCGAGGCGCTCATTTTCACCCCCCAGGTGGGCCAGATTTTGAGGATGTCTCGATCGGTTTGCTTGTTTTGGTGGCTAGGCTCGTGGGCGCAGATTCTTCTCAGGATGCCACAGGAGGCTCCAACAGGCTCCAGGAGGCCCCAGGAGACCACATGAGGTCCCAGGAGGCATCAGGAGGCCACAGAAAGACTCAAGAGGCCACAGGATGTCCCAAGAGGCTCCAGGAGGCCCCAGGAAGCTCCAGAAGGCCTCAGGAAACCACAGGAGGCCCCAGGAGGCAACAGGAAGCGCCAGGAGGCCTCGGAAGGCAACAGGAGGCCCCGAGAGGCCCCAGGAGCAGGAGGCCTCAGAAGGCAACAGGAGTGGCTCCAATCCCATGTGTTTTACGTATGCTCCTATCGATTGGGCCTCACCTGGAGCACGATTCTTTGATGTTCTACGTATGTTTCTATAGATGGTCCTTCTCCTGTGTACACAATCCTAAATGTTTTACTCATGTTCCTATATATTGGGCCTCTCCTGGGGCACGAGTCCTTGGTGTTTTACGCGTGTTCCTATAGATTGCCCTTCTCCTGTGGCTCTAATCCGCAATGTTTTATGTACGTCTGTTGCTATAGATTGCGCCTCTCCTGGGGCACGAAACCTTCCTAGGAGGTCCCAGGAGGTCCCAAGAGGCTCCTGGAGACCCCAGGAAGCCCCAGTAGGTTTCAGGAGGCCCCAGGAGGCCCCAGGCTCATGCACAGAGACGCGCTCGTACTACTGAGGCTCATTCACACTCCAATTCATTCGCAGTTAGATTGATGTCCAGACCGTCACAACTGAAGCCCGTTAATATTCGAAAGCTCTTGCGCCTAGACATTCACGGCGGACAGGTCCATGCGAGTAGATGCACACATGGGGAGCTCCACGCAGTGAATAATATTTTTCACATTGAAGTGCCCATCCCAGGGCTCGCACCCTGATTCTTATCACGGGAGATATTGAAGGTCAAACTGGGCCCCTACCCCCCGAATTACAACAACAACGGCTCCTGTCTGATACTTCCACACAAGTACTCCAAACTCGCACTCTCGCGCGGGACATCCTTTCAATTTATACAAGAATCGCACTCTCGCCTGTGACGTCTTCACAATGTACTCAGACGCCGCGCCCTCTCCATTTAAGAATCACGCTCTCGCTCTGGCTTTTCTCATTATCTATTTGGGAATCGCGCTATCGTTCGAGACCTCCTCGCGATTCATGCAGGAGTCACGCTTCAACAACCCGCCTGCTCGAACTGGCCACCTGGGCTCTCCTTCCCGACCCGCCCGTCCGGGTCTGCTTGCCCGGTTTGTCCGTTTGGTTTTGCCCCGTGTTTTCTGCTCCTAGCCCCTCTCCTGCTACTCACTCTCGTGCTCCATCCTCCTCCATCCCCCTTGTCCCTTCTTTCCATCCGTCCTCTCTTCCCGAGCTTTGGGAGCTGCGCGAAATACACGTTGCAGATAAGAAAAATATAGCCCCAAGGGGGCACGATCAAAGACGAAGAGGGCGGGCATCGAGGGTTTGGGATACACGTGTTGAGTGGCACGCGAGCAGATACGAGCGAACATATTTTAAGGATTGATGCTGTTGTTGTTGATGTTGAGGATGATGTTGCTGTTGAGCTTGTTGTTGTTGCTGCTGTTGTTGCTGCTGCTGCAAGGTGTTGTTGTTGTTGTGGTTGTTGAGGCTGTTGTTGTTGACTGTTAATTACCAAACACTTATTATTGTTGGACCCCCCCCGCGCTTTGGCGCTCTCGCCTCGGCGCCGGCTACATGTTCATTGAACATGAAGCTCACGCTCGAGCGGTTTGGGGAGGCGCCAAAACCGGCCCCCAAACAACAACAACGCTCCCGCTCGAGACTTCCTCCTTTTTTTACTCAAGACCGGTGCTCTTGCTCGTCGCCGGAAGCCGCCGTCCCAACAAAACCAGCTGTACCGTTCGAGACTTTCTCCCGTTTTGCCTTGGACTGGCGCGCTACCCTTTCTCTCAACGGCGCCGCCCCCAGCAATAACAACGCTCCCGCTCGAAACGTCCTCCCTTTTTTACTCAAAGCGGTGCTCCTCCTCGCCGCCGGAAACCACCGTCCCGACAAAACCAGCGCTCCCGCCCGAGACTTCTTCCCGGTTTACGCTGGACTGGCGCCCTACTTTCTTTTGAATTGGCGCCGCTCCCAGCAATAACAACGCTCCCGCGCGAGGCTTCCTCCCTTTTTCCTCAGGACGGTGCGGTTCCTCGTCGCCGACAGCCCCCGTCCTGACAAAACCACGGCTCCCGCTCGAGACTTCCTCCGTTATTACTCAAGGCGGTGTTCCTCCTCGCCGCCGACAACCGCCGTCCCAACAAAACCAGCGTTCCCGCTCGAGACTTCGTTTTGTTGTACGCTGGACTAGCGCCCTACTCTCTTCAGCATTGGCGCCGCTCCCAGCAACAACAACGGCCCTGCTCGAGACTTCCTTCCTTTCTATTCAGGGCCAGGTCCTTGCCTCGCCGCCGACAGCCCCCATCCCCACCAAGGCAATCCTGTCGCTCGATGCTTCCTTGTGCTTTACCCTTGGCTCGGGCTCCACTGGCGGTCTCGCATCGGCGCAGCAAGGCGCGGGCATGCTTTTCCGAGGCGGGATATGTTGAAACTCCTCGGAGGAAGTGCTTGCAAGACCTCATTGGGCGGGAGATCTGGGAATTGGAATAACAGATCCCGCTATAGAACAATAGTCCCCCATGATGGGGATGGTTATCATGATGGTTGCATGCTTCGTGTGGAAACATCGCGCATGAGGGTAAGCTGATTGCTGTTGTTGTTGTTGTTATTGCTGCTGTTGTTGTTGCTGTTGTTGTTGTTGTTGTTGTTGTTGTTGTTATTGTTATTGATTGTGCGCTTGTTGTTGTTGCTGCTGTTGTTGGTGTTGCTGTTGTGGCGGTTGTTGTTGTTGTGATTGCAGTGATTGTTGTTGTTGTTGTTGTTGTGCTTGTTGTGATTGTTGTGATTGTTGTTGTTGTTGTTGTTGTTGTTGTCTTTAGCTGGCATTTGTTTTGTCGCTCTCCCCTCTGCTGTCTGATGCTTTGCGTTGTTGAACGGTTCTTCATTACTCGGGTTGCCTGCAGCACGTGGCTCATGGGCGTGACGCCGCATGAAGCCAGCAGTTTCTCGATGCCGGCCGTCGGCAGTCGACCCCCCTTGGCGCCCAGCTGCGCAAACAGGGCCGTGAGCGCGGCCTCCTGTATGGGGAAAGAGAAGAGCAAGAACGGCAACTACGCATACAGCAGGCACGTGCGATAAGAGATCCGGCCAGAAGACATCTAGGGTGATGGGCACATTTTCCACCACCACTACCATAGGTACGAGAGGGAGGAGGAGGAGGAGGAGGAGGAGGAGGAGGAGGAGGAGGAGGAGGAGGAGGAGGGAGGAGGAGGAGGAGGAGGAAGAGGAAGAGGAGGAGAAGGAGGAGGAGGACCTCCTCGTCCTCCCTTCTTCCCCGTCCTATATCTGGTAGTGGTGGTGGAAAATTTGGCCATCACAGGGGCGCATTCCTCCTCGTCGATCGTGGCGGGCCCTGCGGTGCCCCAGCGCTTCTGTGGCCCCCCCCCCCCCCGGGGGCCATCGGGGGACAGGAAGCTTCCGCGGGGCACCTGCCGGCAGGCTGGCTTCTTGTTCGATGCGCCTGCTGTGGACCTAAACTTGCAGAAGGTCCGCGCAGACTTTTCGGATCGGCGCTGGACACCCCTCCCTGCTGCGCGGAGCGCGCCAAGGGCGGCGCTGGAGGCGCGCTGCCAGGAGGGCCCAGCACAGATCCAAAAACTCCATGCGGACCTCCGAAAATTTGTGCCTGTGCCGTTTTCTTCAGGGATCCTCGTGCGCCTCGTACAGGGCGGCGAAGCGTATGAACTCATCCAGGTTCAGGCTGTTGTACGTCGTGACCTTCATGATGATGACGCTGTTGATGAGATGGCGATGGTGTTGGCGATGGGTATGCTGTTGATCTTCGATGATGCTGGTGATGTTGCTGTTGTTCTTCTTGGTGGTGGTGATATTGAGGATGTTGTTGTTGTTGTTGTTGTTGTTGATGCTGTTGTTGTTGTTGTTGTTGTTGTTGTTGTTGTTGCTGTTGTTGTTGAACTCTCATGTCTGAAGACTAATTGTTGTTGATTCCCCCCCGTCCGGTGCACATTGTTTTTTGTCGATAGAAATGCCTTTCCTGGGGCTCGCACCCTGTTTTTAATAAGGGAAAGTCTTGAAGGTCAAACTGTGTTGTTGGCCCCTGGTTTACAAAAACAACGGTTCCCGCCTGATACTTCCTCACAATGTATTAAAGAATCGCGCTCTCGCTTTGGACTTCCTCGCAATTTGCCACCGGATCGCGGCTCCCGCTTGACACTTCCCCACAGTGTATTGAAGAATCGCGCTCTCGCTACTTACCACCGAATCGCGGCTCCCGCCTGATACTTCCTCACAATTTATTCAGATGCCGCTCCTCGACACTCAGGAATCGCGCCCCCGATGCAAATTGCCTGGCGGTTCAAGCATAATTTACGCTTCAACGACCCGCCCGCTCGACCCGCCCGTCTGGGCCTGCCCGCCCGACCAGCCCGTTAGGGACTGCAGTCGCCGCTCGCTGCCCTTTTCCCGCCTTCGATGCCCCTCGCTGCCCGTACTGGTTCTGCGGTCGCCTTCGCTCGCTGCCCTTCGTGGCCTCGTTGCTGCACTCAGTGGCCCCATCGCTGCCCATTGTGGCCCCGCAGTATATGCCCTTCGTGGTCCCCGCTCGCAGTCGCCCGTCGTGGCCCCATACGCTTGCCCTTCGCAGCCCCGCTGTCGCCCTTCGTGGCCCTCTCGCTGACCTTCGTGGCCCCTTTGCTGCCCTCAGTGGCGCCGCTGTCGCCTTTTGTGGCCCCATATGCATGCCCTTCGTGGCCCCGCTGTCGCCCTTCGTGGCCCCCCTCTCTGCCCTTCGTGGCCCCGTTTCTGCCCTCAGCGGCCCGGTCGTTGCACTCTGTGGCCCCGGATTAATTGCCCTTCGTGGCCCCCGCTCGCTCGCGCCCTTCGTGGTCCCATGCGCGTGCGTTTCGTCGCCCCGCTGTTGCCATTCGTGGCCCCCTCGCTGCCCTTCGTGGCCCACTTTCTGCGCTCAGTGGCCCACGTTCTGCGGTTATAGGAAGTTTTCGGGCGCCTTCCAATCCCCCCGCGCCTTGTTTCCGCACCAGTCTCCGCTCGTATCCACCTGACCCCACTTTTCAACGTTCTTTCCCAGTCTTTTCATCTCTTTCCCTTTCTCTTAATTTTCATTTCGTTTGTACTCCACTATGCTATTCCCTAGTTCTTCGCATTCCGCCCACTCCTCCCCAGGCCACCCCATCCCACCCCAACAATCTCCACCCTTTCCCGCTCGCATTCCGCATTTCCCAAAAATTATTCCCAGTCCCTCCTCCAGATTCCTCCGTGCGCCCCCCACTCCTCCGCACTCCTCCCGACTCCTCGTCTCCACTCCTTGCCGCTCGTCCTCCTGAGACCCTACTCTTGTCCACTCCATCCCAATCCACTCCACATCCCCGCGCTCCTCTCGGCACGGTTGCAGATCTCACTATCCTTCCGTCCCGCTCTCCCCACATCGCGCTTCTTTTATAGGTTCCACGACATTTGTTTCTGACACCAGTTCGCAGCTGTACGTCCCCCCGTGGGGGGTATCCAAGATTTTTTTCTCCAAGGGGGTGATACGTGGCGCTGTTTATGGCGCGACCCATGGCGAAAATTATTGGTAACCTTTGTTGGAGTGGCTGGCGCAAGCCATGGCGCAAGCTGAGTCGCCACTCACAGCGCAAATCATCGTCCTCCCTCCTTCTTGCCCCTCCCCCCCCTTCCTCCGATCCCTTCGTCTTCATTCTTCCCCATTATCTGTTACCCTTCGTTTTCAAGGGCTTCACCAACCACACGTGGCAGGGAATGAATATACCCCCCCCAAAAGCGGTACGATTGAAAACGAAGAGGGCGGGTATCCAGGGTTTGGGATATGCATATTGAATGACACGCGAGCATTTAAGAGCGAACAGTATTAAACTGATTGGTGTTGTTGTTGTTGCTGCTGCTGCTGCTGTTGTTGTTGTTGTTGTTGAACATTATTTCTTCTTAAGAATAATTATTGTTGGGACCCCTGGTGCACGACCCCCCCGCCGCGCCTAGGCCGCAGCCACATTTTCATCATTTTCGTGAGGAAGTCTCAGGCAAAACGGGGTATACCAGATCCGGTTGTTTTGTTGACGCCCGCTTTCCCTTGCAAAAAACACTATAAAATGACATCTCTTGTTCTAACATAACCAAACTTCAAGAATCCTTTGCAAAAAATGACACGAAGTGCACACTCGCGCGCGCAAGATGAAATCCTTCCAAAACCTTAGTTTTCGTAGCGATTTTAACATAAAAACATGAAAAAACCCAATGGTTTTTCAAAAAAAAAGTTTCAAACAATCATCTTGCGCGCTCTTGCGGATTTCTGAGGAAACCCAATATTTTTTCAACATTTCTGTCAAACGGGCTCTTGCGAGCAACTTTTTCACCTGCTTCGAACTTCTGCAACAACGGTTGCGCGCATGTCAGGGCCATCATCCCTGTCAAATAATACCATATTGGACACATTCGTTTTTTCTTCGCGCGCGCACGCCGTCGTCGTCGGCCGCGGGGCCCTGAATAGTAGCCACGGTCGTCCGCATGCCACGAAGTGAAGTGTCCGAACGTCATAGGGCGGGAAGCTGGGTGTGGGTGGTGGCGAAGAGTCGTTTGGAAATTTGGTAGAGCTTGAACCGGCCCCCCCACAAAGTGGGGGTATTGCCCGCCTCCTATGAAAACCCTGGCACTGGTGAGAACGGAGTGTCCCCAGTCTTAAATGATTGTTGTTGTTGTTGTTGTTGTTGTTGTTGTTGTTGTTGTTGTTGTTGTTGTATGTGGTGTTGATGTTGTTGTTGTTCTTGTTGTTGTTGGTCTCCAGAAGCGGTTCCGCGCGCTCTCGCCTCGACGCCTGCTATATTTTCTCGGATAGCGAGGCTCCCGCTCGAATGTGGGCCTTTGGAAGCCCAGCTACGACAAGAACGGTTCCCGCTCGATACTTCCTCACAATTTACCCCGAGACACCCTGGCCAGAGAGGCACCTGAACTCAAGAACGCCGCTCTCGCTCGAGACTTCCTCGCAATTCAACTAAGTTGACGGAGGCCCAGCCACAACGACAAGGGCTCCTGTTCGATACTTCCTCACGATTTACTCCGAGAGCCCCTGGCCAAGAAGGCCCCCCCAACTCAGGAACGGCGCTCTCGCTCGAGACTTTCCCGTAATTCAGGCAACTTGGTGGAGGCCCGGACACGGCGACAAGGGCTCCCGTTCGATTTTCTTCATTGGTTATCCGAGAGCCCCTGGCCAGAGGGGCCCCCGAACTCAGGAACGGCGCTCTAGCTCGAGACTTCTTCGAACTTCAGTCAGTGGCCGACAAGGAAAAGATTCTCCCCGAAAGGGGGGGTGCAATCGAAGACGAAGTGGGCGGGTATCGAAGGTTGGGGTATACGGAATGTAAGACACGCGTGCCAGTAAGAGCGAACAGTCTTAACATGATTGAACATTATTAATTCTAAAGAATAATTATTGTTGGGACCCCTGGTGCACGGCCCCCCTGCGCCGCCTAGGCCGCAGCTACATTTTCATCATTTTCGTGAGGAAGCCTCAGGTAATTCGATGTGATCAAGATCCGGTTGTTTTGTTCCCCCCCGCTTTCCCTTGCAAAAAACACTATAAAATGACATTTCTTGTTCTAATATAATCAAATTTCAAGAATCCCTTGCAAAAAATAAGGTAAAGTGGACATTCGCGCGCGCAAGACGAAATCCTTCCAAAAGCTTAGTGTTCGGAGCGATTTTAACATAAAAACATCAAAAAACCAATGGTTTTTCAACAAAAAAATGTCAAAATCTCATCCCGCGCGCTCTTGCGGATTCGTAGGAAACCCAACACTTTTTAAACATTTCTGTCAAACGGGCTTTTGCGAGCAACTTTTTCGAACTTCTGCGACAACGGTTGCGCACCTGCCAGGGCCATCATCCCTGTCAAATAATACCATGCGGGACACATTCGTTTTTTCTTCGCGCGCGCACGCCGAAATCTCCAAAAACCATTGGGCTTCTTAAGAATTTTAGCACCGCGCATCATAAAATCACACGAACGCTTAACAACTTCTGTGGGTGTACGAACGTAGGCTTAACAACTTCTGTGGGTGTGTACTCCACGCCAGTGTAGTAGCCACGGTCGTCCGCAGGCCACGAAGTGAAGTGTCCGAACGTCATAGGGCGGGAAGCTGGGTGTGGGTGGTGGCGAAGAGTCGTGTGGATATTTGGTAGAGCTTGCACTGCCCCCCCACAAAGTGGGGGTATTGGCTGGCGTCGCATGAAAACCCTGGCACTGGTGAGAACACTGAGCGTTCGGGTAAAGTGATTGTTGTTGTTGTTGTTGTTGTTGTTGTTGTTGTTGTTGCTGTTCATGGTCTTGTCGTCGTCGTTGTTGCTGCTGCTGTACGCCATGACCTTCTCGTACGCCTCATGTGCCAGCTCTGGGTGCACGGCGGTGCCAGAGTAGGACTCGAGCGCCCTCACGACGGAGTCCCTGTGCACCTCGCCGAGGGCGTCCTTGTGGACAACGAAGGCCCTTGTCAACTGCAGCCGCTCTTTCGAGAGCTGCTTGTTGGGGCTGCCGTACCTGGAAGAAGAAAAGCATCATTGCACACACGCAATTTGTCGAGGGTCCGCGCGAGCTTCTTGGATCAGTCCGACAAGGGCGGCGCCGGAGGCGCCACTGAGTGGGCAAGCGCCGGTCCGAAAAATCCACGCGGACTTTCGAAAGTGTATGTTTACGGCGTTTCTTTTCTTCGAGCACCTGTGGACCTGGCGCCCACGGAGCGCCTCCAGGGGCGTCTCACCAGCATCGCTGGCAGAGGACGACCCATTTCTTGGGGCCTCGAACGCCACATCCTGACCTGCGCTAACCTCGGGCTTGGGCGAGTGGTCCGCGCCGGACTTCTTCGTGTCGGCGGCGAACCCGCCTGGAGACTGGGCGGAGTGAAGGGCCTGGTGGTGGACCGATGGTAGAAGAACAAAACGCCATCTAAGCAAACAAAACCTTTTTCCGGAGGTCCGCGCGGACTTCTTGGATCGGCGCTGGGTCCCGCTGGCGGCACCTCTGGCGCCGCCGCTGGGGGGTTCAGCGCGGATCCGAGAAGGCCGAGCGGATCTCCGAAAGGTTATGCTTGTGTGGTTTTCTTCTTCGGGATGATGGCGTCGACCTTTTCAGCAGCCTCTCGACGACCGCTTTGCGGTCCAGAGGACTCCCCACGATCGGCAGCTCCGCGGGCCTCCTGGTCGCCTCGCGCTCGCTGGAGGACAGCTCCTCCTCGCTCGGCTCCTCCTTGCGCCAGAGGGAGGGAGGGGGAGGAGGAGGAGGAGGAGGAGGAGGAGGAGGAGGAGGAGGAGGAGGAGGAGGAGGAGGAGGAGGAGGACGACGCAGAGCAACAGGAGGAGGACGAGGAGGAGCAGGAGAAACAAATAGGATGAGGAGGGGAGGAGGAGGAGGAGGAGGAGGAGGAGGAGGAGGAGGAGGAGGAGGAGGAGGAGGAGGAGGAGGAGGAGGAGGAGGAGGAGGAGGGAGGAGGAGGAGGAGGAGGAGGGAGGAGGAGGAGGAGGAGGAGGAGGAGGAGGAGGACGAGGAGGAGGAGGAGGAGGAGGAGGAGGAGGAGGAGGAGGAGAGGAGGAGGAGGAGGAGGAGGAGGAGGAGGAGGAGCGAACGTCCGCCGAGGGAGACGATCCATCCGATCATGGTTGGCTGCGGGGCCCCGCGTTGCCCCAGGCAGCCTCGGGGCACGGCGCTCAACGGCGAAAGCCGCGGCATCCTTGTTCAGGTAGTTGTCCTGGTGGTCCACGGCCCTGACCTCGGTGTCGCAGGTCAGGAGGTAGTACAGGTCGTTCTGCTTGTGGACGCGCAACAAGTTGAAGGTTTTGTAGGAGACTGCCATGCGCGTGGTGGCGTGGTCAAGTGGCTCTCGCCATCTGATACTTCACCCTTGAGCGCCGCGCGCTGGAGGAAATTGGCGGAGACGTAGCCCCGTGGCTGGCATAGATGAAACGACATCCGTGGGCATGCGAGGTAGTGCGCGATGTCGTCGATGTTGTGCTTGATCTTGACCTCGGGGCAGTCGAAGATGCAGTTGCGTGCGCTTGTGTGGGTGGACGTGCATGCGGTAGCTTGTTGTCCATGCGCCCGACAGCGTCTTGAGGACTGGCCACAGCTTTGAGGGTGGCCCTCGAGAGAGATGCTGGCGCAGCGTGGCCCAATCGGATGACAGCGACGGGGGCCAGTTCTGGATGCCAATCATGTCCGCGGGCGGGTTCCCATCGCCTACCCGCGCAGTGTCGTCAGGTAGCCATTGGTCTTCATCACGTACGTCTCCCGCAAGAAGCCAGCGACGGCAAGCGCCGTGTTCAGCAGATTTTTGGTCACATTCTCGCTGTGTGACAGCGGACGGATACACGGCCAAGTTGATCATGATGCGACGGCTGCAGGCACGTGCAGCAGCATGCCAGTTCTTGTCGCAAGTGTCAGCGGCAGTCTGCCGGCGGCCGCCACCGTCTAGGCAGGGGCCGAACATGTCGTCGAACTGGGGGCGGCGATGGACGCCCGTCAAGTACGGGACGCACCATTGCATCCAGTCGGTGTAGTCGTCGATGCTGGGGTTCAAGAACACGCGCGGGATCCATCGGGTAGCCCACGCGTCGGCATGCTCATTCATGTGCGCAATCGATTGCTCGGGATCTGGATCAGGCTGAGTGGGCTGGTCTCCTTGACATTCATGGAATGGGTGAGCCCGCCACTGAAGCCCGAGGAGCGGGAACCAGGACTTGAGGCGCTTGATGATGGTCTGGTCGAAGGCATCGAAGTAAAGGCTGCTCTGAAATGAATGTACCGTTGAAGGGGATTTCGGTTTCGACATTTGTCCTTTACCTTTGACCTTGCCACGACGCTGAGCCCTGCTACGACCCTCAGCCGACGGCGACTTGTGGATCGGCCCCTTGCACGTCGGGAAGAGCTGGCTGTTCACGATCATCTCGAACCGCCGCGCAAAGGAGAGCTTGTCTCCCCAACAATCAGCGCACCAGCGTCCGTCGATAACCTGGAAGACCGAAAGACGATCTTCGGCAATTGCGCGATGGAGGCGAAACAGGTGAGGCCATGTCATCAGTGTATGAATGGCAGTGCGCCACACCGTAACCGAGAGCAGGGTCTCGAGTCCCCGAGGCATCTCCACCCCAGTCCACCGTTTGAGCGAGAGGATGTCCATCTTGGTGAAGGTGGACGGAGCAGCACGGGTAAACTTCTGCAGCGCGGGCGACTCTTTGGCGAGGAAGCATGGCGACGGTGGGCCTCAGCTGGCCGCTGTGCGACGGGGCGGGTGGCCGCGGCAACGTTGTGCAGTTCGGTGCTCTGCTGAAGCGGCGAGCGCGCGTATCCGAGGCTTTGGACTCGGGCCCACCACTTGCTGGAGGGACTCTTCCGCTGCGTGGAAAAAGAAGCGCCAAGGTCAGTGAACGCGCCGAGGTAATTACCTCGCGTGGTTGGCGATCTTGAAGTCGCGCCACAGCGGGTAGGTGTCGGTGAGCATCTGATGCAGCTGCTGCGGGGTGGAGAGCGTCCAGGTCAGAACGATGCAATTCTCGGCCTGCAGGTGAAGACCAGCGAAGAGTTGGGCAGCTTGTAGATGTGGGAAGAGCTTCTCGATGCCACGTAGGGCGGCTAGGATGATGCCTAGGCGGTCAGCGCAAACTCTAATGAGGCCGCGACTCACTTGATGGCACGGATGATCGGGGCGAAGATGAGCGCCCACAATGTGCCGCTCAGCGAGCAACCTTGGGCGACGCCCGACTCGGCAATGAGGGGAGAGGACAAAGAGGAAAAGGAGGATGAGGACGAGGAGGAGAGGGAGGATGAGGAAGAGGAGAAGGAGGAGGAGGAGGAGGATTTAAGCTGGAGAACAGCTGAGGGCGGGGAGGAGGGGGATGAAGGAGGAGGGCCCACGGAAGCCGAAATCCGAGGAAAACCTCCCGTCGTGATTGTCGTCGCGGCGCGAGGTGGAGCGGTGCCCGCACGCCCTCCTGGCCGAGGCCAAGATGCCCACGCACACCGCCCCGGGATCCATCCTGGAGGTCCGACGTACAGACTCTTTCACGACGGGGTCCCCAAAAAGCCCCGCCCCTTTCCCCATGGCCGGCCTTGCGTCTGGAGCCGTTCTCTTTGGACGGTCGCGGGGCTCGGCGGAGCCCCCTGGAGCCCGCAAGCGACGACAGGCCTCCGGCTCGACTCGCCCGACGCGCTGGAGGTCTGGGAGGGTGGCTTTGTCTCACCATCGGACGGCATATGGGATGTTGGGAGCGGAACGAGGGGGAAGGTGGGAGCGCTTTTGCACGCACAAAAGGCTAGTACAGACACGCAAGGGGGAGAGGGGTAAAGGACGAAGGGGAAGACCTCGGGGAACCCGCGAGGACCCTGGAAGGCCCGAGGGGGACAGCTTTGGGCGGGCATGGCGGCGGTGGAGGCCTGCGCACGCCTGCTGCGGAGCTCGGAGGTCCGCGCGGAGCTCGCTCTCGGATCGGCGCTGGACGCCTCGCTCTGGCGCGCGGGGCGCGCCGGGTGCGGCGCCGGAGGCGCCACGCCTGGGCCCAGCGCGGATCTCCCAGGAAGCCGCGCGGACCCCTGAGATTTGTGCTCGTGCGGCCCCAGACGGCCCCCGATGTTGAGGCCCAGTGACACGACCGGCGTGCTGACACCCCCCGCCTTCGCGACAGGGGGTGCGTCGCGCGTTCGTCGCCCGTGCGCCGCCCTACCGTCGGCCGCGGAAAAGGCCGGCCGTCCTCGCGAACGTCGGGGGGGCCCTCCGACGTGGCTTCCACCGCCCGCGGCCCCGTGAGGCTCCGACCCCTACCGTCGGCCGCCGACAAGGCCGGCCGTCCTCGCGAACGTCGGGGGGGCCCCCGACGCGGCTTCCACCGCCCGCGGCCCCCCGAGGCCCGAAGCTCCGACCCCTGCCGTCCGCGGGTCGCTGTGCGCTCCGGGCCCCTTCTGCGGCGGCCCCGGGGGCCGACGAGCGGGCCCTTGGGGCCGACGCCGGCGGAGAAACGCCGGGAGATCGGAGACAGGGGGCGCTTCCTCGCCGGAGATCTGGGGCTCCTCCTCGCTGGGGATCGGCGGCCGGGGATCCATGGCGCAGTGAAAAAATCAAGACGGAGGTTTTGCGCCGTTCTCGGCCTCTAGAGGCCCTCGCCGGGCCCCGGGAGCGTCAAAAATCGACTTGGGACGCCAAGCCGGTCCCGGGGAATGGGTCGAGACTTCTGGGGACCCCGCGTGGAAAAAAATCACGACATCGGATCTCTGGGAAGCTCGGGGGCGGCCAAGAGGGGGGTGTCCAAGGGGGGGGGGGGCAAATCATGACCGGCGGCACGTGCGCGGCCCGGCGGGGGGGCCAGGGACGCAATGAAATTCGCCGGCCCAACGGGCCAGAGGCGTGCTAAGATCTCCGGTACCTGGTTAACAATTCTCTAGTTCGCGCGCGCGGGGCGGCCCCTGGGGGTCCCCGGGCGGAAAGTACCCCGGCAAGGTCCTGAGAGAGTCCCGGGAGGAGTCCCCCAGAGCGCTCCAGGAGCGCTCCATGAGCGCACCAACAGGGCTCCGAGACGTCCCCGAGAGCCCCAAGAAAGGCCAAGAGGCCCCCAAGAGGCCCCCAAGATGGTACACGAGGGGTCCGACATGCCACAAGATCGCTCCAAGACGCCCAAGATAGCCCCCAGACGCCCCAAGAGGCCTCCAAGAGCACTCCCAAGAGGGCCCCCGGAGGCAAAATTCATTGTTTTTCCTTAGGTTTTTGAGAGATTTTGGAGCTTCCACCTTTTCGGCTTCCCGACGCCCCAAGACGGCCCAAGAGGCCCCCAAGATCGCCCCAAGAGGGCCCAAGAGGCCCCCAAGAGGGCCCCAAGATGGCCCAAGAGGGCTCGAAGACGGCCCAAGAAGCCTCCAAGACGGTCCAAGAGGGCCCCAAGAACGCCCCCAAAGGGGCCCCAGAGAGGGAACACGAAACAACATTTCGAGCCCTCGGCCCTAAGAAGCCCCTACGAGGCCCCAAGAGGCCCCTAAGAGGCCCCAAGAGGCCCCCACGAGGCCCTCAGGAGGCCCCCAAGAGTCCCCCAAGCGGCCCCAGGAGGCCCCCCAAATGCCCCCCCGAGCGCCCCAGGAGTCCCCCAAGCGGCCCCAGGAACCCCCAAAGCGCCGCATTGACACCAGGCCCTCGGGCAAACGGCAGACATGAGACTGTATGGGCCGGCGGAATGAGCGAAGCGATTAAATAAGAAGAGGCGCCATGACATCTGGGGAAATGTCGTGGCCCGCGCCTGATGGCATCGGCCGGATTCACGATCTAGGAATGGACTAGATCGCAATCTAGACCATTGTGACGAGGAAGAGGTCTGCTGGACCAGATCACGACCTGGTCTAAACGAGATCGTGAATCGGGCGAAGTGGGTCCACCTCGAACGGACCAGACCACGATCTAGTCTAAAACCGATCGAGAATCAGCCGAACATCTGATATCCCCCCCCCCTGCCCTGACTCCGGATCCGCCCTACTTTGGGGAAACTCGTAAGTAGGGCTTGGAATTTCCGCCCTACTTTTCAGGCCCCCCTGATGCCAATTTCCGCCCTACTTTTCTGCTGCTGCTTCCGCCCTACTTCTGTGGATTTCCACCCTACTTTATGTGCTGGGTGCAGAAATCTCCGCCCTACTTGTTCGGCTTCCTATAGGTGGATTTCCGACGCAGTTTGAAAGCTGGAAAAGAAGCCAAAGTAGGGCGGATCTGGAGTCAGGGGTGGTCGTCACCCCCCGCTCTGCCGCCCCCGAGGAGCAGCACGCCCCCCCGGAGCTCCGGGGCTCTGCCTCGCCGGGACCGGCAGAGGCATATGGCTCCTCGGAGAGCTCCGGGGCCCTTCGCCCCCCGGCCGCGCGGGGGTCCTCGTCCTCGGCCTGGCCCCGCGCGTGGTTGGACCGGGGCGCGCGGGCCCGCCCGTCCTGCGGGGAGAGCAGGTCGGGGGGGGCACCGGCTCTGGAGGGAAGCGCCCTGAGGTCTCCTGGTTCTCAACATAAGAACGTGACAAGTAGAGCAAGCATGTGTGTTGGGAGATGCTAGGTTTGTGTGGGGAAGTCTGGGTGTCAAGCATGGTAACGCTAGATCATGTCTGATATACAAGTGGCGCATGCGTTCACTGATAATCACAGATCTTTCTTCTTTCATCCTTCTGTTCAGGGGCATCGCCGGCACGTCGGCGAGGGGTTTAGGGTTTATAAGTAGGGCACGTCCCTGTGGACGGCGAGTAAGAGATAGTGCAACAAGTGCAGCCAGAGAGGGCAAACATGGTCCACAAATCGTGCCCAGAGGATTTCCTAGCCATCCTGTGGTGCTGGGTCCTCGTTTTGAGAAGACGGTCCCCGCGTTCCTCCTCCCTCCACATGGTCCACAAATCGTGCCCAGAGAATTTCCCAGCCATCATGTGGTGCTGGGTCCTCGCTTTGAGAAGACGGTCCCCGCGTTCCTCCTCCCTCCTTCCTCCCTCCTCCTTCTCCTCCCTCCTCCCCCTCATCCCTGCGTTTTACCCACCCAGTACAACGTCTCGTGGCCCCATAAGGCGCTCCTCCGAAGGTCCCAGTGCTACCGCCCGAATGCGTCCCCCAAACCCAATTTGGCACACCCCTCACACGTTTCGTGGCCCCATAAAAAGCTCCACAGAAGACGCCACTGCCACCGCCCGCATGCATCACCCACAACCATGTCGTCACACCCCTCACACGTTTCGTGGCCCTATCATAGGGGGCTCCAACGAAGGCCCTGGTGCCACCGCCCGCATGCGTCACCAACGCCCATTCGGGCACACCCCTCACGCGTTTCGTGGCCCCAAAGGAGCTCCACCGAAGGCGCCAGTGGCTGCGTTGGCATGCGCCCACCGCACCCAATTCGGCACACCCACCACACGTTTCGCGGCCCCAGGAGGAGCTCCACCGACGGCCCCAGTGGCTGCGTTCGCATGCGCCGACCGCACCTATTTCGGCACACCTCTCACGCGCTTCGTGGCCCCATAGAGAGCTCCACCGACGGCCCCAGTGGCTGCTTTCGCACGCGCCCACCGGACAAAGTTTGACACACCCCTCACGCGTTTCGTGGCCCTCCGGGGTGCGGTGCATAATTACAACGACGCTGCTCGCTACTGCATCTGGTCGGGCCCCTCGCCAGGCTCATGCTTGGCAATTTTGGAACCTCCCTGCTGCAGAGGGGCGCGCCCGACTGCTTAACGATACAGTCGGGGCGTCGACCTAAGGAACCCTAAATAAGGAACGGGGCCCCTTTCTTCCATGAGTTAAAGTTCGATTCCCCATGGAGAAGCTCAGGAAAGCAAAAGGCAGACTGCAGAACAATCAAGGAACCCCGAGCCCCTCCCCAACGAAGCAACTGCATCTGGTCGGGCCCCTCGCCAGGCTCAGGCTTGACAATTTTGGAGCCTCCCTGCTGTAGAGGGGCGCGCCCGACTGCTCAACGAGAGGCCCCCGACGGCGAGCCCGCACGTGCGGCGGAGCCGCGCGCCCCTGGGCGGGGTGCGCTGCCCGGGCCCCCGCCGGCGAGGAGTGGGCGGCCGGGGGGTCGAGAGGCGTCCTCCCCACCCTGACTCCAGATCCGCCCTACTTTGGCTTCTTTTCCAACTTTCAAACTGCGTCGGAAATCCACCTATAGGAAGCCGAACAAGTAGGGTGGACACTTCTGCACCCAGCATCAAGTAGGGTGGAAATCCACAGAAGTAGGGCGGAAGCAGCAGCAGAAAAGTAGGGCGGAAATTGGCATCAGCGGGGCCTGAAAAATAGGGCGGAAATTCCAAGCCCTACTTACGAGTTTCCCCAAAGTAGGGCGGATCCGGAGTCAGGGCAGATCTCGACGTAATGCTCTTTTCATTACGTCGACCCCCAGAGGTCCCGACCCTCTCCCCATGACCGGCTTCGCATCCCGAGTCGTTTCTTGACGCTCCCGAGGCCCGGTGAGGGCCCCAGGAGGCCGAAGATTAGGAAACACCTCCCGTCATGATCTTTTCATTGCTCGAGGGGGTCTGGGCCCCCGGGACCTCGCCGCCTGGCTCTCGGGCCACGCCTCGGCCTCCGGGCGCCGCTCGGGACCACCTGCAGCCCCCCAGGAGTGGAGGAGGAGGATGAGGAGGAGGACGTAGAGGAGGAGGAGGAGGAGGAGGAGGAGGAGGAGGAGGAGAGGAGGAGGAGGAGGAGGAGGAGGAGGAGGAGGAGAGGAGGAGGAGGAGGAGGAGGAGGAGGAGGAGGAGGGAGGAGATGAGGAGGAGGAGGAGGGAGAGGAGAGGAGGAGGAGAGGGAGGAGGAGGAGGAGGAGGACGTAGCCCTCGGCGAGGCGCGGCCGCGGGAAGGCGCCCCGAGGCCGGAGGGCCGACGAGCAGCGCCGAGGCCGCCTAGGCCCCCAAAAAGTCCCGAGCCTCGGACGCCCGGAGCCCGCCCCGTGATAGCAGTGCAGAGACACGCCGGCGAGGGACCGCACGGAGGCCAGCATCAAGCCAACCACCGACCCAGACCCTCCTCCTCCTCTTCCTCCTCCTCCTCCTCCTCCTCCTCCTCCTCCTTCTCCTCCTCCTCCTCCTCTCACGGGGCTCCTCCTCCTCCTCCTCCTCCTCCTCCTCCTCCTCCTCCTCCTCCTCTACGTCCTCCTCCTCTCCTCCTCCTCCTCCTCCTCCCTCCTCCTCCTCCTCCTCCTCTACGTCCTCCTCCTCCTCCTCCTCCGCCTCCTCCTCCACGTCCTCCTCTACGTCCTCCTCCTCATCCTCCTCCTCCGCTCCTGGGGGGCTGCAGGTGGTCCCGAGCGGCGCCCGGAGGCCGAGGCGTGGCCCGAGAGCCAGGCGGCGAGGTCCCGGGGGCCCAGACCCCCTCGAGCAACGAAGAAATCATGACGGGAGGTTTTTCCTGACCTTCGGCCTCCAGGGGCCCTCACCGGGCCTCGGGAGCGGCAAGGAACGACTCGGGGTGCGAAGCCGGTCCTGGGGAGAGGGTCGGGACCTCTGGGGGTCGACGTAACGAACAAATCGTGACGTCGGGGGTCTGGGGAGGGCGAGCACCCGTCCCACACCCGTGGAAGCGAGGCAGCGCTCGCAGAGCTCCCTCCAGCGCTCGCCGCCCCAGGAGCCTGGGCCTCTGGCGGCCGCGGAGCACGACCCCGGCAGCCCGGAGCGCTCTCGACGAGGCGCAGCACCCCAGGTCCCGAAGACCTCCGACGACCTCTGGAAAACCCCCGAGCCCTCGCCCTTGAGCCCGCCGCCTGCCCCTCCCTAAAACAGGGCTAAGATCGGGAAAAATCGCTCCAGAGCGTTCCGGAGCGCTCTCAGAGCGTTCCGGAACGCTCTGGAGCGGCCGCGGCGCCCAATACATCCTCCAAACCCGCCGATTCTCAGAGATTTCGAGGTATCCCGATCCGATTTTGTCCCGATCTTCGCGTCGTTTTACTCCGCCCCGAGCGGCGCTCCAAGGGCCTTCCCCCAGGACAAGGTCTTCATCCTGAGCCGCTTTCTGACAGTCCCGGGGCCCGTGGAGGGCCCCGGGAAATTAGAAATGGCGAAAACCTTGGACCGGTTTCCCTCAGGACATCTCAGGACCGCTTCTTCCCTGGCGATCCTGGTTGAAAAAACCCTTGAAAGCCTCAGCAGAAACTCCCGAAACCTTGCCCCGGAGCCTGCCCCCCCCCTCCCCTCCCGACGACGACGAAGACGACGACGACGACGACGACAACGACGACGACGACGACGACGGCGGCGGCGGCGACGGCGACGACGACGACGACGACGGCGGCGACGACGGCGGCGGCGGCGACGACGACGGCGGCGGCGACGACGACGACGACGACGACGACGGCCAGGACGACGGCGAGGACGGCGAGGACGGCGACGGCGAGGACGAGGGCGACGACCACAGCAGATCCCGAAACCTCGCCCCCCCGAAGCCCGCCCCGCCCCTTGGAACGGCACCCCCCAGAAGCCTGCCCCCCAGAAGCCTGTCCTTAACAGCCTGGAACATATCCCTATCCCTATGCTGGGCTCCTCCTAATCACGATGCCAATCCTAGGGATTCCCTTATTTTTTGAGGGTGAATCCCTAAGATTGTCATCGCCTCTTGGCGTGTCAATCTTAGGGATAGGGATACGTTCGAGGCTGGTAATGTCCCCCCAGAAGCCTGCCCCCCCCCCCCCCCCACCCGAGCGGCGCCCTTGGAGTCCTCGCGGGCCGCCTTGCGCTGCGCGGCGATCTCGCGCGGGCCAGCCACCGCCACGGGCGCCGCGGCCTGCCGCCCCGCCTTGGCCACCCGGTGGTTCAGCTGCCTCGGGGCTGGGGACGACTCGGGACGGTCGCCGATTGCGCGCGGCGGCGCCGACCCAAACGCATCCTGAGACTGATGGGGGGCGTCCTTGAATACAGTCGGGGCGCTGATCTAAGGACCCCTAAATAAGGAAAGAGGCCCCTTTTTCCCATTAGTTAAACTTCGATTGCCCATCGACACCCTAAGTAAAACGTGGGGCAAACTGTGAAACAATGAAGGAACACGGAGCCCCTCCCAAACGAAAAGGGTTCCTTCTTCAGCGCCCCGACTCTAGGCCCGCCCCGCTGGATGTGCGACCGTCGACCCAACGTCTTGGTTTGGGGCTGTCTCGCTCAGCTTCAGGCGCCGACCCAAGCGCATCCTGACACTGATGGGGGTCGTCCTTGAATAGGCCCGCCCCGCTGGATGTGCGACCGTCGACTGATACATAGCTTTCGGGTTTTTTTGTGCAATCCTTCGTTTTTTTTGTTTGGCAATCCTTCGTTTTTTTGCAATCCTTCCTTTTTTTCGCAATCCCTCGCGCAGGCAGCCGTGGAGCGCCCGCGGGGATCTCAAAGGGCCCCGTCGTCCGAGCTGCATCCGCCCTCGCGCGGCCCCTGGCCCCTGGCGCCGTCCGATGCGGGCTTGCTTCGGACCGTATTCGGCACACATGCGGGACCGGAGGGCCGCACGTGGTCCAGGTTCGCGCCTTCCCAAAGGGGAGAGAGGAGGAGAACGAGGGGAAGGGGGGGGAGGAAGAGCAGGCAGGGCGAGGAGGAGCAGGAGGAAGGGCCGAAGGTGGTCCAACCGCGGCCCAAATGCAGGATTAGCTGGCTTCAATGTCGCCGCCCACGGCTCCCGTGAGCGGGCGGCGAACGGGGCGCAACGTTTTGCGTCATTCTTGAAGCCTCAACAACCTCTGTGCGACTCGTTGAGAACAAATCCGAATGTGACAGGACAGTGCAAGCACAAACTAACGGCAGTACACCACCTGTCCGGCCCCGCCGCCTGGGCCACATGCCACGGGGAAGGGGGGGTTGAAAGACCGAGCGCGGGCGAGGACGCCTGACGACTAGGGGGGATACCCCGGAGGGGGAAAAACCGGACGGAGGGGGGGAGAGGAACCGGAAGTCGGAGGAAGCGGGCGCGCGGCCGTGGGGCCTGAGCCACTGACCCCCACCGTTAGGCGCGCACGCGCCCGCTTGGGGAAGCAAGGAGCAGGAGAAAAGAAAAAAAAAGAGGGGGGAGCACACACACCGAACAACAAAATATGGCCGGGCATGAGGGGCAGCCGACAAAAACTCCAGCGCGGCGCGGCGCCCATCGGGGTGGATTTTTTGCAAGTCCCTGGCGGGGAGCGCTATCCCGCCGGGGCACCTCGGACAGGGCACCGCGCCGCAAAACATCGCGACTCCGAGCCTCTGGGAACGCGAGGGAGGGAGGGGGGGCAGAAGAGGAAGGAGGCGGAAAAAACGGAGGAGGGGGACGAGGAAGGCTATAAACGTCGTCGTCGTCGACCGGAACAGCCAGCAGGCTGACAGCAGCGGACAGCGCGCCCCCGTGGTCGGGGGGCTCTGTGCGCCTACGCAGCGCAGCCCGCGCCGTGGCCCTGCGAATGGCCACTGGAAGCTGCTGGAAAAGGCGAGCCGCCCCCGCGCCCGCCTCTTCTCCGAGGCGTCCGTCGCTGGACCGAACCAGGCGGCGGAGGGCGTCCGCGCCCGTGGGGCCCCATCCGCCCGACGGTTCCGCCACCCGCCTGCAGTGGGCCTCGGTGTCCACGTGCTCACGCTTGGTCGCCTCGTGCGCTTGGGCAACACGCCCTCAGCCGAGCCGAGCCATGCCGAGAGCAGCCTGCCGATGCGGCGAAGATACCGCAAAATCGAAAGCAGCAGGTGTCCTTCGGAACCCAGATGGCACGTACACGTCCGCAGGGCGACGCCCGTTGACCTGAGTGTCGTCATGCCACGGCGGCAAGAGCCCTGGGTGCTCCAGCTCCGGTTTGAAGTCGGCCGACGAAGCGAACCAACCGACCAGGTTGCGGGCGGCGTTGCGTCGCAGCACCCGGTCCCCAGCGCCTGCGCAAAGACCCTAGTGGCGGCCGTGCCTGTCGCGCGCGCCGTCGCAGCACGGGCAGTAATGCTGGGCACTAGGAGCCGGCGCTTGACGGGGCGCGCGGGGGGGAGGGGGGGCACGCACGGCTTTCCCGTCGCAGCGCGGCAAAGGCAATCCGCACGCGCGCTCAAACAGTCCAGGCATGGAATAACAAGTGCTACGTCGCTACGTGTCCAGCGGCACGAGAGGGCAAGGAAGGCGGAAGGCGGCCGTGGGTGGCGGAAAGAGGGGAGGCATCCATAGCGCGATGAACATCGGCCAAGGCGGCTGGCCGCTGCTGAGGGGGGCACGGGCGACCACGACGGGAAAACATCTCGGGGGGGTGGATATGGACTCCTCCTCCTTCTCTTCCGCTGCTATTCCTTATGAATAACTCCTCCCTGTCGCACCCCGAGGCCAGTCGGGCGTTTTCGTCGGTTCCCGCTGCTTTTCACCTTCGGGATGTCTTCCAGCGACCGCGCCTCGCCGAGGGCGCCCCAGGGGTGCCTGGATCGCCCCGAACGGCCGCCAGAGAGCCGACTCATGGCCCGACAGCCAAGTCTCTAACGACATCGCTGGCTAGCTTTTCTTTGATCAAGGAACAAGTGGGTTCCTTGCCGGATCTGGAATCGGCGGGGCGACGCTGTCGCCCGCCCTGAGTATGAGATCCTGAGATCGGCAGTTGCATAGACGTGCCACTTCGAAGAAAATCGCGACTGGTGGCCTAGACCCCATCTTCCTGCGCCATTTCAAAACCAAATCGCTCTGCGATGGCCCCCCGAGGCCCGAAACCCGGCGAAGACGCCGCGCGCGAAAAAAAGCAGCGCCCAGGACTCAGGGGGGGTCCAGAACAGCAGAAACGAGAGACCGCCCACAGCTCAACGCTCGAAGCTCAACTGCCATCGCTCCGGGCGGCGCCGCCGCAGCGGGCGGGCGCGCGACGCGGGCGGGCCCTCGGCTCGAACGAAGACCCCGCGGGCGAGGCCCCTCGCAGAGCGAAGGGCATCTTGGCGGCGCGCGCAAGAGGGGGGGGAGGGCGAGGGAAGGCTGCTTGGAAAGAGGCTGCTGTTCAGAAGACGTCGCCCGCAAATGGGGCCCGCGCCTTCGAAGGAGCACGGGCGCTGCTGAGAAGCCCCCCCCCCACCCCCTCCTGCGCGCGGCCGCGCGTCGTTATCGGCGGAGTCAGAATTCCCGAAACAGGCTCTGCAAGCGGTTCTCACTCGTCTGTGACAGGATGGGGGCGGCGATTTTTCCGGCCAGCGTTGCTCGGGGTTGCCTCGGCGCCCCCCGGCGTTGCCCGGGGCTGCCCAGGCTTGCCCGTTGCCGAGGGTTGCCCAGCACTGCCGAGCAACAGTTTCAAGCAATGCCATGCAACGTAGAGAAATGCCAAACAATGCAGACGAATCTTGCGGGTTGCACTGGAAGAAGGACCACCCCTAATCTGGGTCGCGCCCGTTTTATTTGGCCGCCAGAAACCTTCAGCACATGGGGCGGCGCCGCTTCAGGGCTTCAGTTGCGCCCGGGTGCGCGAAGAGCGAGCGGCGCCAAGCCCCTCCCAAGGTCAGAGCGGACCTTATCCCGCAGCGCTGGTTGCACCCTTTCCTCGCGCAGATCCCCCGCGCGCCGACGCTCGACCGATGCCGGCCAAAAGGGGTGAGCGGGGCCCGGTCGACGCAGGCGGTTGGCGTGGCAGGGCCCCCGCCGAAACACATGGGCAATGGCCCCCCCTCAAGGGCTGGGTGGGTGGAATAAAACTAGCCGCGACCGCGGTCGCGTCCGACGCGCGCTGGCGCGCGGGCGTCGCCCCCGCCGCGCCCCAGAGTGCACCGCGGGCGGGTGGGGCGCCATAGCGTGGCCGGGCACCTGCTACTCCGCCGAGCGGCCGCGCAGGCGCGCGCGCAACAAGGGGCGAAGGCGGAGCCAGCAGCGACGCGCGGCCGCGAGACCTTGAGAGAACGATTGCGCGGGGGCCTGGCCCGCCCGACGGAGCTGCGGCGCGCCGCGGGTTGGCGCGCGGCCGCCCGCCGTCGCGCGCGGCGCCGACAGCGGGGCGCCCCCGCCGCCGCTCCCGACTTACGGCTAGCAGTAACAAGTTCTTACTGCCCGAGAAGTCTCGCGCGCGCCGACGCTCGGCAGCGATGCCGCCCAAGAGGAGGGAGCGGCGCCCGATCGACGTCTGGCGAGGCCGCGGCCAGGCGCCACCCCAGCCGAATCGACGATCCGCCGCGTCGACCGACGCAGGCAGCTGGCGCGACAGGGCGCTGGCCGAAGCACGCGGCGCATGCCAAACCCGCCGCCGCGGTCCCAGGCGCAGAGGCCGACGCTCTGCTCCAGCGTGCCCGCTGCGCCCGGCGGGCCCGCGGGCCCCGTGCCGGGCAGCGAAGCGGGCGCAGAGCCGCAGCGCGCGACGGAGCGGGCGACGGGCAAGGCGCGCGCAAGCGAACGCGCGAAGGGCCGGGCGAAACCGGGGCTGCACTCGCCGTGCGCTCGGCGTCGCTGGGCGCTGAAGGAACCCCTGCCTCTGGTTCGTAATCGCTGGGCGGCGCGACGACGTGCTCCTGGGCAGCCGCTTGGCGTTCCATCTTCTCTACGTCAGGGTAGCGCGTCCATGCTGGCGCATGCCAATCGCCCGATTCGAGGGCATCGGCGACGCGGGCGCCGAACGCCGCGCTGTCCTGAGCATGGCCCCCTCTGAACGAGTGAACGCCGCAGGCGTCGGCGTTGGCGCGACGCGGTGCTCCCATAGCGCACGGTGGGCGCTTCCGGCGCGCCGGCCAGCGCGCGGGGCGTCACCTTCGGGCCGAGAACTCAGAGACGCGCCCAGGGCGCGTGCTGGGCATGTGGCGAGCGAGCGATTGCACCGGCACTCGCCCACGAGCGCGTCGCCCGCAAGTCGCGATTCTCAAGATTCCTCGAAGAGCAATATTTTCGGAGGCCCGCGCGGACATCTGGAGCCCGCGGTCATGGACATCCGAAAATTCATGCATATGCGCGATGTGACGTCTCGATTTTTTCGCGCTGGCTCTCGCGATGGGTCGCCGCTGCGAACGCGGGAACCCGGGTGCTTTCGCGCTGGGACCCGTAGAAACGAATCGAGAAAATGCCCCGAGGACGAGGAGGGGGGGGCGCATAGTACTTCGGCCCTGGGCGCGGGGGCGAAAACTCTACGTCGACTCCGGCCTGCAAGGAATCGAAAGAAGACCCCGGGGATGAGGGGGGAGGGGGCGGCGCTTCGGCCCTGGGCGCGGGGGCGAAAACTCGACATCGACGCCGCCCTCCAAAGAATTGCGACAGCTGCGCAAAATGCCCAAGCGTCGCGTTCAAGCGCCCCGGCGTCCTTGGCGATCGCCTCCGCGCGCGGCGACCGCGCTGTTGGCTGTCCCCCTTGCCCGGCGCCTGCTGGCCCAACTTGGCCGCAGCCTGCGTCGACGCGCGCGACGTCGCAAACCATAGCTCGCCCCGGCAACCCCACCAGCTCGGCTCTTTTTCCCAGCGCCCTGGGCGCAGCAAAAACGCGCTGCGCACTGGGCTCTTGGCGGGGGGGGCGACGCGCAACAGGCGCGACGTTACTTTACGTTCGTTTTTTTTGTTTTTTTGCTATCTTGTGGTGTTTTCAGGCCTGTCGCTGTGGACCTTTACTTTTGTTTAGAATTTTTGCTGTTTCGTCTAAGCCTGCCCCTTGTCTCCGCTGCCATCTTCGCCCCCGCTCGCCCGCCCCTTCCCCCCGCTCCGCGCGCAGAGCGCAGAGCTGAGCGCCAAATAAATGCCCCGGCGCGGGTCTAACGCCGGCGCGCGACAGGCCCAGGTGCCCCGCGACTCGCCAGCAGCGACGACCAGGGAAGAGCAACATGATTAAAACGCAGAACTGGACTATCAGCTCCACCTTGACCTCGAGCCCCGACGCTACCTCGCCCAGGGCGGCAGCCGGCGCGCGGCGCGCCCATGTTTCCACCTAGAAGAACTTGCAATTTACAATTGGATGGTATGCAGTCTGCGCCCCCAATTGCGCCGCCCCCGCCCGGTCCCGCGCGATGTGCTCGTAGTTGGCCGCGCTCGCTGCGGCGTCGAGGTTAAGGTTCGCGACGACTCGATTCGCTGCTTGATCAGCCGGGCCGTCGGCGAGCTCGTTCCAGGGGCGCCCAGCGCGGCAGCTGATACGCCCTCGCTTGACCTGCCTCTTTCGGCGGGGCGGGTCCGCGAGCGCCTGGATGACCGTGCGAAGCTTGGGGCGGACATGGCTCTGCGACCCTCCCGCGGCTGGGGCGGTCGCGTTGAGGGCGTCGGGCGCCATTGAGACTGGCGCAATGGACGCGCGCGAGAGGGCCCGCAGCGTCGCCCAGAAGACAGCCGCCAAGTCTGCAGCAATGGAGCTGACGTTCCCCCCGTCGACGACGTCGCGGAGACCGTCGGACAGCCCGCCAGCAACACCTCCGCGGAAGCCGCGGGGGCTCCGCGAGGCTCGCTGACGGCGGCGGCGCGCTCAGCCGCGACGACGAGCGCGAGCGCGGCGGACTCCGCGCGGCCAGAATGGGACACATCGGCGTAAAAGTGCCGCGCCCGAACTTCTCGCTCTTGGCGCGGGCGCATTGATAATCTCATCTCAGCCGCGGCGTGCATCTCGCCGTCGTCGATGTCGGCGGCAGCGCGGGCGACGCCTGGAGGGGCCGCGACGTCTTTGAGCGAATTCTCGCCCAATATGCAAATGGACCGGCGCCGGTCGGGGGCCTGGAGTTGAGGGCCTGGCCGGCGCGGGGCTCTTCAGCTGCGGCCTCAAACTGCAGCGAAAACTTGGCGCGGCGAGGGGCGCTCGCGCTCGAGCTCAACGCGGCCCCCGGGGAAACTTGCGCATCCGCCCCGTGAGACTCGCGAACGCGTTGGTCGCCTCTGGTCGACCGCGGCGTCGGCGAAGCGGCTCCACGCGACCCTGCCCTCCTCGGACTCGGAGAAGCGGTCGAGGAGTCGCCGGCTGCCGACGAGCCCGGACACGCTAGACGGCGAGGAAAGCTCGCGCGACGACGGATGGCGGAGGTCTCGCGGTGGCCCTCGCCGGCAGTAGCGCTTGGCCACTCGGTCTTCGCGACCTCGCGCATTCGCTGAGCTCGAGCGCCTCCGCCGCCGGCCGCGCCCACGTGGCGCGGTGCCAGTCGCGCTCGGCAGGGGAACTGTAGAAAGCCTGCGCGCGCCAGTTCATCCCCCGCCCCCGCGCCCACGATAGGCCGCGCCTTCGCGGTTTCAAACGGGCCGCCCACTAACAGATCCCCTCCGCGATCAGGGGCAGCACCTTGGCGGACTCCGCCGCGCATGCTATGGCGATCGCGGCGGGGGGCGAGGAGTG
Source organism: Prorocentrum cordatum (assembly GCA_963575745.1). Classification (NCBI taxonomy): domain Eukaryota; class Dinophyceae; order Prorocentrales; family Prorocentraceae; genus Prorocentrum; species Prorocentrum cordatum. The sequence goes on along the minus strand of CAUYUJ010015147.1, from coordinate 4,530 downwards.
GCATCCCGAAAGAATCGAATTGTCGCGCCATTCCATCGGCGCCGGCATCCCGCTGGGGCGACGCGCTCCATCTGGCGCGGGAGCGGCCGCCCGCGGGTGGCGCGAACTGAGTGCCACGGCCGCCCCCTCCCCCCCATCGGGGCGGGCGCGCTGGAGGTTGCCTCTGCGGCGATGGCAGTGGCTCATTCGGTCTGGCTTGAGGATCATGCCGTGGCTCGCCTCCGCTGGGCTTCTCCCCCCTGTGTCCTCGTCGGACTCTCTTCGCCCGCGTCGACCTCGACCATTGCTCTCCTTACCTCTCGCTCCGCGGGCGTGGGCGGTTCGCTCTGCTCGGCTGCCGCGGATGCGAGGGGGCCCCGATCGATCCCACGGCCTCCTCGAAGTTGACGATGGGATCGGGGCACCAGACGAACCACTGTCTGCTCCAGGCTGGCTGAGGCCGCTGGGCTGCCGAAGCTCGGTCCTGAGGGCGCGCGTCCGCGAGTAGATCCACGCATCGTATGGGCTGGGTTCGTCCATGGCCATCTGCGCATGAATTTGGTCCTGGTCCCGCTCGGCTCCACTTCTGCTCGACAGCCTCGCCCCTCAAGAGCAGCTCTGACGTCGGTGCAGGCGGAGGCCCCAGGCTCCATGACATGTCTGCACGATGCCAAGGCGCCCTGGCCGCTGAGAAAGCCCCGCTGGCGCCGCGATCCTGCTCCCGAGCAGGTGTCCTCGCACGAAGGGAAACTCGCCCAGTCAGATCTTCCTGCGGAAGGGCGCGCACGAACCAAAAAGCGAGGGTTAGCTCCCGCTCCCTACCCTCCTCTTTTTCATTGGCAAGGCACCACAGCTACGAGGCCGCGCGAGGCGGCACACGAGGAGGGCCAGCGGGGAGTTTACTTTGCTTCACCTTCGTGAGTCCGAATTTGCGGGTGCCCCCCTGGCAACTTCGCCCCGAATACTCGACGAACCGTGGCGTGGCAAGCGACTCGGCAAGGCCCCCCGCGAGCTCGTGCTCGTCCGCCGCGGCGAGGATGGTGCCCAAGGAACTCGGCGATGCCAGCGGTGGAACTCCGTCAGCTGGGCCCTGCCAAAGGGCGGCGGCAGCATCGCTAGTGTCCCTGTAGGCGACGTGGTGCCGCACTCGGAGCTCTGCCAGCAGGCTCGGCGTTCCCGTGGTTGACCTCCTGCTGCTGGATGTAGATATCATGGCACTGCAGCCGGCCTCTGAGTTTTTCGCACTCGGTCGCGTGATCATCTACGTCGAGCCTCCTCCTCCTCATCCTCCTCCTCCTCTTTCTCTTCCTCCTCCCCTCGCCCCCAAGAGGGCCCCAAGGATGGCCCGAAGAGGCCCTCCAAAGCCACCCCGTTGCTCCTAGAGACCGTTTTGTCTCACTATACTATGTGTATCATCGTCCTTTTTCCCGTCAGCTCCCGTGGTCAAGGTTTATGGACGGGCTGGTGGGGATACTTTTTTGGTCGCGGCCGCGGGCGAAAGCGCACACGGCGAGTCGTAAGTCCGGGGCGCGGGCCTACTAATTGTTCACAGCGAACTAGAGCCGACAACCTAAACTGCCTAAGCGGACTAAGCGGCGCCTCGCGTGAGCTGCAACCTGTACTGAATGTGGATGCCGACTGGTGGGGATACGCGAAGCGTGAAACAAACCCATGGGCGCCTCACTTCGTCGGGGTGTTGGCAGACTGGCGTAAGCCTCTTGCGGAACACTTCGGCCCCGGGTGCGGGGGCGGAACATGGCGGAACCGACTTCACCGAACATGCAGCGGGGGTCTCAAGAGGCCATCCAAAGGGATGTGCATGTTGCTCCTGTTTATTTTTCTCCCCCGGAGCCTCAGGTCCGTGAGGCCCTCCTTCGCCTGCCGCACCCGCAGGTCACGCCTCGAGAGGTCGGACTTCGGGCTGGTGCCCTGCAGCAGCGCGGAGGCCTCGAGCCTCCGCTGGCCAAGGTAGGGTTCCCCGAGATCGGCACCTCTGGCGCAACCACGAGCGCGCCGCTTGCCGCCGCGCATTTTGTTCACGCCGGGCGTTTTCGCCCGGCTTCGGGCCCCAGGGCCATCACAGATCGATCCGGCCCGAGAAGTGTCGGAGAAAACGGGGTCCAAGGCTCTGGTCGTGAATTTTTGCGGTCACCGCCGCCGTCGCCGCCGCCGTCGCCGCCGCCGCCGTCGTCATCGTCGTCGTCGCCGTCGTGCTCGTCGTCGTGGTGCTCGTCGTCGTGGTGCTCGTCGTCGTCGTCGAGGTCGTCGTCGTCGTCGTCGTCGTCGTCGTCGTCGTCGTCGTCGTCGTCGTCGTCGTCGTCGGGGAGGTCAGCACCCTCGGTGCAACCACAGGCGCGCAGCTGCTGACCCAAATCGCGCAGGATGTTGGCGGCCTGCAGCTTATTGTCGTCGCGGCGGCGCACCGGGGACGCATTGGTGGTCACGAGGTCCAGGTGCTGCAGCGACCCCAGCGAATTCCTTGCGACCGAAGGCCTCCTGGTCATCGGTCCAATCGAGGACCTCTTCTTGACCACCTCTGCGTCCGTGCCGAATGGCGTTAGCGGGCGGGTGTAGGCATTCAGCACCGTGCGCACCTCTGGCGTCGGCGGCTTCAGGCTGAACGGGGCTGGCGCGGCAAGGCTTAAGGCTGCGCGCAGACGGCCCCGTAGTCCAGGCTGGCCTCAGCAAGATCGCGAAGAAGATTGCGGGGCGCCGCCAGAGGCGGCGCCAAGGGTTTGACGACGCCCTGGGCTGCCCTGAGGGCCTGCTGAGGCCAGCGGGGACAACCGTCGAAACCCTGCCGCAGGGGATTTCCAGCACGGAGCGAGGCCCCCGTCTGCTGCCCTGCTGGGACGGACGGGCTCGGCGAATCCAGGGAATAGCTGCAGACACCCCCGAGCCAGCAGCGTCCCTTCCCCGAGACCTGATCCGACGTCGTGGAAAGATCGCACCATCGCGAAACATCGCGACCGGGGCCCTGAACCCCATTTTTCCATCCAAGTTTTCAGGCCAGATCGGTCTGTGATGGTCTCTGCCGCCCGGCGTGAACAAATTGCAACGCCCAGATCTCAGGACTAGCTCTCGGCAAACGGGCGCTGCCTAGGCACCTCGAAGGCTGTGCCTGGGGCGTGCCGGGCGCTGCGCACGCAGCCAGGGAGCGCTGCTGGGGAGGCGGAGGCGGAGGCGGAGGAGGAGGAGGAAGAGGAGCAGGAGGAGGAAGAGGAGCAGGCGGAGGAGGAGGAGGAGGAGGAGGAGGAGGAGGAGGAGCCCTGGCTGCGCCCAGGGATCCGATGCAGGCCCAGATCTCCGAGGATCTACCGGGGGGCCCATCGCCGACCTATCGCGGGCGTATCGCCGACCTATCGCCGAAAAAGCTTCCTTACTTATCCCATGCCATGTTTTTTACGATGTTCTGGCACTTAAGGGAAGACACCCCCTGTAGCCCGCCACCGACATCTTAATTCTAGCTCGACGTCTCCCCCTGGAGCCGTTCCGCCCTAAGAAACATTCCCCCTCAAGACGGGCGGTCCGGCCCCCCCCGGTCCAACCTCGCGAGGGGCCAGACTGCGGACGAAGATCCACATGATCGGGGAAGGAGAAACACCAAATCTCCGAGGGAATTCTACTCTCGGTCCAAGCATTTCTCCTCGATTTCGGCCTGCGAGACCCGTTATCGGGCCTCGTGGCGCCACCAGAACTGGATCCGCGACGCCAGGCCCCCCCCCGGGGAGGGGGTCTCAACCTCTGGGGCCACGGGTTGACAAAATGACGTCGGAGGATGTCTGGGCTGATTCTTTCAGTGCGAGGTCCCTGGAAGTCCCGACCCGTTCCCCAGGGCTTTCTTTTCATCCCGAGTCGTCTTTGGACGCTCCAAGGGCCTGGCTGAGAGCGGCAACCAAAGACATCCGCCTTACAGCATCGCGAAAAATCGCGACTGGAGCCCTGGACCACATAGTTCTATGCATTTTTCGAGCTGGATCGTTCTGTGACGGTCACGGGGCCCGAAGTCGGGCGAAAACGCTCGGTGTGAACAAATTGCGCAACGCCCAGATTTCTAGATTAGCTCTCAGCCAATGCGCGCTGCTTGGGCACCTCGAAGGCTGTGCCTGGCGCATGCCGGGCGCTGCGCACGCCCAAAGCCTTGCCAGGGCTGGCGTGGTGGGCGCCGCTGGCGGGGGCGACGTCTTCATGCCGTTGCCCGCGCGGGGCTGGCAACGCCCAGGCCGGCGCCCGCGGCGGCCATCGGCCAAGCCACGGTGCCCCGGTTGGCACGGCGCGCGCCACAGGATCGCGCCAATGCCAGGCTCGCGCCCGAATGCAACGATAAGAGAGGGGAGGAGGAGGAGGAGGAGCAGGAGGAGGAGGAGGAGGAGGAGGACAAGGAGGAGGGGGACGACTACTACTCGTACTACTCGTACTACTCGTACTAACCGTACTACTCGTACTACTCGTACTACTCGTACTACTCGTACTACTACTACTACTACTACTACTACTACTACTACTACTACTACTACTACTACTACTACGCTACTACTACTACTACTACTA
>CAUYUJ010015146.1:199362-352428 GCA_963575745.1 Prorocentrum cordatum | reverse complement strand
CTCGGGCTCCGCCGCCGGCTCCGCTGCCACCGCGGGCTCCTCGAGCGCGTCGATTGCGCCGCGCTCCGAGCACGGCTTGGGGCACTGGGCCTTGCCATGCTGGTGCAAGACGGTCTGCATCTCCCTGTCGGTGGACCCGGGGCCGAGGCTCGGGTACCAGTCGGGGTGATGAGCGAAGCCGTAGAACCTGAGCCACTGGATGGACTTCGAGCACCAGCCGCCTGGGGCCGCGTCGCCACAGGTGCTGTGCGGAGGTTGCGCGACTGCTTCGCTGCTGTTGTACTGGCCGTCGGGCACCATCTCGAGTGCCTTCTGGCACGGCTTCTTGCAGCCCACCTTGCCGAGGGAATAGAGTATCATCTGGACATGCTCGAAGGGCGTGTCGCTCGAGAGCCCCGGGTACCAATCGGGGTGCATCGCGAACCCACTCTCACGCAGCCACGCCACGGAGCGGTGGCAAAGGCTGCCCTCTGCCGCGTCCTCGCAGTCGGACATGCTCGCGGCGGCGGCGGGGCCGTCGGGCGACTGTGCGGGGCTGCCCGCCGCAGCCCTCGGCGCCCAGGTGCTCGCCAGCAGCTCCTCGAGCTCGGAGGCGCCGAAGCCCTGAGCCAGGGCCTCGCCAGACTGCAGAAGCACCACCGCGTGCTGCCGCTCGACGTGCTCTGGGGCGCAGGGCGGCGTGCACTGGGCCACGCCGAGCTGGTGCATCAGCGACTGGAAGTCCCGGGCCGTGTACTCGCCCACGTCCCCTGGAAACCATTCCGGGTGCTCCGTGGCGCCTTTCTCTTTCGCCCACGCGAGCGCGGTGTGACACCAGTCGCCCGGGACCGCATCGCGGCACCCCGCCGCAGGAAGCCTGGAGGTCACGCTGGTCTGGAGCGCCAGGCAGCTGTTAAGAAGTAGAGGTACTACGAGCGGCACCATGGCGGCGAGACTGTGCGGAAAGCTAGGGATGGGCGAGCGGGGACCGCCCGCGCGCCAGTCAGGAGCCAACACGGCCTGAGCCCAGATGGGTACGGAAACATTTCGTGGGCCCGTGCTGGGGCGATTCACTCTTGGGCCGAGCCGCGGTCTGAGACGGCCGCCCCCGGAAAGCCAAAGCATCGGATGCCCCCGCCGAATAACACGAACACGGGCACATCCCTTAGGGCTTGTCGACTTTTCGCCAATCGACTTGTGAGAATCGAACCAGATAAACCCAGGTAAATGCAGATAAATCGAGGTAAATCCAGGTAAATCTAGACAAACCTTGGTAAATCCAGGTAAATCCAGAGATCTCCAGGGAAAGTTCGAGCACTTCGCGGCCGCTCCAGCGCGAGTCGACGGACGGCAGAAGTCGTTAAGCCTTTAACGAGCACATGTAACGAGTCGTCCCCACTGGGAATGCCTCTTGGAGGTCTTGCCGGGAGCGTCGGAGAGGCGCCCGGGGGCCGCTCGGGACTCTCGCGGGGCCGGTGGCCGCCCGCTCGGATACCACATGTGGGCCCGCTGGCCAATGGCCGGCAGGGGCTTGGCCAGAGGGCCGCGGAAGGCCCGAGGGACCGCTCGAGGGGCTCTCGAAAGGATGGACTTGTTTTCCACCGCCACCACCACAAGCAGGAGAGGGAGGGGGTCCTCCTCCTCCTCGTCCTCCTCCTCCTCCTCCTCCTCCTCCTTCCCCCCTCCAACTTATGGTGGTGTTGGAAAACATGCCCATCACGAGAACAGGGATCAAAGGTGTCCAGTTGTGGAAGGGGGGGACGCGGCTTTTCGCCGGGCGCCGGGTCTGTGAAACCAAAAATCTTGCCGTCTATTGGGGGCGCATCTCTTGCTCCCGCCGGCCTCCGCAAGCCTTCCGCAGGCATCCGCCAGCGGAGCCGCCCTCCATTTACGTCCGCCGCCTTCCGCCGAAGAACAGAAGCCAGCTTGCTCGGCCCTCAAAGGCGACGCCTTCTCCGAAATGCCCCAGAAGGCCAGACCTAGGACAGAAGAACACCCTTCAAGAACATGAGACACTCCGCCCCGGCCCAAACACCCCAAACCAGAAGATCACCGAGGGCAACCTCCCACAGGATGTACAGTAGCATCCACCAGACACGAAAAAACATCGGGGTACCCTCCCCGAGCCGACCCCGATCTTTTACCTCGGTTAGACTTAGGTCGGGCATGTCCCCCTACAGGCGGACCGTGGGCGAAATATTAAACATCATAGTCAAAAATACTCCAAAGTAGTCAAACATACACAGGAAATCGTCCCCAGACTAATTTTGGAATATTTTTGAATTTTCCTCCTCTAGAGGGACAAGCCCGACTTAATCTGAGGCCCAGGGAAAGATCGGCCCCCGATAGGCGGCGGAGAGACACCCAGACCTCCGACGCCGTGATGCTTCGCAACGTGTTATTCCCCAGGAGTTTGCAGGAGAGCCCAGAATCGAATAGACACGTCGGATCGACGAGCACCGGCAGCCAGGCCAGGAGAAGTCGGATCGGCGCAAGTCGGCAGGCTGCTACAGACTACAGACCCCCCCTGAGAAATCGGAATCCAGATCGGCATCAGAAGCTCTGAGCGAATCGGCGCTGGAAGCCATCGAAATCGAGTCGAATCGGGTCGGGGAAATCGGAACGAACCCTGGTCTGGAGCTCTTCCCAAGGACCGGTTTCTCATCGGGAATCATGTTTTTACGGCCACGGGGGCCCCTCGAAAAGCCGAAACCGCGCATAAACCTTCCGTCGTGTCAGGCTCCGCCGGTGCTAAACATGCCAGGATGATTCTTTTCGTTTTCAACATTTCGGTTTTCGACCAACTCACACGGGCAAAACACTGCAATTCACAACAAACAAAAAGCAGTACAAAACGGAACCGCACCGAAACGGCGCGAACGAGAATCCAAAATGAGGAAGCAAATATTGACCCCCAAGCGGAAAAAACAGCGTCGATCTTGAAAACGAAGAAACGCCCGCCCCCCCAGCGTTTTGAACATCATTTGCCGCCGCGCCGATTGCTCTCGACGCGCCCAGGTGAACGACGCCGACACCACGGCAAACGCGCGGCAAACGCTGCGTCCCGCGCCCCAAGTACGCCGACACCACGGCAAACCCACGGCAAACCCTGCGCCCCGCGCCGCAAAGTAGACGAAGCGGGCACAAAGGTTACCTCACGGCAAGCCCACCGCGCCCGAGGCGTCGTTTGCCCTGGTGCCCACTGCACCCTCCCCAAGACGGAAGGTGGGGAAACCACAAGGCACGGAGACCACTACTCCCCGGACCTCTCCTCGGGTGCGTTCTGAACAGAACTTCGAGGCGAACCCAGCAGTGGCGACGAGATCCCTCCAGGGGGCCAACAGAAAGGTGAAAACGAGGGAAGGGTGGAGGTATGGGGCTACCTTCTCCTCCTCTGGGAAGAATGCCTCGCGTCGGAACAAACGGCGCGTCGACATCTGAGATGTCAGGGTACGAACCCCAGCCTCGGGAACGTGACGTCGACGACGAACACGAACACGAACACGAACACGAACACGAACACGAACACGAACACGAACACGACGACGACGACGACGCCAACGGGAGGCCCCCAGGCTCTCCCCGGGCGGCCCACGGAACTGCAGGGCGGCGCCGCGCGGCGCCCACGCCACCTCCATCGCGACCTCGCCCCGCGGCGGCGGCACCACGCCCTCCGAGGGGGCGCCCGGCGGGAACAGCCTCGGGACCGGGAGCGGCTTGGATCGCCGCGGACACGAACACACACACACACACGGACACACACACGCACACACACACACACACACACACACACACACACACACACACACGGACACGGACACGGACACGGACACGGCCTGCGTCATGCACCGCGCGGGTGCTGCAGGGTGGGGCCGAAGCGCCGCGAGGGTTTCCAAGGCAGGTGGCGACGGGTCGTATCGGGTCGTCGGACATATCGAGATCGAATCGTGTCGGGCCAAGATCGACAACGACTCGGATCGATCGGATCGAATGGACCCTCGAAGGGGTTCACGTGTTCGGCGAGTTCTGGCCCCCCCGCCCATCGAATTGCCTGAAACGTTGACCGGCGAGGGTAGGGTTCGGATTCCGCCACCGATAAAATGAGATGGGCCCATAAATGGATGCGAGTGTAGGGTACGCCTGGCCCAACCTGACTTACAAGGTGGTTGAAGGTGCCCTGAATGGCTCAGGGGAAAGATGAATTCGGTAAGTGGACGGGGACCCATTATCCCCATATTTACCCCCCTAGGCCCTAGGCCTCTCAGGGCACTTGCAGCACACTGATAAGCCAGGCCAAATTAGGCCAACATTCGCACTCACATAAAACCACCCTCTCTTAGCAAACCCTGCGGCGATCCGAGGGGGAATGCTGTGCTTCCCCTGCCCCTGAAATCCTGTCGTCGCTTTTTTTGCAACGGGCGATTGTCTGCCTCGTAAAGGGCCCCTGGGTGATCACAGATTGCTCAGGATCAAAGAATGCCTTAAAAAGGTGGGGTCTAGGGCTGTTGGGCGTTGCATGTTTCGCAACGTGGGATCTGAAGGTTCTGTGCTTACGTGTGTGTGTATATATATATGTGTGTGTGTGCGTGTGTGCACGCAGACGTTAGTATCGAACTCTTCTCTAACATCTGATGACGGTGCCTGGGTACCCGAAATCGGTGGCCCACCATAGACCCCCATCCTGGCCCCCCTCGTGGCACACCCGCCCGCGTAACTGCGTAACGCTTTTCAGGATCTTCTGCCGCAAGGGCGCCACTTGTTTCTTCTCATCGCTGAGGCGCTTGCACTTGCTCCATGGTCCCTTCAGCCAGCACAGCGTGTGTGGCTTCCCGTAGCATTATCGGCATGCTTCGTTGATGTCCCTGTTAGCTCGCGCGCATGGACGAGCCAAGTGAAAAAGAGATCGCGCAGCAGAACTGCAACCCCAGTGGAGAGGGGAGGAGGCCGATGCCGCACTTTACCAACGTGGAGAATTGCGTGACGAACGTACGGGAAGCAGGGACAGGTGGGAGGCGACAGGCGAGAGGCAGGCGGCCAAGGATCTTCATCGGGAACGGGGGGGGTGCGATCTGACGAGAAGGAGGTTACGAAGGAGGAGGATGAGGTATGACAAGGAAAACGTATGCTTGTATGCATGTATGTATGTATGCGTGCGAGCGTGCATGCACGTATGTGTGGATGCATGCATGTATGTATGTATGTACGATTGTATGCATGCATGCATGCATGCATGTATGCAGGTATGTACGTATACATGAATGCATGCGTGCATTCATGCCTGCATGTATGTATGTCTGTCTGGCTGCCTGTCGGTATGTCTGTATGTATGTATTTCGGTGTGCCTGCATGTATGTATGTATGTGTGCATGCATGCATGCATTATGTATGTATGTATGGTTGTATGTATGTATGCATGTACATGCGTATGTATGTATGTATGTATGTATGTATGTATGTATGTATGTATGTATGTATGTATGTGTGCATGCATACATGCATGCATGCATACATGTATGCATGTCTGTATGCATGTATGTATGTATGATTGTATGTATGCATGTAGGTAGATAGGTAGGTATGTATGTATGGATGGATGGATGGATGTATTGAGGGATGTGCATGTGTGTATGTACGTATGTATGTATGTATGCACGTATGTATGTATGTATGTATACACATATATGTATATATATATGTGTATACATATGTATGTATGTATGTATGTATGTATGTATGTATGTATGTATGTATGTATGTATGTATGTATGTATGTATGTATGATGGTTATGATGATGACGATTGTGGTGGTGATGATGATGTTGGTGACGATGATGCCGATGATGATGATCATGCTGATGATGATGATGATGATGATGATGATGATGATGATGATGATGATGATGACGAGGTCGAGGATGAAGAGAAAATGCAGCAAGGAGGAGGATGACATTGTGCGGCAGCAGCGCGAGAGGTTGTTTTCCATGGGGAAGTAGAGTGGTCTGGAGACTTCTAGGGAATAAGGGGAGGGGTTTCAAATGCGAAGATATTGAGAAAACGGAGCATGACAAGGTGCAGGATGGCCAGTAAGGGTTGAAGTAGGAGGACGGACGACACAAGAGACGAGGATAACGAGGAGTAGAAAGTATGGCTTCCAGGACAGAGGCTGAGGTGATGGAGTACGAGGGGGGAGGCAGAGGGAGAGGAGGAAAGAACTGTGTCCCATTGCCCTGACGTTCCCGCTGCTCCACAAAACACGATCCTGAGGGCGACGGCGGCATGGCTGTCTGCAAGTGGCATAGTAAAGGGAAAAACACATCCAGCAGTAGAGAGCAGCAAACAACACCTTCACAAGAAACACCCCGACAAGCGAAACCATTGAGTAAACGCACCCAATGAAGACATCGAGCAGGCCAGAGGATGCTTGGTAAACTTCCAGGGCAGTCTCTAGTAAACGCCGATGATGGGGGTCGGTCGGGTAAGTCAGCATCGAACAAATAAAATCGTATCGGACCAGACTGTGCGTCGGACCGCCCAGCATCGTCGCGGCATCGACATCGAATCGCACCGGCCGCGTACTCACCATGCAAGTCTTGGGCCGCATCGGGCCGGACAAAATCGATGTGATCAATCGGATTAAAATTGACCCTGGCGTCGGATTTGGGCCAAGACTCGGATCTCTGGCGGCCGTTCGGGACGATCCCGGCACCCAAGGATCGTTTTCGGCGAGTCGAAGGAGGATAGCGGGAAATAGTAGGGGACAAGGACGAGAATGCAGAAGAAGGAAGGGGAAGAAAGAGTGGTAAGCCAATTGCCTTTCCGTTCCCGCGGCTCGAGAAAAGCGGATCCTGAGGGCGACGGAGGCACGGCGGTCTTCAAGCTGCACCCGCAACCACGCCTGTGGACGTACGCTCTTTCTGCCGTCCATCTGTTGAAGAGCTGGAAAGTGAGGGGTAGCCATAACAGGAAGTGGTGGGCGAAGAAGGGGGGAATGGCGACTTCCCCCACTGTGGGCACTTGGGCTGGACACACACACACATGTATATATATATATATATATATATATATATATGTATATATATGTATATATACATATATATATATATATATATATATAATTTGGGGCCCCACTCGGGGGTGCACGAAGGGGCGGCGCCCATCCTCGACGCAGTGAGTCCGAGAAGCCCCCAGAGGTGCGAGCGGCCCCCCTTTTTTTCCCGAGGAGGAGAGCTCGGGGATTAGGGATGAGGAGCCGCCCTCGGAGGTCCGCGCAGATTTCTCGTCGGGGGTGGACAGGGCCCCTGCTGGCAAAGCGCCTTAAAAAAATAATTAATCTAAAAAATCAAAAAAAAGAAAACGTACAAAAAAAAAAATCACTTAACGAAATCAAAAAAAAAAAGAAGAATGTATAACCACAAAAAAAAAGATAACTACAAAAAAAAAAACAATAAAAAAAGCTAAAAAAAAATAAAATCGAAATAAAAGAATATAAAAACAAAAGAAAAGCAAAGAAATTATTAAAAATAACAAAACAACTAAACAAAAAGCGCCTTCTAGTGATACCGACCCGGGACACGCCCGCAAACAGCTGCGGCCGCAGCGCCCCTCTTCGGGAACCGAACAAGGGCAACTCGCAAATCACCGTGGCAGGGCGACGGTGGCTTACAGTGCTCCTGGCTGTGGCTCCTCCTCCTCCTCCTCCTCCTCCTCCTCCTCCTCCTCCTCCTCCTGCTCATCTTCCTCCTCCTCCTCCTCCTTCTCCTCCTCCTCCTCCTCCTCTGTGCCCCTGTGGAGTGTAGGCATTTTGACCTCGTGCTTCGACCGATGAATACCCATCCATCGACGGGAACGGGGACCGCCGCCCGTATTGTCAACGACTGGGTCACACCGCCCTCACGCGCCCTGCAGCTGCGCCGGCTGAGGACATGCTCGCGGCGCCTGCGTTAACACTGCCGTGCCGAGCACACGCCTGGCACTCCGTGTTTTGGCGTGCCTGCGGCGCACGTGCTTTGCCACGCGCAGTGCCTGCGCCAACAGAGATGAATGTGTGATGTGTGCGGCGCCTGTGCTACAACAGCTGTGCCCAAGCCGCTCCACCACTCTCAGCTTTGACGCGCCAGTGGCGCCTACACCCTGCCATGTGCAGTGCCTGCGGCGAAGTGATGCGGCGCCAGCGCTAACCTCCGACAGTGGGTCGGCGCCAGGGCAGGCTTGGCGCCGACCCCGAAAGAGACCAACGCAGACTTCTTCCGAAGACCATACTTGCGGTTCCCAGCGATCCGAGAGCAGAAACCACTGCATTTCCCCGATTTGCTTCCGGTCCCATCGTCGACGAGGCTCGCTCGATGCGGCACAGTAACGCAAGCACTGTGGTCCGAAGAAGAGCCCCCGGGGGGCGAGACGCGCAGCCTCTGTTTTCTTGTCGCTTGAGACTCGATCCGAAACAGTTGACAGCGCGGGCGGAGAGGACTCAGGACTCCAGGTGTCCACGAGAAACGGTCCCAGAGAGGAGCCTCTGCGAGGAGCGTGCAGCACTCTCAGGGGGGCCGCTGGCAAGAGGCGGCCCGCTCACGGCGGGCATGGCAGGCAGTCGAACCGTCACGAAGACCGCCCGCGATCCAACGGACGACATGTCGACGCGGGAAGAGGAAGCGCAGGTGGCGCCCTGCGCAGTTCATCAGGGCCCTTGCCTGCTCGTGTCCGCTGGAGGCTCGCGCCAATCACGCTGACAGGCCGCGCGGCTGATTGGCACCTCTGCGCGAGCCAACCTGATGCATTTTCTTCGGCGAGCAACTGGGCGAACGCAAGCGCCCGTGGCGTCAGCAACCTCTCCTCCTCCTCCTCCTCCTCCTCCTCCTCCTCCTCCTCCTCCTCCTCCTCCTCCTCCTCCTCCTCGGCTAACGAAAGAGAGGAAAGAAGCGGGCCAGCAAGCAGCAGCAGGGGAAAAGGCCAGTCCGTCCTCTCCTTTACAGCTCTTCAGCAAACTGTGGCCCCCGGGTTCAAGGAAGGCCTCTTGCTGAGACCGGTCCCAGAGCCACCTGGGTACGCAAGCGCCGTGTGAGGGGAGAAGGGAAGACATTGGGAGGAAGAACAAGGAGAGAACCGGAAGGCGGCCTGGGGACCTGCGCCACCGACCCCCCCCAGGCGCGCGCGCGCGCCCGCCCGAGGCAAGGAGCGGGGAATGAGATGGGAAAGAGGGGGGAGGGAGGGAGGGAGAAGACAGACGCGGTCGCTTGATGCAAGCGTAGGCCGTCCAGACCGTTACGGCGTGTGCCGCGATGTTGGACGTACTGGCCCATCCTCGATTTTAGGCAGGTCCCCGATGTTGCTCGTCCTCCTCCTCCTCCTCCTCCTCCTCCTCCTCCTCCCTCCTGCTCCTCCCCCCTCCTCCCCCTCCTCCTCCTCCTCCTCCTCCTCCTCCTCCTCCTCCTCCTCCTCCTCCTCCTTGTCACTGTCCTGCTCCTGTTGATCGCCCTCCTCCTGCCGTGCGAAGCCAGGCCAGCCAAGGAAACGAACAGGAGGTCTTGATCGTCCTCCCAGAGGCCAGCTCGAGACCATCCCCTCGACCAGTTCGCAAGCAACATACAATGCATTACACAAAACGTGTCCGCCACTCCCGGGCGATCCCCCCAGAACGCCCCAGGGGAGGGCTATTTTTCGACCCCCCTCGCGAGGATCGTGGCCTCCGAGGGGGGAGCCGTAATCGACTACATCCCCCTCCCGCCCGAAGAGGCCCCCAAGAGCCCCCCAAGAGGCCCCAGGGCCCCCAAGACGCCGCCAAGGAGCCCCAAGAGGCCCCCGAAAGGTCCCCAAGAGGCCCCAAAGAGCGCTCCAGGGCCGGCGGAATGAGCGAAGCGATTACATGAAATGTATGACACCAAAACGTGTCCGCCATCGGGGACGCCTGTCCGAAGGGCCGCCTGTCCCCGATACCCCCACCTGCCGCCATCGGGGCAGAAGCTTTCCGGCCGCCCTGGGGGCAGGCGCCCTCAGTGGCAGGACGATCTGTACCGCAATTCCAAGAGCAGCTGTGTCCCCGCTTCGCGCTGCGCGAAGCGCGAATAGATTCGCGCACTCGCGCCGTCCCCATGGGGGTGAAGAGGACGAGGATGACGAGGAGGGATCGCGAATCGCGAACAACCTCACGCCCTCGTGGCGGCCCTTGTTCTTCGCCCGCTAGACCAGTTCTGAGCCACAGCGCCGACAAGCACTTTTCGAGAGAGCACCCCTCCCTATCCCGTCCGTCCTCTCAGCCCCCGCTCCGATCAGCAAAAGGCGGTCCTGCCCCCAAACCACCGCGCCAGACTCCAGTCGAAAGTGGAGAGCGCGACCTGGAATCCGAATCCACTCTGCTATGCAGGCTGCCGATTCGAGTGCTACGTCATGCTGGGAGAGGAGAGGGAACCGATCGAGGCCGCGGCGAACAAGCAGCGACACGATGCGCGCGCACCCCGTCTGCCTGCTCACTCTTGCGCTTCTCTTCCTGCTCGCTCTCTCTCTCTCTCTCTCGCGTTTCCCTCCACCCATCACTAGACCCCTCTGCCGCTACTGGTGAGGCTCAGGCTCCCGACGGGGATGCAACGTGAAAGATGGTTGCCTGAGAGGAGAAGGAGCTCTCCGGAGGAGGGGAGGAAGAGGAGCAGCAATCACAGGGCATGAAGAGGCAAAGAGAGATACAATCAGGACAAGAGCCTCCGAACAGACACACTGCAGCCACTGTGCTACGTAAGTTAATTCAAAAAGGGACGCTGAATAAGAACCGAGGCGGATGTACTGGCCACGGCGACCCTCGGCACGAACACATTCCCCGACCTAGGCCTGGATCTCAGGAGTGCCCACAACGCGAGAGCCCCTCCTGAGCCCAAGCTGGTCCTCATGTCAGCGCCCTCAGGGCACAGCGGAGGAGGAGCAGGAGGACGGCGCGGAAACCCCCTTCGTCAGGTGGAGCCGCGCGGCGGCTGACGCCGCGAAGCCCAGAGCCGCCAGCAGGCGCGTGCTGCAGGCAGCCCGAAGCGGTGCGCGCGCATGGTGGCGCACCGGGCTGCGCCCCCTGCCCCCTGAGACGTGACGAAGATGTAGGAGCACAGCTCAGCACAAACACCCATGTTCAGAAAGGGGCGCGCCGATGTCTCGCATCGGCACCTGCTGTCTCCCACTGCAGGGTCCCCAGAAGTCCCCGCGGGAGCCCCTGGAGGCCTGCAGAATAGAATTTCAAAAAACGCATGAGGATAAACTGTTGAAGGTCCGCGCCGATTTCTCGGATCGGCGTTGGACTCCCCTCCCAGGCGCGTTGAGCGCGCCAAGGGCGGCGACGGAGGCGCCGCCAGGGGGTTTATGCGCCGGATCCCAGGGCCTGGCGTACGCTTATGCAACATTCTCTTCGTCCAAACTGGCTAAGCACAGCCATCTCCAGCACCCTCGCGCCAGGCAGTTTCTTTGTTGCGCTCCAGAGAGCTTTCTGGGAGATTGTCCTGTCAGAGTGGCTCCACTGCGGAGTCCTGCCGCCCAGAGACACGAAAACAGAAGCGGCACGAGACGAAGCCAAATCAATCAGATCCGCCGCTGCATCACATGCAGCATCGGGAGCCCTAGGCTCGTCTTTCGGTGAAACTTTCGGGCCCGAAGCTGGGCGTCGACGCCCAGTGCACAGAATTGCCCCAACAAAGCCCCCTAATAGCAACAAAGGTGAAGAAGCGGGTCGAGGAGTAGGAGGTCGGCTAGTGAAGACGTGCATGTTCAACAATGGATCGTGGCCGTCTGGATCAACCATGTGGCCAGCACTGGGGCGAGGGCACGCTTCATGAATAACTTGTGCGGAAGCCTCAGGCGAAACGGTTGCACCACTGGTCGGTCCAGGGCCCCACGTCCCCCCTGTGTGACTCTCTGGTGGTCCCGTCTTACCCCGATGAAGCGCTGCTATGGAAATCTTGCAACATATCGACACATCACGACTGGAGCCCAAAGATTCCATCTTCCTGCCGCATTTTCGGGCTCGAACTGGGCGGAAACGCCCGGTGCGAAAAACAATGCAACGCCAGGATCTCAGGGAACGAAGCAGCGGCGCTGCGACAGCGGCGGCGACGACGGCGGCGGCTACCACGACGGGGAAGGCGACAGCGACCACGACAGGGACGGCGACGGCGACGGTGACGACGGCGACGGCGACGGCGGCGGCGGCGGTGGCGACGACGGCGGCGGCGACGACGGCGGCGCGACCACTGCGACGGCGGCGGCCACGACGGACGCCCCGGTGCGGAGACGGCGACGGCGGCGGCGACGGCGGCGGCGGCCACCGCGACGACGGCGAGGAGGACCCGCCGGCTTGACCGCGGCGCCCTCGGGCTGCGCGGCCTCGCTCTGGCCCGCCATGGCGCTCGCCCGCGGCGCAGCGCGAGGGCGGGGGGGGGGACAAGGCTGGCTTCGGGCGCCTCGAGCGTGCGGGGCGGCCTCGGGCGGCCTCGGGCGCCTCGGGCGCCCTCGGGCGCCTCTGGAGCGCTCGAGCGCCTCGGGCGCCGCGCTCCTGACCGCCTCGGGCGCCTCGGACGCCTCGCGGGGCTCGGGCGCCGCGGGCGCCTCCGGGCGCCCCGGATGCCCGAGGCGTCCTCGGGCGCCCGAGGCTCCCAGAGGCTGTCCGCGGCGACAGCGCAGCTGGAAGCCGACCGAGCCGACAGCGAAGCCGCGGCCGACCGCAGCGGACAGGCCGCAGGCAGTCCACTTAGACCACCGCATCACTGAGGGGGCTGTGCGCTGCGTGAATACGGGGACGTGAATGGAAGATAAGGTTGATTGCATCTGGCCTCGCCTTTTAGCCTGTCAATGGGCGATAAAGAGCGCCAGCTGCCCTTCGGGGTGAAGATATGGGCTCGGTGGGCTGCGCTCAGTTAGCGGGGAAACCTAAACCTTCAAAGCAATGTGTTCGCCTGTAACACACCCGGAAAATAGGCAAGACCAGATATAACCCACCTTAGCATCCACTTGGACCTCCCCCTACCTTCTCACTACCTCCTGCCCCCAGTGGTGATTCAAGCAGCAATTCGTAGCGACGCAGCAACGGCACAGCAACCGATCGAACCGAACAGAACCAACCGAATGCAATTCCACCAGCCTTGCGGGCGTGAGTGTGTAAACACGTCAGTGATTATTCCAACTCATTTCTTCCCTTCCCTCCGCCTTTCCCTAAACCCTGCCCATGTGTCTGGAGGGGGGTTGTATCCTTCAACATGGCTCATGATGGTACCAACGCGGCTCCATATAGCCCGAGAGGCTCTTCAAGACGGCGCCATCTTGCCCAAGATGGTCCAAGAAAGCCTTCGACACGCCTCCAGCAGGCCCCACTATCGGCCCAACACGAGACTGCCCGAGACGGCTCCAGACGGCCGCAGGGCTTCCCAGGGAGACCCACGCCGAGCCAGAACTCCCCAGAACCGACGATCGCCCCAGAGAGCCCTCCTAGGAACGGCCCAGAGGGGCCCTTGTAGTGCGGCCAAGAGCGCCCAGAGAGGGGGGCGCAAGAGGAGACTCTTCGGCCTCCGATGTGGGGGGGGGGAGGACAGACAGGGCTGACCGCTCAGAAGCTGGCACAAGGCATTGGGAGCCGGGGTCGGGAAACAGCAGCCTGGGCGAGAAGAATTCCCCGCCGCTCCCTGACCGACGGCATCGAGGGCCCGAGGACTCCCTCGAGGGCCCCGAGATGCCCGCAGGAGGGTGCCGAGATGGCCCGGGGAAGTTGCCGAGAGGCTCCCACGCCGAAATGCCCGCCAGGGCACTGGTGGTCCACTCGTGGGCCTGCTCACGCTGCTCCCGATCTTCGGCTGGACAGCTGCCCACCCTCACGGTTCCACTGCCTGCTCCTGCACTTCCGTGATCAAGACAACTCGCCTGGGTATCGTTTTCTGGGTGGGCTGGTGGGGATGCGCGATGCATCAACATGTTGTTGTTCGTCTGGGCGTCGCATGTTGTTCGCACCGGATGTTTTCGCCCGGATTCGGACCCTGGGATCCTCGGTGATCGATCCGGCCCGAGAGGCGCTTCAGACGAAGGCAGGATCAGGCTACATTCGGATGTCGATAAGTCAGGACCCTCTGAGATAAGGCTGGTCTGGGATGATGCACAAGGCGCCGCGGCCGTTCCAGAGCGCTCCTGAAAGCTTTGAGCCTTTTCATATGATGAACACGCCAATTAATTGTTCGGCAGCCTTTGAAGGAAATCCAGCTGACCAACCCAGTCGTTCGGCAAATGCCCACTCACTCGACCACTGGCGCCTTTTGCAGCGCTGGGGGTCCACTCTGCTGGACAGCCTACGTAGATGAGCAGCAATGTTCCAACGAAACACCACTGAACAATCGAAGTGTTCAGCAGATCCCCCCTCTCCCAGTCACCTGTAAAGCTCGGCTGGGCCTGGGAGCGAATCTGCCGAACGGCTTCGCTGCTCGGCAGCTGTTCAGCGAAGCCCCGCTAAACACAAAGTGGTTCGGCAAACGCACCCAAAGATCAGATGCACTCTTTTTGAACGGGGCCCGCGGAAGCCCCGACCCCTTCCCCAGGGCCCGCTTTTTCCCCATATCCTAAGATGGGGTTCTTGTTATTACTTGGACGCCTCCTACTCCTTCTCCCTCCTCCTCTTTCCTCCTCCCCTCCTGTTGGACTTACTCATACTCCTGAGTCTGTTTTTGACTGCCGCGAGGCCCAGCGGGGGCACCCAGAGGCCGCAAGTGGAAAAGCACGAGGCGCGTCTGCATGCTGCAGGTTTACTTCAGACTCGGGCAGGTGTGCTTGCATGGAGGGAGGGAAAGGGGCATCGTAGCGAGGCCCGAGAGGAGATCTGTCCTTCACGCTACGACGGGGCTCACTTGCACGCCTTTTCGGCCAGGCGCTGTTCGAAAAGGCGGCGGTGGGTGGGGAGGGGTTGGGGCAGGGTGAGATGACATGCAAGTAAACTTGCTTGAATCTACAGGAAAGGACTCCCTACTGTCAAGTTCTTAACTGCCTCAAGCTGATATTTGGCGATGGTGCCGCCCCAAAACGCTGTGGATACAAAATGCTGGAATTCGTAATATTTGTTTTGCCGACGGCGACTTTGGTGAATCACTAACTGCCGTCGCTGCGCCATCGAGATTCGGCTAGGGGCTGGCAGAAATGATCGACTGCCAGCGAATGCCAATATGTCGCATCGTGTAGTTTGGCGACGGCATCGGTCACAACTGCCCTCGGGACACACCGAACAAGATGCAATTTTCTCCTAGCGGCAATGCGGCAAGCTGCGCGGAATGTGAGACAGCAGGAGTAGTGATGTTTGCTCAATGCGTTGTGGGTCTGGACAGAGGGGTTCGCGACGGCGAGCGAGGGGGGGGGCGTTAGTGAGAAGGAAGAGGCCTTCTCAGAAGGCGGCGGGGCCTCGCAGAGGCCCTCCAGCCTCCTCAGGAGTTTTTTCTGTGTCTTCGGGGCAGGCTCCGAAGACTTCTCACCGAGCCTCCTGAGAAGGCCGCCCCTTCTCGCTCCCACCCCCCCAGGGCTCGCCGCCGAGACTCCGTGGCACAGCCTGCCCCCGCCGCCGCAGGGAGGCCCCCCAGTGGGCGAGCAACGACATATGTACATGTACGCCCTCCGCGGTCTTGCCTGCACGAACGTCCGCGTTGACACGCACTCCAGGGGAAGCTAATCGCGTACGTGTACATATGTTGCTGGCCTCTGACCCAGCTGCTGTGGGCGGGGCTGGCGCGCCGCCCACCACCGCATGGGAGCCCCGGAAGGCCCGCGGCCGGGCTGCAGCCCCTCGGCGGGCGGACGGCGCACACACGGCGACGCTGTGTGGGCGAGGCTGGTCTGTGGATCTGCCCACGTTCGGGGGCGCGCAGGCATGGAGAGTCGAAAACAAGCTGGTAAGCTTAGGTATGTGTTACGCTTTAAGCGTTGCCATATCCCAGGCTTAGGCTCATATCGCATGAGCAAGAGTGCAAGACGAAGCATGGGATCTGGAGTAAAGGATAGGATGGGCATCGTCAATGGAAAAGGGATTTTCCGATCTCTGATGCAAGTAGTGCGCCTCGGTGAGGCACAGTCACATATTAGGCCGGGCCCGGCTTGAGCCAGGCACGGCAGCGGTACATGCTCGATTTATATCTCGCCTTTAACCTTCTCCGTTTAAAGTCGGAGGGGGAGGAGACGAGCAGGTACCGCACTACTATTATGCGGAAAAACAGTGCTAAGCAGCAGCGGCTGCCTACAAGGAAAGGGGCGCGCGAGTAGCCTCGCTACCGGCGAGTTTCCACGCTGCTAAAGCGCACCTGCCCGCGGGTTTCCCCGCTGGCTCGGGAGGCAGGGCCGTCCTGAGACGACCTGCCCGCCCTATACGGCGTATGTTTCTTCAGCTCGCGCTTGAAGGATTGCTGGCCGGCCATTACTTGTAGGAGCAACGCGCGGTCAATGCTACCTTTGGTATGACCATCGGCAGTCATATCCCGCGTGTCACACCATTTGACGCTTTCCACGATTCCACGTTCCATCATCTGGCGAATCCAGCTGATGTGCCCAAGCAGAGTACACTCTGTGGGCTTCTTCAGATCCTTGCTAGACAAAGATTTGAAGACAGACTCGGCATCAATAGTCAGAGTGACTTTGATACATAGACCACCCATTTCCAATATGTTCTTTAACTGTGTGGGGGTCAATGGTCCCGAGTGTAGCTCGTGGAGCGTTACAATGGTCGGTTAGCAGTCTTCCAAGTTGTGGGCTGCTGCCAGTGTTTCCGCAGAGTAGCTCGAACGCACTTGCAGTCGATGAGACTTGCAGTATGCGTCCACCAGGTGCACGACGGGTTTCCCCGCTTGCGTGTGGCCACGCCTCAGCAGGTTAGCCCCGCGGATACCATAGCCTTTGACTTCGTCGTCTTCATCTCCGTTGAGACGACGATAGCCAGAATCGCTATGCAGGTCGACTTCTCCTGTTGGAGTCATAGCATGATACACGATCTTCTTCGGACCTGCCTGCAATTTTCTGGTAACCGCGTTTAGTCGTCGTACCTGGATGTTTGTCGTTTCTTGGATACGTTGTAGTGAGACAACATAGACCATTAGCCATACCTGCGTGATCAACGCATAGGCTAGAGCGCCACGAAGACTGACGAACATATCAGAAATTGTCTTCGTCGCCTTGCTTTCAGGATCAGCTCCTGTGAGTTCTGGATGTGTGATAGGACGAAGCTGTTTGATGTATTCGTCCTGATCGAGAGTGACGCTCCCATCATCGGTCTTGTTGTACCGGACAGCACAGTTCGTGTATGTGTGCTTGTTCAGTTTGCACTTCCCAAACGTATCTTCAACACACTTGACAAACTTGTCGATAGCCTCTTCCTTCCCAGTCATATTGATGTCATCAACGTGCTTGGCTGTCAAGAGGTTTGGGCTCATCTCGAATTCTTCGTCGTATGAAGTAGGCTGTAGCCCAAAGCTCCTAGTGATGGACCTGAGCTTCAGCGAGAATGCCCTGGGAGCATCCTTCGTGCCTGTCCCCGGTTTCAGACACCGGAGACAATGCTTTGATTCGTCATATGACTCAAAGCCTGGCAGTGTGCGAAGGACAGCTGCAGATCCAGGTGGTAGTGTGAAACACACCACACGTTCTTTCTCGCCCGTTGCCGCGGCGAGCTCGCCATAGGTCAGTCCCTTCAAGAAAGCCATGTTGATGTCCAGGGAAGCGATGATCCAAGCTTTGTTGCATGCAGCAGAACTTGCGAGCAGTCTCTGGCTTGACCTCCTTGCCGTGCCAGAGAAGGTTTCGACATCAAAGGCTTCAAGGTCCATAAAGCCACGGAGTACCAAGCGTAACCTGATCGTCCTTTCCATGTCGCCCTTTTCGTTCTTGACAAACTTCCATTTGTATACGTAGCGTGACGTCATGATGTTAGACGCCTTGCTTAAGTCAGTCATCTGGAAGCATTTGTTGTCAAGCCACGTCTTCAGCTCTGTGTAGAGGGCTTTGGAAACTTTGACCGGATTTGCTTGGATGTCGGCCTTCGTGAGTAGATCGTCTTCCTTGACGACCACGGCGCGTTTGGAGGCAGCGCTAACGTATACTCGCATAGTTGTGACGCTGCTGTCATCCAACAGTCGGTGTTGCTGCTCGGACAGGACGACTTTGGACATGTCTGCAGTGAAGCAGAGCTCGATATACTTCCCGTGCTCATCGGAGTCCAGATCATATTTGCTATTCGGTTCCGTGGAGCATAGAGGAACGTAGTAAGAAGTGTCCATGTCGTATCCTGGCGGGTGACCCCGCTCCGGCAAGTGGCCTTGCACATCTTCACAGGTCGTAGAGACTAATACACACTGTGTGTCTGTCATGTATGTAGGAACTGTATGCATGACTTCCTCTGTGTCAGCTTCAAGGAGTGTTCTGTCATCCATCAGTTCAGCATACCACGACTTCAAGACAAAAGCATCTAGATCCTCTTCTGTCTCCTCTATGATGGTCGGGAGCCGACCATCGTTGTCCGTAGGAGGCTCCTCAGGAGCAGCTGCTGGAGGTGATTCGCTTGGTGGTGGACCATCAGCGAGTTCCTCAAACTTAGTGAGATCTTGGTCAAACCCAGCAGACGGCTTCCTGATTTAAGACACTGGATGATGCGTGAGTGTGTAGATCCTGTGATGTCATAGATGTTCAAGGCAGTGCCATCAGCTTCATAGTAATGAAACCCAGGGGTCACATCGTTATCATAGTGCACTAGTGTACAGCTGTCTGCATAGGGTGCGGCAGGCAGCTTCGTCAGGCTCTTGGCAAGTCGTACAGCAACAACGTTTTCAATACGAAAGTAGTTGCGTATGAGGTACTGAAGAGCCAAGTGCACCTTAGGCGAAAGTCGGCTCGCAGCAGTCATCTGCAGCTGACCCTGTTTCGCTGGTAGATATCCGAAAGTCATGGCGGGTTTCCCCGCTGGCAGACCGGCAATAAAGGCCAATACTGTTCGAAGGGCCGTATTGTCCGATCCTATCTCGCGGACCATAAGTGCTTCGATGTACAGTGTGTGTCGTGTGTCAGGATACTGTACTCGCACTTCGCGGTTGCCGACCTTCACGATGACCTGGCCTCGGTCGGGTTCGTTGCGGACGACCGGGTATGGACCACTCCATCCACCCCAGTCGTCTTTCGTGGTGGTCGGACGGTGATAGTCCACGAGATCTCCTTCTTTATAATGAAATTCACCCGTAGCAGTAGTCTTTGTACGGAGTGCCCTGTTCGTCTTGGCAACCGCAGTGGCCTGCGTGATTGCCTCCAGACTAACCCTCCTGATTGTTTCCTCCCTTGAGTGATCTGATGATTCAGTGGGCTGATCATGATCCAAGACAGGGAAATCAGGAAGCATAGCTGGCTGTCTACCATACAGCGCATTGTACGGTGACACTTCATTGTAGAAGGTAAATGCGTTGCTAGCAAACAAGGCTTCATGTAAGAGACGAGTGAAATTGAGAGGGATATGTAATCTATTCAATTCCTCTCCCATCACGTGTAGGAGGTGTCGAAGGATGCCGTTCCTAGCTTCGATAGTTGTAGCGTGTTGGCCACGCGCTCGAATACGAAGCTCTGTTCCTTTAGCCTTAAGGATGGCCTTTGCTGTATCATTATTCAGTGCTCCTTCCCCATCGGAGTATAGAATTTTAGCAGGGCCATGCTGCATCCAAGTCGTATGATAGGCATCGAGAACAGTAAGCATAGCTTTATCAGGAATCTCTGTGCCAGCTGCCCAGCGAATACAACGGTCGATGATGTGAAAAACAATATGTTCCTGTTTATAAAAGAAGAGATCACATTCGACTTCTTCGTTGAAACGTCCTGGCAGTGACACGGAAGGCATCACCGTGTTGCCTGGTTTATCCCAGGCCCGACATTCTCTACACGAGTCACAAATGCCTTTGATCAGACTCAAACGGGTTTCACCCAGACCAACCTTGGTTAGAATCATCCGCATTTTTGGCTCCTTGGCATGAAACCATCTCAGGTGGAGTTTGCGGAGTTCTCGCTGCACTACAGCTGGGTCGAAGCTGCGCAGGTTTTGGAGGCTGAGCTGAACGTCGTAGCGAGTCCAATCAGGGAGCCTTGGCCTTGGCCTCGGCTCTGCTTGAGGCTGCGGCGGTGGTGGAGGATCTCCTCCCTCCATGCGTCCGCGCCTTGCTGCAACTTGTGGCAGTCTACGGTGATCGTCAGAGCTGCCAGCGCCAGTGTTGCCACCATTAGCCCCTTCGGCTCTGTTGATGTCATGGCTGCTGGCGCCTGCGGTTGGATCGCCCTCACCAGGCCGTGGCGGCCTAGGCGCGCGTATGCGCGCTCTCGCGGCCGGCGCCGCTTTTGCGGCTGGCGCCGCTTCAGCGGCTGGAGCCGCTTCCGCGGCTGGCGCCGCAGGAGCGGCTTGCCCCGCCGGGCGCGGCTGGCCAAAGTTATCTGGCAGCTTCCATTTTTCGGCGAATCTGCATTGGCCAGATATCATGGTGTGGTGAGGATTGCTCTTCTGATATTCCTTCTTACAGCTTGGACAGTCCCAGTAGTACGGTTCAACATCATACCACCGACACATCTTCGGATCCCTGCTGTGCTTTGGTGATTGCTTGTAGTTGTTGTCCACACAGCCAGGGCACCCAAGACCGCCAGGTGGTGGTCGCCAGATTTCTCCGTTTGGGTGTCTCCGGATTGTTGGGTCGTCCAAGTCGTAGCTAGCACTGTTTGTTACGAACGCATAGCTGCGTTCACGATTCGCGAATGGATCGCGACCGTAAGCAAACAGGTCTTTGGCGATTTGCACCGCATCAACGATCAGTGACTGCATTCTGTAGGTATACTGTGCCGCCCTTGCTAGTTCTTTGTTACAAGCATTGGCGTGCACATGATTTCCTGGACAACGCTTGCCTCTGAAAGGTGCCAACAACTCTTCTTTATTTGCCATTATCTGTGTTGGCTTGCGGATGTATTGTCCAAATGAATCTTTGAGACCAGTCGTGCACTGATCAATGATTGTTTGGCAAGTGACCTTGCGTTGTGCCAGTTCCTTCCATGGCTGGATCTCATCCACCCACGTGCCCATTGGTTGTTCCCTGAGAAAGAAACGTCTTAGGTCGTCTTGTAATAGAGCGACTGTTCCACAGAACGTGATATGAGGCAGGTCCTCTTTGTGTGTTTAAGCCACGTATCATGATTGACCTGTGCATTGAAATAGGAAGGAAGTCCAGTAGTTCTGCAGCTTGGCTGCAGAATCGTGATCTTGACAAAGCAAGTCTTGAGGTAGTGGAGGACTGCTCTTTGTACTTCCGAGTTTCCGAGGTCAACCATAGATATCTTGTCAAGGTTCCCGCCTGACGAGAGTCCCCTCTTGAAGGCGAATATGGATATACCACCCTTGCCCCCACATAATTCAAGCATGTCCACTTGATTATTTCTGCCGTAGCATAACGACTGGACTATCGAGAAGACATCAGCATGAGAGTCAGCGGGTTGCCCCGCCGGTAACATCATGAAGATGTCCTCTGATTCGCTGTCCGAGTCCGAGTCGTCAAGAGGAACGTCGTTGAAATATGTGGAGCAGTCAAGCCCTTTGAGGTCCTCTCCACAGTCGTCGTTACCGTCTTCCCCTTTCTTCGGGACTTTCTTCGGTTTGATGCCGGCTTCTTTGTCAGCTTTCTGCTTTTCTTTCTGTTTTATCCTGGCATCAGTGGGCAACGCAGTTTCCGCGGAGAGATCCGCTGCGGAGGAATCCGCTGCGGAGAGATCCGCTGCGGAGGAATCCGCTGTAAAGTCAGGAAATGGCGGAATTGCAGGAAGGTTGTTGGTGGGTCGCGTTTGGCAACGCTCAATCGAAGGGGGAGGAGATCGATCGTCGTCGACGATCGTCACACGCTTTGGGCGTGGCCTTCGCGACTCACCATTGCCATGAAGAACTGGAGCCGGAGGCTCCCAGTATAGCCGAGTACTGATGTTTGTAACCCCCTCAGGTAATGGAGCTACATAATTGTACCCAGTTGGCTGATCCTGGATCCTAATGTCTTGAACAATCTTGTTCGTGTCCAGGTCGGTCGTGACCCTACGAACCACATGGTCCCATTGAGGGCCCTTCTGTGGACATTGAACGTAGTGTCTGACCTTTTTGTCAACGCGTGTACACACACTGAGGTGCACCGCACTCCGCTCATTCCTGATCATGTTGGCTTTATCGAGTTGATCAAGGAAGCGTGCAATAATAATAGCCAGAGTTTTATACCGAAACTCGGCACGTTGCTGATCTTGGCCATACCAATCCAAATCATGCTCCTTGTGTGATCCACAAGTACATTTCCATAAGTTTATCGGTATATGAGGACAAGATGTAGCAACTTGTATATAAGAACCACTGGGATGTTTACTGGATCGGTCAAACTTAATACCGAAATGACAGAGTCTGATTCGTATAACGCTAGCTTCAAATCTTCGATAACATCTTTGATCGGACCCTGTTTCCAGAAATACCCGGGTGGCCCCAGGATAACTATCTGCATTCTCAGAGCACGCGCTTTGATCAGGAGATTTTGTATACGTTGGTAATGTGGTCCCGCCCTCTTTCCTGGAGTACGAACGTACCAATCAGAGGGTGTGGCCACCCACAACATATTGGAGTCTCCTGCCAACAAATTTCCCAAATACTGTGTTCCAGTTGAAGTCATTACCTCATTATGGGTAATCCGGTCGCATATATATCCACGGGTTCGGAGTTCAGCGCAAGCTGTGCGAAAATCTTCGATGACGAGGCATTTTGAATGATATTTTTCTTCTCGGGCCTCAGCGCGGCCAACGTATGTCGCGAGGAGGCCGGTATTCGGCTTCTCTTCGCAAGCGAGCGCCGCCGGCGCGCCCGCCTGCCCCCGTCAGAGGGGCATGCTGTTAGCGGATGACTCCGCAGGCGTCACTGGTGCGGCTGCGCTCACGATCTCCACGCGGGTTTGCCCCGCAAGGTCCGTCGAACCTCCGCCCGTGCAGCTTGGTGGTGGTGGCGGTGTCGCGGGTGGCCCCGCTTGGTTCTCAGGCGACCAATTATTCACCGCCTCCTGGACTGCCCAGAAAATCTTAGACTTCAGGGCATCCTTCATGTGTGGCCAGGTCCCTTCAGGACACTGTTGTCCTTTCCACCAGCTGTCGAGCGTCCTGTCTACGATCGCACGGGTCGTGTCCTTCAGGAGCTGCTTGTCGAGATACGGCTCGACAATGAACGTATCAGTCGTAACGGTCATAGACTGTCCCGTCGCGGGTTGCCCCGCTGTTACCCCAGCGGGTGACCCCGCACCTACACCGGCGGGTGGCCCCGCATTGACGGAGTCCTCGTCGTTCTCCGTCTCGGTGTAGCCGTCATGACTACTGCGGATTGTGTAGGTGTTGGTGACCGTCTGGCTTTTAGCCCCGTCATACAACCCGCAGGGAATGGCTAGGTGTCCTGAGGGGGTCTTCTTTGCCCTCAGGACCTTGGCGCCTTTCCCCAGCTTAAGAGTATACTCTCCGCTGGGGAAGATAACCTTCTGGAAGCCTGGCTTTAGCACGATAATTGTGTCACGTGCTTCCATGGCACTCAGGCCCCAGATGGCTGGGAGGTTTACACCTGAGCCCTCTGCGATGTTGGAAGCATACTCCTCGATGCGGGGGCTTGCCTCATTGGCGTATTGCACCCCGATCTTGAAGTTGCCCATTTTCCGACTGATCGCAGCACCCTCACCGACACCGTTGATGTAGAGGGTTTTGCTCAGTGTGCATATGGCCGGTCTGTGATTGTACCTGGCCATAACCTCCTGGAAGGTTCGTGCTGTATTAGCTCCGATGATGTTCACGTTGGAGCCAATGTCTATCATGAACGATATGCAGGGCATTCCGTCTTCGTCGGGGAAGAATGTCCCTGTCCGCGCCGCCAGAGCCATCGTACCATGGCCATCAGGATGGTACGTAATCTGTGAACCGAGCGTGCCTTTCAGTAGGCGTTGTTCCAACACCCACTGGCTCATTGTTAGCTCGGTGCACCATATTTGCTCATATTGGCGGCGCTCCTCCACGGTAATTGGTTCCTGTTCGAGAACCCAATAATTCGCAGAGAGTGTGGAGGTCCACTCACCTCCTGGCGGAAGCGTATCCGTGACGTCACGTGTGTAAGTCAGCCCTTCCGTGTTGATCATAAAGGTATTGTGGAATTGGGCTGCCTCCGCGCTCTCGGCACTGGCCCGGCTTCTAGCGCTTACCGGACTCTCTACACGTGAGGTTCTGGATCCGCCTCCGCTCCTGCCACTCCGCCTAATATTGGCCTCCATTGCCCTCAGGAATCCCGGATTCGGAGGTCCATTTGCGGGTGACCCCGCTTTGGCGGCAGGAGCCGCTTCGGCGGGTGGCCCCGCTGTGGCGGCGGGAGTCGCTTCGGCGGGTAACCCCGCTGCTGGGGGCCCCTGTGCTCGAAGCGTAGGCAGGATCGGCATCTGGATGCCTTGCTCTGGCGCTGCGGCTCGAGCCTCTAGCGCCTCCACTGCTTCCCGCAGCCGACGCAGTTCCCGAGCATCCACCACGTATCTTTCCTGCTGGCGCGCCTGTTCCGACTCAGCGTCGCGCTGTCCAGCATACGGAAAGTGTGCTGTGATTATGCCCGGCCCACGACATACAGCGCAAGGTGCCTCGTTTGGCGTACCTGGCCGCTGATTGCGGACGTGCTGCTGTGCAACACGATCCCAGCATATATCGTGGAAGAAATGTCCACGTGCCAGTCTCCACACCGTGGTGCCCATCTCGTAGGGGTCCATACAGATCGGGCACTGTGTGAAATTGTAATCTGAAATGACTGGCGTGGGCACGTCGGGGCGAGTCCGAGCCTGACGCTCAAAAGTAGTTTCGCCCTCCCGATATGGCGTCGGTGGTGGCAGTCTGTCTATCTGTTCAGCGGGTGGCCCCGCACCTGCGGGTGTCCCCGCTTGGTTCTCACGCTCGATCCTTCACTGGATCGCGCGCTGTTGGCGCAGCCTAGCGTTGTCCCGAACCTGCTGCCTAGATGCCAGTATCGCTTGCTGCGTGTTGTGCACGTCGCGAATGTAGTCTGGCAAGCTGCCCAGAGCGGCTGGCACCGCGAGACCAGCTGGCTGAACTACGGTCTCGGGGTCCGTCGGCGTGGGCATGTAGGCGTAGTGCGGCATAGACTGCGCATCAACTGCTCGTGTATACTGCAAACGAAACATCTCATTGGCCAGATTTCGAGTGTATTCGTTTGCAGGTGGCCCCGCAATCATAGGAGTGTTATTCATCTGCGCGTAGTACTCCGGGTACATCGGCGCATCCATGGCCGGTGCCTCTGCTGGTCCATGATTATCCCATCCATATATTGGGTGTGATGCTATTCCTGGAATAAACACCTGTCGATATGGATTCGCGGGATCAGCATTCGGAGCGTCATCAGAAGTCCAGCTCCAGAGAGGCCGAAAGTCGCCATGATTCGTAACATCTATGTTGCGGTTCCGCAACAGGCTGGGCACTCTATCAGCTTGTTGCTGCAAGAAGGTAGCCTGTGCTCTCAAGTTGGCTGCCCGACGTTCGTAGTCTGAGCCTTGCTGTCCGTCAGCGGGTGGCCCCGCGTGTGCGGATGGCTCCGCAGGCGTTCGCTCGGCGGGTGTCCCCGCAGCCACTCCTCCTTCACTACCCCTCGGAGTGCCAAAGGGAGTGGTCGCCTGGAGTGCTGCTGCGAGCGCCGGATTTCCGCGAATCGCCTGGAGTCGTTGCCACAGGCTGTTCTCGCTCGTTTCAGACGGCGGAGTCAGAAACGGCGAGCCACCATCTGAGCCGCCCATAGGAGCAAACCTCGCAACTCCAGCTTGCTGTGGAGGGCGTTGTGGTTGTGGTCCTAGGACGCCTGGTGGCCCCGCAGGAGGGCGCAGGTTCCTCTGCTGTGCATCTTGGATACCTGCATGCACCGCCCACGGGTCAGCACGGCATAGCTGATCGGTCAGTCCAGAAACGTCGGCTGATGTCAAATGGCTGTTGAGAGCTTGGACCCAGGACTGCTGGTCCGGCCTCCAAGGAGATGCTACCGTCGCCACCGGTGTGACTACTTGCTGCCATGAACCGTCTGAAGTGTCTTCTGCGGGTGTCCCCGCACCTGCGGGTGGCCCCGCTGCAGGCATAGCCTCGTCCTCCTGGGCATTCATCATGAGGACTGCCTGTGTTTCGAACGGTCGTGGAGCAACATCGTGCTCGGTCATGACCAAATTGAATGGACGACCTTCCGTCTTCATCCAACCCTTGAGGTACATGGCGTGATCTTCCATTACAGCCAGAGTTCTGTCACACATTTTGAGTGGCAGGTAGTCGTCATTGCGAATCCTGTCTGCGGGTTGGCCCCGCTTCCGCGTCTTGTCATAAAACAGCGGATTGCTCCAGGCTTCGCCGACCCGATACTTCGCAATGCTCACGATCTGCATGATATGATCGGGCGGTATACGTCCATCGTGGCCCCTTGTCATGACTATGTCATTTGCTGATCTCCATAGAGAGAAGCCACTGGACAGCATTTTGTTGATGCTGCAGAATATGAGCACCTCCGGGTCAGGACGGATACCCGATTGTATCCTCTTGTCGCCCGGGAGGTAGGGGCAGCCATGCACAAATTGGCGCCCCCCCTTCCTCTTCGGGTTGTCCTGTGCGAGGCACGAAAGGCCACTGTCCAGAATGCTCTTGACATACTCCCACTTTGTCCCGTGGATGAAATATCCCGGGTCGTCCGGTTCTTTCGCCCATGTTGTGATCGGCCTGAACAACGACTCGGGACAGTGGACGCCTGGACTGCTGTGGCCATTCGTAGCTCTGATGAAGTACTGTGGCCTGCGGTTCGTTGGTCGAAACCTTTGCGGCAGCAGCAGGCTATCATCAACGCACTTCATCTGGAGCCTGCCCTTCTGCATGCCGTGATGATCAATTATCTCACAGCAGTTTAGCAGCACCCAGTACACGAATGACGCGTGGGGCCTGCCCTTGATCAGCACTTCGCGCATGTCATGATAGTGTTTATACTGATCATTTTCCTTCCAGTTTGTCAGCAGATCGTCGATGACAACCCAGCCGTCGTACGGATCGAAAGTGCTGACCTTCTCGAAGTATCGATTGTGTTTGTCCTTATAATATGGACTGTGGCGCAGAGCCGTCGAAAACCAGATCGATATCTTGGTCATCTGCTCCTTACTCGGCAGGGTCGGATCAGCGCCATTCTGTTGCATGACCTTCAGGAGCGATTCTCTATGCTGCGCAACACGTAGTGGCGGCCTGTCTCGCAGCATGTTTCCCACTTTCTGTTGTTCGCGCTCCCAGTCATTCTGGCACTTGAAATTCCGACGAACCGGACAGTTGATGACTTCATATCGGTCCGTGTCGTCTGGAGTGACTCGTGGGTTGATTGGCTGCCTCGGCCCCTCGTCGTCAATGCCCTGCCAATACAACAGACATTCCAAGGGAATGGTCCTCAGAGCGGACAGTGTTGGTAATGCCGCCGGTGGCGCTTTAACGGCTGGCCCAGCTAATGCAGCTGGCGCCGCTTTAGCGGGTGGCCCCGCTAATGCGGCTGGCGCCGCTTTAGCGGGTGGCCCGCCAGAGCCTGCGGCTGACGAGGCAGCTCCTGCGGATGACTCCGCGCCAGGGTTCGGGTGACCTTTGTCAGTAGCTGCATCATCGGTTAACTTTTGTTGGTCGCCAAACTCTTTGAGGACTCTGAAACGCTCTTCTCTTGAGAGAGTACTTCCAGCGGGTGTCCCCGCTGTTGCGGCTGGTGCCGCTTTAGCGGGTGGCCCCGCAGAACCTTTGTCCTCCTTGGCCTTGGCGGCCTCTTCTGCCCGCACCGACCTCATCCCGGCTTCGGGCTTCGGCTGCGCTTTCATTCGTGCCGAGCCGGGTTGTGGTGTGAGGCGTGGCTGATGCAGCGTTGGAGTCCAGTCACCTCGGAAAGCTGCTTTAGGCTTGTCACGAACTTCATCCTTGACATCGCCTTGGGTCGCTGGAGGCATCGGGGTCGATGGTCCAGCAAAGACCTTCTTCCTCTCTGTCACCGATGGACCAGGAGGATCTGCCGGCTCAGGGTCGTCCGTCTTGGCAACCGCCCTGACCTTCGCCCGCCCCTGCGTGTCTTCGGGACTCTTGGACGAGTGCCTTTTTGCAGGAGTCGGTGACGATGAGGAGTCGGCTTTAGGTCTTGGAGGTGGTCTGCTGCCCTTGCCTGGTCGTGGACCAGGAGGGTCTCTCGGAGGGCCTTCTGGCTGGCCATGATCATGGATAACCTGCCTCATCTGGTCGATGTCGGCAACACCCTTTATGGCCAGCTTGTATTTGCCATTCTCATGGCGGTAGAGTACCCTCGTGCAGAACCACTTTTGCGCCGTATAGCTGTAGTACCAGCAGGCGCTTCCGTCAGGGAACGGATTTTCTGAGCCATCTTCTGCCGCCCATTCCTCATTTAGTTCGGTTCGGTCAGTGCCGGCGGCAGAGGCAACATCTATCCATTCATCCTCCGCAGTTCCAGCGGCTGGTGGTGCTTCTGCGGGCGACCCCGCTTCCTTACTGGATTCTGCGGGTGACCCCGCTTCCCCACTGGGTTCTGCGGGTGACCCCGCTTCCCCACTGGATTCTGCGGGTGACCCCGCCTCCTTGTGGAATCGGCGGTTCCACTCCTTGAGGCGATGGTCATTGGGGAGCTTTGCCCAATTCTCCCTGACGGCGTTGGCCACTTCTTCGGTCATAGGGACGCGATCGGCCTCAGTGATGCGCTTCCCCCTTCCAGGAACCTCTTTGTTTGGGTCATGGACGTTGCCAGCGTCGTCTCCATGAGACCAATTCCACGGGGTCTCTCCGTGGTGAGGGCTCCTGGAAGGGCGGTCCATCGGACACCTGCGCATGTGGCCTTTAAAGGGCTCACACTGACACACTTGTTTTCTGTACGTTTTGCGGTCAGTGATGATCTCCTGCTTCTTCGCCCTTTTGTCCCAGGCCTCTGGCGTCTTGGTTTTGCCGCCCTTGGTACGGATTATTGCGCCAGTCTCGTCCCTTTTGGTGCAGTATTCCTTAGAATACCAATGCCGAAGAGTCTCCATAGAGTAGCCGGGGTACCATTTAATGTACCAATCCGGCACCTGCTGAGCAGATACTCCAACGGAGTGCTCAGTGCTATATGGGTAGCCCGATTCGTCGTGCGTAGGGCGTCTAGGAGCAGAGCGGCTCCTTCCGCGGGCTGGCCCCGCTGACGCACTTCCGCGGGATGGCCCCGCCGACGCACTACCATGTGTCACTGGCCTTTGATCGTCCTGCTCGGAGTCTCGGGGAGGCGACGGTCGCCTGTCCCTCTTGGCGTACCGCATTTCATCCGAGTCCTCTGAGCTGTCCTGGGCCATGAACACGTTTTGATACGGGCTCCTGAAGTATCCGATGTCATTTAACTGCTCCATCGAGAGGTCGTTAATATTCATTTGATCGCAACCTTGCATGAATACATCCATAGACCAAGCGGGTGGCCCCGCTGTTGTGTCTAGCATCTCCTCGGCGGGTGACCCCGCTAGAGCTTGGAGTGCTGTGAGCATCTGAGATGCTGACATGTTCGAATCCAAATATGGGAGCAGGGGGCGGGGGTGAGGAACTAAGGAAGGACACGGTGGCGTTTGGAGGGCGAGGAGAGGAGGTTGGCAGGCGAGGTGGGGGGCTGCGGAAGAAGAGCGAAGGGAGGACACCAATGAGACGGAGGATGGGAGACGGACGGATGGTGCGTGGGGAGCAGGCAGCAAAGGGGGGAAAGATCGTGCAAGTGGGAGGGGCCGGGGGGGGGCAGAGAGCCCGCTGGTACGGCGCGTGGTTACGTCGCTATTGAGGGAGATGCACTAAAATGAAGCGAGACAATCGAACTGGGGCTGGTGGGATAAAAGGGGGCGGGCGAGGGAAATGGGATGAGCAGGGACGGATAAAAAAACAAAAAACGGTGCAACTCCTGGGTGTGACAAAAAAACAGAAAAAAAAACCAAAAAAAAAAACAAAAACAAGCAGTTCGTTTTCATCGTCATCTGCTGCTGTGCTGGCGCACTCAAGAGTCGGATTGCTTCTGAAACCTGCTCTTGGAGCATGTCGTTATAATCTTCTTCGGATTCTTCGGAGTCGGAATACGCGGGATTGCCCCGCATTTCGTCATCGGCGTCTCCCATCTCCGAGCCAGCCCACGACGGATTTGGCAGCAACGGCATGCCAATCACTTGTGGGGCCAGCGCGGCGGTGTGTTCTTCCTCTGTTGCCGGGACAGTCTCGGCTTCGGAGACCTCGTCACCGGCGGGTGGCCCCGCTGGAAGACCGAACCAAGCAGTGTACGCAATCTCATCGACCTCGTCCCAGCCGTGGAACTCGTCGAAGAGGGTCACTGCGTAGTCTTCCAGGGCCACAGTTGCTTCAGCATAGCGGGCCATCACGCAATACGTGGAGGAGCCCGCAGCGGGAGCCGCTTCTGGATTGACGTAAAACTCGTAGTCAATATAATCTATGTCATCCATAAAAGAGTTTTGAGCCAAATGTACGGATCCCTTTCCTTTCCCCTTCGGGCATTGATCGCGCAAATGCTCTGTGCTACCGCATGTATGACACTTCATTGTGTTACCAGAAGCGTCCCTAGGGTTGCCCCTCCGTCCCTTCCCCTTACCGGAGGTCCGCCTGTGACCTCGACCTTTGCCTCCGATAAGAACTTCTTCAAAAGCCATATCAGTTAAGGACGTGAGGAAAGCAGTAATACCCCTACCATGCATACGGCGTCTGCGACCCCCTTTACCACGACCCTTTCCAAATTGTTTGAAATGTCGGCGTACTGCACGTCTCACCTTTCTGACTGGTTACTTCATAAAGCGCCTCCAACGGCGTTTTGATTTGCGATAAGCCATAAAGGCGGCTTCCGCCCTTTGCTGTTCAGAAAGGTGAGTGTCGTCCGCTGGATAGTCATAACCAGCAGAGACTATTCCATTGTGCTCATCGTCAGATGAAGTATCTGTGTCAGTGCCAGATTCAAACGGTGAGGGTGGCTGAGACCATTGCGCGGATGACTCCGCTTGGCCCCAGAGGGTTGTGCCCGAGGGCGGGCTTGCAGTGTAGGCGGCGCCTGGCGAGTAGTTCGACCAGGCGTTCGCCTCAGCTGCCTCTGCCGATACCTGGCCGGTCTGCCCTAGAAGGGCAGTGGCCTCGTTGGGCATATCGGCTGGGTCAGCCCAGGGATTTGGCTTGCCAGGACCAGCGGGTGACCCCGCAGTCGTGGCGTAAACACCTGCATGTGAGTGGTGCCCTGTGAAGATACCCGCTATGTTACCAGGAGAGCGCTCGGCAACATGTCCGTAGTTCCTCATCCTGGTCAACAGCCTGTCATAGTCTGCTTGTGTTCGGGGCATCTGATGAATGAAGGGCTCAAGCAGGTGTTGGGCTCGTGACGCGCCAACGCCTAACGCTCTGAAAAGAATCAGCGTTAGGATCTGAAAGTTGGGGATGACAAAGCCAACAGAGTTAGCCTCGTCACGGGCCATCTCGAATCGAGCTAACACTGAGTCGATTCGCTCGCCCCTTTCGACGCGGAAGTCGATAAGGGCAGTGCCAGAGTTGAGCTGGCGCTCATCTTCCAGATTTTCAAATTTGGTGCTCAGTAAGTACAGTATGTAGGTTACTGCATCCGTTGGCTGTCCATTGACAGTTACACCATAATTGATGATCTGGGAGGGGACCTGCAAGGCGATACGACGAGCCAGACCTTGAAGGCCTCGTTGTAGTGCTGCAGCTTGTTGTGGTGGTGTCATATTGCCACTCGTTACGTTTAACCATGCATGTACTTCGCGAACGTATTCGCGGAAAGGCGTAGTACCGGCAGGGTCCCATGAAGGGCCAGTAGTACGCGTGTCGTCCATCCCCTGCCGCATGTATCCCACAGCACATCCCATTATCACCCATAGAAAGCCGAAGATAGTTATCTTGATCCAATGCATATGCATTTCGGCTTCGGTGATTGGTTTAGGCTGTGGTTTGTCAGGCTCTGGCGTGGTAGCCGTGAGGCGCCTGACCGGCACGGGATGCAGGTGGCCCCGCTGCGGGTAGCCCCGCAGGGTGACCACGTTCTCGATCGAGTTGCCGATTGGCATCTGGTGGAAGTCAGGAGTGAAGAAGCGCAGTGAAGTAGGAGAAAGCGTCTCGAGTTCGCGGGTGACCCCGCTAGCTCGATCGCGGACTGGCTCCGCTCCTCGCAGAGCCGGCGCAACATGGTATTCCACCGTGGTAGTAGTCCACCAAGTTGTGCCGTGGATTACTGGAATCAGAGCGAGAGCCAGCCACACGAGAGTGTAGCCAGCTCCGCTACCAAGTCGAAAACAGGCTGGTAAGCTTAGGTATACAGTCCGCCTTAGGCGCTTCCATATCCCAGGCTTAGGCTCATAGCGCATGAGCAAGAGAGCGAGACGAAGCATGGGATCTGGAGTAAAGAGTAGGATGGGCATCGTCAATGGAAAAGGATGTTTTCCGATCTCGGATGCAAGTAGTGCGCCTCAGTGAGGCGCAGTCACATATTAGGCCGGGCCCGGCTTGAGCCAGGCACGGCAGCGGTACATGCTCGATTTATACCTCGCCTTTAACCTTCTCCGTTTAAAGTAGCAGCTGGTGCACGCGACGCGGAGCGCGGCTGGGAGCATGGCCGCAGCCACCGCCTCCCAAGGTCCAAAGGTACCCGGCTCCGAGGGCGGCGGGCACGCACTGCAGCAGGAGCTCGGCCACAAGAAGCCCTCCACAAGAAGCCCAACCCTGAGACCCCAGGGCCTCCCTCGCTCTTCGGCGTGGGAAGACGTCACGCTTCCCATGGCAGCGCCATCGCAGCCCCAGAAGCCCAGGGCACCCTGGAGGCAGGCTGGGCGCGTCTTGGCATGGGCTCCCACCGCGCCGGGCTGCGTAACTCCGCGCCCCGCGCCCCCCGCGACGCGCGGCCACCCCCCGCGCACCCTCGCGAGGCAGGCGCGCGGAGGAGGGAAGCTCCCCGGGCCCCAGTAAAACAGGTCTACAGTACTTCGGGAGGGCACATCAGGGCCCACCACTTGCCAGAGAGGGTCGCAAGAATCGCCCAGGACAGCCCTCTTCGGCCCCACGGGAGCCTCAAAAAGGCCCCAATGGCCCACACGAGAGGCACGAGCCATAAAACAGGGCTAGGATCGGGATAAATCGCTCCAGAGCGCTCCGGAGCGCTCCCAGAGCGCGCTCCCAGAGCGTTCCGGAACGCTCTGGGAGCGGCCATCGGCGCCCAAGACACATCCCCCAAACCCGCCGATGCTCCGAGATTTTTCGAGGTATCCCGATCCGATTCTGTCCCGACCCTCGCGTCGTTCTGCCCAGGGCGCGCTGCGCCGCGACGCGCGGCGGCCTCCGCGCTCCCAGGGGTCCGTGGGGCGGCCCGGCTGTCCCCGCGCGGCGCTGCGGCGCGCGTACGCCTCGCGCGGGCTCGGGAGCGGCAGCGTCTGGCTGGAGGCCCCGACCAGATTGAAGGGGCCCGGGAACACACAAATAAATACACACAAATAAAACGATTCCCCACATGTTCCCACATGTTCTGAGTCTTCGTCTTCCCCCCCCCCCACTTCCCATATGTTCCCATATTTTTTCTGGAAAATCGACGATTCATTGTGTCTGTGTCTTTTTGTTCCCCTCCTGACAGATGGAGCCTCTTGGCTCCAGCCAGGCCTGCTCCACGGGGGCTCAGCGCGCGGCCCTTGGAGCATGCCAGGTCCAGCTGGAATCCTGCCAAATTCGGCGGTGGACAGACCTCCCTTTAGTAAACCTCCCTTAGTGCAAACGGCCTGGGACCGAAACCGACGGACCTGGACCCGCAAAAATGACGGCCACGACGCCCTCTCGCGAACCGAAAACGGCCAATTCCTCAATCGACGTGTCAGGGTAGTAGGTCTATCCACCTCCGACAGATGTGGGGAAGCCAGCAGAATACCGGTACCGCTGCTCCCCTGACCTCTCCTGGGGTGCGTTCTGACGACGATCTCGAAGCGAATCCAGCAGTGGCGACGTGGGCCTCCCAGGCGGCCCCCAAAGGCGAACACGAGGCAAGGGGAAGCGGTTTCTGTACTTCCCAGGCATGCGATATCCCCAGGCAAGGGGACTTTTTCAATGTGCGGTCCCTGGAAATCACGGCCCCTTCCCCAGGGCCGTTTTTTCCATGCCGACTCGCTCTTTGAAGGTACCGCGGCCTGGCGGAGGCCCCCAGAGGTCAGAAACGACGAGAAACCTCCGTTCTCCTCCCTGCCTCCGAAAACCTTCTCTGCCCTCCCTCCCTCCCTCCCTTGACGCCGACGACGGTGGGGGGCTCCAGCTGCACTCGGCGCCGCCCGAAGTTCGGGATCCACCAGAAAGGGGGGGTGACCCTGAGGGGGGCATGGGTTCGACCCATTGTGCAACGAACTGCCGCGAACAGATGAGCGACGATCAAAAACGGGTCTTACGCGAGATGGCATAGCGACCTTACGCGGTTGCTTACGCGGGCCGCTCGCGCGGCACGCCACAAGGGAGACGAGGACGCTTACGCGCGACCTTACGCGAGCAACTTACGCGCCAATGTCGGCGCAAACGACCCCGTGTTTATTCGTCGCTCAGATGCCTCCCGCATGCCCCACCTGCCGGCAACTATCGGGAGATGCCCGTGGCTGGGGGCCGTCTGCTTTGGGCGGCTCGGTGCAAGAGCCGATCGAACTCACAGCCCCCCCCCCCGGGCCCCCCCCCCCCCCTTCCTCCGGGAGCCCACCCGAAGGGAGGGGGACCCCAGCTGCACTCGGCGCCGCCCGACATGCCAGGAGGAGCGGCGGGAGGAGGAGGCGAGGAGGCGGAGGAAGGCGGAAGGATGAGGAGGGGACGGAGGGAGTGGAAGGGGAGGAGGAGGAGGGGAGGAGGAGGAGGAGGAGAGGGGCGTGGGGAGGGGCGGGGTGAGGAGGAGTGAAGGGGAGGAGCAAGGAAGAGAAGGTGGAGGGCGGAGGATGAGGAGGAAGAGGAAGAGGACCGCAGGCTTTAGTCTAGCACGCGCCGGCCCGAAAGGCACGAGAAAATGTCCGCCGCCCCGGCCCTGGAAAGCTCCCGCCGACCTCGGCGGCGCTCCCCGCGGCGGGGACTACCAGCACGCGGCTCCTCACGTTGAGGCCATGCCGGCGAACCGCACCCCCCACCCACCCCCCACGCCTCCCCCCCACCCATCATTACCACCTCCACCTCCACCTCCACTCCACCCCTCCACCTCCTCCTCCTCCTCCTCCTCCACCCTTCTTCTCCTCCTCCCTCCTCCACCCACCTCCTCCTCCTCTCCTCCTCCTCCTCCCACCTCCTACTCCTGCTTCCTCCTCCTCCTCCTCCTCCTTCCTTCTCCTCCACCTCCTCCTCCTCCTCCTCCTCCTCCTCCTCCCCTCCTCCCCCAACGCCTCCCCCCTACCGAAGACCCCGTCCTGCCGAAACCGTACTCCCTTGCCGAAGCCCTCCCCGCCTGTGGGGGCCCAGGGCGGGGGTGCTTGCCGTCGCTCGGGCGTCCATTCCTCGTGCCTTGTTCGGTGTCGTGCGTGTTTTTTGTTTTGTTCGATGCTCAACTTGTGGCGTCCAAGACCCGGGTAGCAGCCCAGTCCAAAGCGCGTGAAACACCTGCGGGAGACGCTTCCCTGGGAAGCATGCATGGGAAGCTTGCAAGCTGGGAAGAGGAAGCTTCGCATAACTCCCGAACAACCTCGAAAGAGCTGCGGAAAAGCTTCCGTCACGTGTATTGGGAACTCTTGCCGGAACACGCTGCAACTTCAAGCAAGGCTTAGGCCGGGCATGTCCTCCTACAGGCGGATTTTGGAAGAAACAATGAGACACAGTCGAACAGAATTCAGCAATAGTCAAGCAATCGTCCCCAGGCTATCTCTTCCACTATTTTTGAAAATTCCTCCTGCAGAGGGACATGCCCGACGGAAAGCAAGGCGCTGCGGGGATGCCTGCCAGGGAGCCTTGGAGAGGGGCTGGCATAGCCCCGCCTGCCGGCCTCTTATCCAACAACCCTCTCAACTTCCCAGGGAGCCAGCCGGGAAGAACCTGGAGAACAGGGCGCCATAACGGCGTGCGCGAAGGCCCGCGGGAGATCTCTCCAAAGAACCCCGAGAACTCTTCCGAAGGACCCTCTGGAGGGTTCTGGGCTTAAGTCGGGCCTGTCCCCCATACAGGGGGGTTTTCGACGAAAAATAGGAAACATACGAAATACCGACAAAATAAACAAAAGATAGTCAAAAAATAGTTGGGGGACTATTCTTGGAGTATTTGTTTGCCATGTTGGGGCATTTACGGGGTGTTTTTAATTTTTCGCCGAAAGTCCCCCTGTAGGGGAACAGGCCCGACCTAATTCTGGGCACGCGATGGCCCTTTCGCGCATCCGGGGAAAATCCTCCTCGATGGCCCTCGCCGAGGAAGACATGCACACGTCCGAGCGGTGCCGAGGTGCGGCGGCAGGCCGTGCGGTGGCCTCCGAATCCCCCAACAAAAGCCAGCGGCGCGCCGCCGGGGGGAAGGCGAGGCGGAGGGGAGGGGGGGGGGGCAGGCCGCCTCGGAGGGCGGCGGGGCTTCTCAGAAGCCCTGCAGCCTTCCTTGCAGGAGAAAAAAACACCAGAAACATGAACTTTTGGCGCTCCGCGCGGAGCGCCAGAAGCTGATGTCTGTGGATGGATGGCATTTGCTCTTCGCCGACTTCCGAGAAGCCCCGCGGGGCTCGTCGGCCTTCTGCGCGGGCCTGCCCCCTTTGCCCGATGCCCCCGTGAGGCCCCAGCTGCCCGAGACAGCCTCGGAGAACGGCCCGAGCCCCAGAAGCGTGCGGCCACCACAGAGCCCCACCGCCTCGCCCGACGGCTCGGTCACCGCACCGTTGTGAGGCTTCAGGCCCCTTCTCCCCCTCTCTTGCCTGGCCTGGAGCGCCCTGAGAGAGTGTCCCATTCTTCTCCTCCTCCTGGATCTTCCTTTTCCCCCGCCCTCCTCCTTCCTCCCTCGGCCATCCCACTCCTCCACCTCCCTTGATCCTCCTCTTCCCCATCCTTCTCCTCCTGCGGGAACTGGCGTGCCCATCGGCCTGGGAAGGGGGTGCGAGGTCCGCTTCGATACGTGCTCTTCTTTGGCATTGGCGCAACGGGTCCTGGATCCGAGCAAGCCGATGCATCGGCGATGCGGCGCGATTCGCTGACCCCACCTGCTCGGACGCTCGAACCCCATCTGGGAGGCCCAAAGACAAGTGGCACGTATGCCCTGGCTCTTCTGCACGAGCGAGGAGGGCGAGGGCCTGGAGAAGCGGGGTGAGGAGGATAGGTTCTCGGGGCTCTCTGAGACGACGCCAGGACAAGGATCAATTCGGGCGAGGATAAATCGAGAATCTCTGAGATCTGGCGGGTCTGGAGGATGTCTCGTGCGCCGCGGCCTCCTCAGAGCGTTCAGGAACGCTCTGAGAGCGCTCCGGAACGCTCTGGAACGGATTTATCCTTGTCATAGCCCCGCCCGGCTATCCTGATGCTCTCTCTTGGGGCTGTCATGACCATCTCATGAGGAGACAGGGGGAGGGTGGCCCGGGTAGCGGCAGCGAATGAACAGGCGGCGACGACAAAGGGGCTCCGAGCTTTGAACCGCAACTGTGCAGAACGAGAGGGCAAATCTGCTCCAAATCGTTCTCTGAACCCCTCCTGGGGTCCACCTGTTGACAGTCCCGGGGCCCGCGCGGACCCCAGAGACCGAAAGAGGCAAACAACCCTTCCGAACCCAGGACCTCGAACGAGCCCAGGAGAACGCACGCGCGGGCGCTGTTGGGACCTACTGGCCCGGGTCCATGCAGACCCGGGTCCGTCAAGCTTTTCAGGATACTGCGGGATCCTGCACCCTGGCCCGGGTCAGTGCAGCCCTGGGCCCTGAAGGATCCTGCAAGATCCAGCGCTCTGGCTGACCCCCCTTGCACTGACAGGAGGAGGAGGAGGAGGAGGAGGGGGAGGGGGTGAGAGGAGGAGAAGAGGAGGAGGAGGAGGGGAGGCTGGAGGAGGGAGTATGTAGAGGATGGGAAGAGAGGAGGAGGAGGAGGAGGAGGAGGAAGGACGGAGAATGAGGAGGAGGAGGAGGAGGAGGAGGAGGAGGAGAAAGAGGAGAAGAGGAGGAGGAGGAGGAGGAGGAGGAGGAGGAGGAGGAGGAGGAGGAGGAGGAGGGGGTACCCACACGGGGGGCGAAGAAACAGGTCCCCACAGGAACACTTCAGGGCCCCGTCTGGAGCCGGCAGGGGCCCCAAGAGGGGCCCCGCAGTGCCCCTTGTGCCCTGACTCCAGGTCCG
Source organism: Prorocentrum cordatum (assembly GCA_963575745.1). Taxonomy (NCBI): domain Eukaryota; class Dinophyceae; order Prorocentrales; family Prorocentraceae; genus Prorocentrum; species Prorocentrum cordatum. The sequence goes on along the minus strand of CAUYUJ010015146.1, from coordinate 314,096 downwards.
CCCTACTTTGGCATTTTTTTAAGTCGGGCCTGTCCCCCTACAAGGGGATGTTCGACGACAAATAAAAAAACACCCCCAAAATAATAGCAAATACAACAAAAACAATACGAAAAACAATATTTTTTGCCATTCTGGATAATGTTTGGGGTATGTTTTTATTCTTCGTCGAAAATCCCCCTGTAGGGGGACACGCCCGTCTTAAGGTTTTTTTCCCTATTTCAAACATTGCGTCGGAAATCCACCTATACGAAGCCGAAAACGCAGGGCGGACATTTTCTGCACCCGACAGAAAGTAGGGCGGAAATCCACAGAAGCAGGGCGGAAACAACAACAGAACAGTAGGGCGGAAATTGGCATCAGCGGCGCTGGAAAAGTAAGGCGGGAATTCCAAGCCCTACTTACGAATATCCCCAAAGGAGGGCGGATCCGGAGTCAGGCTAGGGTCCTTTCCTTCACCCCCCTGTCTGGGCCCCCCCCCCCGTACCACCCGCCCGGGAAGCGGGACGTCGGATCGGATCGGGATGAGAACCGACCCGGGCTGCATCGGAGCGGGGTAGGGACCGGAGCGGGTCGGCCGCGCCAGGATGCACAACTACGCAACGTGAGCATCGGGCCGTATCGGCTCGTCGGAGCATCGGAATCGAGCCGAATCGGATCGGCCGACATCGATGTCGAAGCAGATCGATCGGACCGAAATGGACCCTGGAAAAGGGCTCCTGCACGCACGCTTCCCTCCTCGCTCGGGCCGATCGAACCTCGCTGGCGGCGAGCACGAGGGGGAGGCGCGAGTCGTTGGGACAGTCTACTGGACGTTCTGATCAATCCTGTGATATATTTTGGAAGCTCATGGGCTGACAAACAATGCCTGGCAACAGCAGTGACATAGATTGGTTAAGTTCGGAGGCTATATGAAGCACCCGTTCACGGAGTGGAGCGATCGCGCGAGGTGGGCGGGCTTGTGAGACAACGGGGGGCTTCTTGGAAGGCAAGGGGCTTCTCACCAGGGCCCAACATGACTTCTTGGAAAGCTTCTGATCAAGCGCGTGCCTACTCGGAAACTCCCCCCCTCCCTGTGCGCGCCGCCATCCCCTTCTCCTCCTCCTCCTCGTCGTCGTCCTCCTCCTCCTCCTCCTCCTCGGAGGAGCAGGAGGAGGAGGAGGAGGAGGAGGAGGAGGAGGAGGAGGAGGAGGAACAATTCGCGAGGCCGAAACTTTCACATATCCACCGCTTGAGGAACTGATGCTCCGGAACCCCAAGGAACAAAGGATATAGATAGATCCACTGCTCCCCCTGGGGTGGGGCGCCCAACAATATCCAGATCCACTGCCTGCTAGCAGCTCTGGGGCACTAGGCTCCCATACATTGGACGTATGTAAATTCTGGCCTCGGAGAGGACCACCTGAGATCTCCTCGACGCGCGTCTGTCAGGTAGGGCACGGGTGGGCGCCCACAGGAACAAGGAGAGGAGGAGGGGGGAGGGGCAGGAGGAGGAGGAGGAGGAGGAAAATGAGGATAATAATGATGAGGATGCTGCTGCTGATGATGATAGATGATGGTGATGATGAGGAGGAGAAGGGAGGGAGATGAGGAGGAAGAAAAGGAGGGATATCACGGGGAGGAGGAGGAGGAAAAGGAGGAGGAAAAGGAGTATGAGGAGGAGGATGAGGAGGGAGGAGGGAGGAGGGAGGGAGGAGGGAGGGAGGAGGGAGAGAGGAGGCGGAGGAGGATGAGGAGGGGGAGGAGGAGGGAGGAGGAGGAGGAACAGAGGGGAAGAAAAGGAGGAGTAGGAGGTGAAGTCGGAGAGGTGGGCGAGCCTCTCTCTCTCTCTCTGTCTCTGTCTCTCTCTCTCTCCCTCTCTCTCTCTCTCTCTCTTTGCTCTCACCCTGTCTCTCTCACCCCCCCTCTCTCTCTCATTGTCGCAACGGTGCGCAACGAGCCCAAATCCGCGCCACCCTGCCCGCGCGCGCGGAACGTTGCGGCGGGAGGCGCGGGAGCCCCCCAGACCACGTTTTCCGTGCAGGGAGAAGGGGGGAAACAGTGGGGGAGCCACCAGTCCTTCCTGCATCCCGAGGTAGGTCAAGAAGGAGGATGGGCAAAGGACAAATGAGAAGCGGGGCCGCTCAGAGGATCATGGTGCTTATGCCGAGAACGTATCTTGTCGGCAATGCTAGACTCGGAATGCGTGTCGGTAGCGATGGAGTCGAAGTACGGGGTACATGCGATGGTAGTGCAACGCTGTAGCGCTATAGGCACTTGGCATTGTAGCTTGTCGGTGCCACCTACGCTGTGCGGCTTGCCGCGCGCTGGAGCAAGCAAGTCGTGCCATCCAGCCAGCGGACCCTGGCGGACGTCTCGTCCAGCTTCTACACAGCGCAGTCGTGGTACGTCTTGCCGAACCTGCCCTGTGCTGCGTCGCCGATCGCGATCGGCTTCTTGACATGCCAGGACCTCCCGCTGCGGCTAGGTCGACCTGCCTCTGGTAGGACTGGAACTCCTTGTTGCCCTGCTTCTTCTCGGTGCTGGTGGGCGCTCTCGATGCGTCATTTTGCATGTGGCTCCCGAAGCTCCGCTGGTAGCTCTCGTAGCTCAGCTGGTGGCCCCCGCGGCTCTGCTCGCTGCCCTCGTAGCTCAGTTTGTTGCCCACGTAGCTCAGCAGGTGGTCCACGTAGCTGAGCTGATGGTTATTGAATCTCTGCCCGTGGCCCTTGCTATTCAGCTCGTCGCCCTGGTAGCTCAGTGGGAGGCTTTCGTAGTCCTGCTTGTGGCCCGCGCACCTCGGGTTGTGGTCATCGGAACTCTGCTCGTGGCCCTTGCAGCTCAGATCGTCGCCCATGTAGCTCTGCGGGAGGCTCTTGTAATCCTGCTTGTGGCCCGCGTAGCTCAGGTTGCGGCCCTCGTAGCTCGACTGGTGGCTCTCGAAAGCCTGTTCGTTGTCCTTGCAGTTCGGCTCGTTGCCCCGGGTAGCTCTGCGGGAGACTCTCGTATAGTTCTGCTTTGCGGCTCGCGTAGCTCAGGTCGTGGCCCTCGGAGCAATGCTCGTGGCCCCTGGCAATGGAGCTCGTCGCCCTGGCGGCTTTGTGGGAGTCTCTCGTGGTTCTGTCTAGCCCGCGTAGCTCAGGCTGTGGTCCTCGTAGCTCACCAGGTGGCCCTCGTAGCTAACCGGGTGGCACTCGAAGCTCTGCTCGTGGCTCGTGAAAATCCGCTCGTCGCCCCGGTTGCTCTGCGGGCCGCTCTCGTAGTTCTGCGTGTGACCCGCGTAGCTCAGGTTGTGGCCCTCGTAGTTCGGCCAGTGGCCCTCGTAGCTCATTTGTGGTCCTCGTGGCTCGGCTGGTCCTCGTAGCCCTGCTTGTGACCCTCGTAGCTTGGCGCGTGGTCTTGGTAACCATCGCGTGACCCTCGTAACTCTGCTGGTGGTTCTTGTCGCACAGCAGGTTGCCCTCGTGGCTCCGATGGCGGCCCTCGTAGCCAGTAGGTGCGGCTTGCGATGGCACAGCGCCAGGCGAGGTATTTATGCCTCGCGCGCATTCGCGGGCGTCGCGAATGCGTCGGGCTTCTTCTTGTCGTCCCCTTCCTTCAGGCCGCGCTCTTCGCAATCCTCCTCCTCGTCTGCCTTCTTGATCTCCTCCTTCGCCTCCTCGTGGCCCAAGTCGGGGTCGTCGGCTGTCGTGGTGCTCCGCTCTTCGAGGTGGCCCTGGTGGCTTTGCGCGTGCACCTCGACGCCACGACTCGGCCGTCGAAGCTCCGCCGGCGGCCCCCGTGGCGCTGCTGGTGGCCCCCGAACTTCCGCTGGCGGCTCTCAGGAAGCCGGCGTGGGGGGCGGCAGGGTGCGGAAGCCATGTGCGGTGTAGTTGCCGCAACCACTGTGCTCGCTGTAGCAGTAGTGGGCATCGTAGTCACCGTCATCGTGGTGGGCGGCGTAGCCGTGGTCCACTGGTATCTCTGCACGACAGTGTGCTCTGCAATTCCTTTGGGGCTGCTCGGCCTTCTCGTGCCTGGTGTGTTGTGCTTTGTATTGTCGTACTTGGTGTTGTGCTCCCAGTGGCCCTTGCTGTCGTACTTGGTGTTGTATTTGGCGTTCGTCGTGGCCGCCACCATAGTGGATACGTCGCTACATCTGGGACTCAGGCCACGCCGCATCTTGTAACCAACCCTGTGTGCCACAACTCGCAACGGCCTAGGACCCGGAAGGCCCGCTACGTTCACCTCGTCGCCGAATCTCCTCGTACCCCTCTTGACTGCTGGCGCCCGCCGTGCCGCCGTCGCGCGCGGCGGTGGCCAAAGGGCTGAGGCCGGCCCCGCGGCCCCGGGGGCCCCGAGTGCGGGAGTGGAAGCTGCTGATGGCCTTGAGGACGAGCCTCCTCCTCCTCCTCCTCCTCCTCCTCCTCCTCCTCCTCCTCTTCTTCCGCCTCCTCCTCCTCCCCGGGCCGCCCTCGTGCCGAGGGCGCGCTGACCCTCCCCCCCCCCCCCGCTCCCGTTCGTGCTCCCCGCGCGCTGCTCTGGGGCCCAAGGCGCTCCCGCACGGCCGCGTCTGCGCGGGGGGGGGGCGGGGGGGGGGGAAGGCAGGGCAGGGCGGGGCCGCGCGGGAGAGCGCCGCAGGGGCCGTGCGGAGGCGTCGCGGCGTGTGCGGGGCGCCGCGCGCGAAGCGGTTCCCCTTTGTCAACAAGTTCTGCATCACATCGTACGTGGGATAGATGGCGTTCTCGATGTCGCCGTCCTTGGGGTGGGAGGGCCAAACCGTGCCACACTGTGCAAGACAGGTCGTCTGCTGTCACTCCGCCGCTGCAGCCGCTACAGCTGTACATACTGCCGTGGCTCTTCTTCTCAATGTTCCTCTTCCTCCTCCTCCTCCTCCTCCTCCTCCTCCTCCTTCCTGTCATCTCCCCTTCTCCTCCACATCTTCGTCCTAATCACCGTCTCATAGCTTTCCTCTTCTCGTGGATGTGTCTCATATGCAAACCGTTCATAGGCAAACCGTCCAAGCAGAAAGGTGTCTCCTCAATTCTGCTGGCGCCCCACCACTTTCTGGAAGATCGAGCGGACGGGGACGAGGACGAGGACGAGGAGGAGGGGGAGGAGGAGGAAGGAGGAGGAGGAGGAGAAGGGGGAGGTGGGCAAGCAATGACCACAAGACGGGCACGCTTTGCCGCCACACCTGAAACCCCTGCGGCACCTCGGGCCAAGCCGTCGAACCTCAAAGGCAGGAATGAAGAGAGTCGGGGTCGACCGAGGAGAGGAGGAGGAGGAGGAGGAATTTTCACACAAGGGTCCCACATGCTCATTCGCAACATGTGCCAGTGGGCCTCGGCAAGCGAAACACGTGGTCGACATGCTGGAATGCGTGGCGCACCCTCGGCAAACCGCTCGGGCCGACCAGCCCGCCGCGCCCTCCAGAGGAGGGCAGAGGGCAGGCGCCGGCTCATGCCTCGACCCTCGGGGAGCAACAAAAACAGCACCAACGGCCACGCCGCCGTGGCGAACCCCTTGCAGCGTGTCTGGAGGCCTCCTGGATGAGGCCGGCGTAGATGGGGCCAGAGGATCGCCGCCGCCTCGCCGATATACATCGGCGATGTGTCGCCGATGCATCGGCCATATACTGATGACGTCAGCGATGCGTCGGCGACGTCGGCGTGGAGAAAAGGGGCCCTACCTCGAGCCGCATCGCCGGCGATGCCCCGGCGATGCGGCGCGCGATCTCCGACGCCATCTGCTCCGACCTCGTCCAGGCGGCCTAGAGAGTGCCGCTGCCGAGGAAACGCCAGGCTTTCGGACGAGCGCGAGGGAGCAACTGGCCATCGCTCGGACGTCCATTCCCTGTGTTTTTTTGGTTTCGTGCATGGTTTTTCTCGCCAAATGATCAAGGATGCTCCTCGATGTTCCTCGCCAAAGGAAAAATGCACACGTCCGAGCGATGCCAAGGGGGCGACCACCGCGATGCCCTGCGCGCGCTGCGCCCAGAGCCGGAGGCCGAAGACCACGCCGTGGGAGCAGCAGGAGCTGTCGCCAAGGTCAGGGGGCAACTCCTGGGAGGCCTTCGTCACGACGATTGACGGCTCTTTAGCCAGATTCAACGGCCATTGAGACAAATTAGGCCAGATTGAGCCCGGGATTAAGCCGGAGCAAGCGGGACTAAGCCGGATTGGACAGGATCAAGCCAGATTAAGCTATGCCAGTTTTTCACAAGGGATACACCAGCGACGATTCTGATATGAACCTCCCAGGAATTGCATTCTAACGAAGGGCATCCCCAACTGCCCTCTCCTACTTTGCGAAGACCTTCGGCAAGCAATGCTCGTGGGCCTACCTACATTGGCTACGACACCCCCCAGGCGACAACGCTACTTCGCAACGCGACCTTCACTGTCCAACCCGAGACCGCTAGCTACCGCTGGCACGTCGCCTCGCAAGCAGACCGCAGTAGGCGTTACTGGTGCGCTCACAGTGCAAAAACACCAACTTAAACTTGGAAATCTGGTTGGCGTAAGCGTCGCAGATGCGGTGGCAACTCGACCCTGTCTCCTGGCCATCGGGGTGCTTGCTGCGCACACTGCCTCATAGAATCAACAACCTGGCGAAGAAACATCCTGCGAGGATGTCATCGGCAAAATATTTCTGGCTCGCTGTGTCGACGTGCTGGCGACTGCGCGGCTGATCCGAAATAGAATCGCAGCGTTCAATCACGAATGTGATCACGAGGCTTCAACAGAAGCCGCGACGTTTGTGCACTGACCGAACCAATGTATTGTTACCCGCAATGCCGATTGATCTGCTTCCTCCTGTCCTTCAACCTGGAACCAACATGGCCGCGGACGCGTTCGTGACTCGGCCGCGAGTCCTAGGGGGGAAGTGAGAAAGGGCGGGCCTTCTGAGAAGGCTTGGAAGGGGATCGTGCTTTCGATGGTACGTATGATACTGATATGTGCACGTGCCGGCAAGACAACGCGGCACGGACACCCCCCTGGACAACCCCACAAGGATCCAGACCCCCCGCCCCCCTGGACAACCCCCCTTGGACAAGCCTCCCCAGGATTTTTCGATAAGATATAATCGGTGTTCTAAGCCTTCCCCGAAGACACAGAAAAGATGCCAAAGGCGCGAGGGTTTCTGAGAAGCCCCGACGCCCTCTGAGGGGGCCTTCCCCTTCTCACTTCCCTCCCTCGCCCGCCGCCCAACGCTCGGGACAAACGACCATGGCGAGCGACGAGGAGGAGGCGGAACGGCATATCCGTATGGTTGGATGACTGGAGCTCCGCCTCAAGGCCGCGTAGACCCGGACACGCTAGACCCGGACACCCAACATCCCTCGAAACCCATTTTTCCAAACAGCGGCACGAGCAAAATACTGCACTGCAGCACTTCCAGAATAAACCCGGACACGGGCCCCAAAAGCCTGCAAGACCCCCCTAAGCCCGGACACCAACCCGAACCCTGCAGCGCAACAAACAAAACGTGCACGGGTGCTGAAAAACGTGGCTTTGCAGGAAAGGATGTCCTTTCCTTGGTTTTCCGTGTCCTGGTTTATCTGTGTCCTGGTCTCTGGGGGCCTGACCGCCACTCGCGCACACAGCCTCCGGCCAGCTCCACTCGAGCGATGGGGCAGCGCTCCCGCGGAGCGCCAGTCCTGGTAGCCCCAGTTGCCCAGCAGGACCATGTCGGCATTGGCCTTCGGTGCTCTGCCCACTGCTGCTCCTCCTCCTTCTTCTTCGTCGTTGTGTTCCTCCTTCTCCTCCTTCTCCTCCTCCTCCTCCTCCTCCTCCAGTGCTCTGCTCACTGCTGCTCCTCCTCCTCCTCCTCCTCCTCCTCCTCTGCCTCTGCTGACTGCGGCGTGTCATCATAGCGGCAACCAGCGCCACAGACGGACGTCGATGCATAGCGCGATCGCTGCCATGTCTGACTGTGCCAAATCAATGCCTGACAAAACCGAATCACCAAATTCTTGTTGAATACTCCACCCCCGTCATGCTCATCTTCCTCCTTCTTACCTGTCATCCTCCGTCCCATCCTCCCTCCGATACTTCCGCGATTCAGACTGGAGATAACACAACTGAAACCAGAAACATCTAACATGCAAATCCTGACGCGCATCCTTCGCCTCATCTTCCGTGCTGCCGTCGCATTGCCGATGACACGAGGACATATAGGTGGCCTGCTTCGTGAGGCCTGCAAAATATTTGACGCTCTCGAGGCTGGTGTCCCACGCCTTCAAGCCTCCACGGCAAGACACATAGCGCAACGGGCATACCCGTGTTTGCATGTGGGGGGCTCTGCCCTGCAAAGGCGGGCAGCCAATGCCTTGCCCACCCTGGTCCTCGTTCTCCTCCTCGTGCTCTCCTGCTCGTCTCTGCCGCACCCCTCGCGAAGAGAGCACGCTATTGCTACGATTGGGACTTCCCTTCGTGCGGGTCGCCGACAAAGAGACATTAACCACATCACAACAACATAAACCATGGATCGATCTTAAGATTGCTCCATGCTTTCTTTTGTTCATGCCTTTTCCTGCATCTGGTGCCGGATACCCAGACTGCTGTGAGGCTGAATGGGGACAACCTATCCAGATGGGATGGACACCACCAAGCAACACCTCACACTGATAAACAACACATGGAAACCAAATCCGACACAATACAATCTCAATCAATGGGAAGCGACGCCAACGATATTCTACACTATGCGCCAAAACGGTGGAAGACAAGCGCCGTGCGTACGTCGCTAATGTGAGGGCCATGGAGCCGCACACAATCAAGACACTCCTGGAGAACAGCAGACATTTTGAATGCCACCAGCCCTCGTGGCAGTGATTTAAGGCACTTCCTCTTCCAACCCCTTTCTTCCCCTGCGGGGAAGGGTTTACCCCTCGCCATATCCCCTCACCAGAGTCTGGACGGGGGGGAATGGGGCGAGACCCATGAGCGCCCAAGATGGCTCATGATAGCACACGATGGCCTCCCAAATGGCTTAACATACCCCAAGATTCGTCAAGACGGCCCAAGACAGCCCCAATACGCTTCCAAGTGGCCACGGAGCCCTTCCAAAATCCGCCGACCCTGTCGGCGTGTGTGAAGGGGAGTTCTGGGTCTGTCGCCCCCGAGTGCTCCTAAGAGACGATCTTTCATTCGATTTGTTCTTTTACTCCGAGAGGCTCTCCCGATACTCTCTTTCGCGCGCCAAGCTCGTCAACTCGACGTGAACCGAGCCATGTCTTGATTGAAGTCGCAATTCAGTCGAAAGGGAAAGGAAGCCCCTTCCCTTTGACCCCTTCCTCATCGGGGGGGGAATCCTAGGGTCCCGAGGGGGGAGTCCCGGGGGGGTGGGTGGGTCAGAATAGCCCCCCCCTTCTCTTTTCGGGCCACCTTCGAGCAAATGTGGCCACCTTCCGGCAAATCTAGTCCAAGATGCTCCAAGGAGGGCCCAAGAGGGCCCACCTAGGCAACACCCACGAGATCAAACAATCTCTCATCTAGCCTTGCTTTTAAGGTTGCCCTGGTTGGGGCCGGTTATAAACTAAACTATTTATCGACTTCAACTTCCAATTGCGTGAGCGGGCTTTGATGAGCACGGATGTTGACGCACATTCTGCGGTGCCAGCACGGGGGCTCGGCTATATCTCCTACTTTAACTAGGCTACGGCTGCAGCATAGCAACACCAGGCGATCCCACTACAGGCACCACGGAGAGCCCATAAAGAAAACTTCTGAAGGACGCCATGCGGCTCCTCTTCTTCCTGTTCTTCCTCCTCCTCCTCCTCCTCCTCATCTCTTTCAAGATTTCAAGTGGATGTGCAACAAACCCGCCTTCCCAGAGGGCCTCCCTGGATCCTCCTGGGGCTTCCCCTCCAGGAGGAAGAGGAAGGAGGAGGAAGGAGGGGGAGGAGGAGGAGGATGGGGAGGAGGATGGGGGAGGAGGATGGGGAGGAGGATGGGGGAGGAGGATGGGGAGGAAGGCGGAGGAGGATGGGGAGGAGGAGGAGGATGGGGGAGGGGGGAGCAGGAGGATGTTGGATTTGGGCTTTCGGGCGTCTCTGGCCCTGCGGGGCCGCTGGGAGACCCGCGAGGCCAGTCGAACTCCCCCAGACCATCCTCCCGGCCCTCCTCCCGCCTCGTCCTCCTGGGAGAAGAGGACCCCTTCCCTCCTCTCTGGATCGATAGATTCATATAGCGCTAGTTCTCAGAGCCTTCCTCCGTTCCTCCCTCCTCCTCCTCCTCCTCCTCCTCCTCCTCCTCCTCCTCTGAAGGGGTCCCAGGACACACAAATAAATACACATAAATAAACAGTTTCCCCAGATTTTCCAGTATTTTCTGGGTTTCTGTCTCCCTACCCACTGCCCATATTTTTCCATATTTTCTGGGGAATCGACGATTAATAGTGTCTGTGTTTTTTCTCCTCCTGATCCTCCTCCTCCTCCTCCTCCTCCTCCTTCCCCTCGTTTCTCCTGGATTACTAAAAAAATGTTCTGGCTCCTCTGTCCTCCTTCTCCTCCTCTTGCCGGACGTGGAGCTAACTTTCACTACTATCCAAGAGCATTCTCAAGCCCACCGTACCCTTCGAGCAGCGGGGAGGGAGAGGATATGGAGGAGGAGGATAAGGAGGGGGGCGGAGGAAGAGGAACAATGGGGGAGCAAACACAACATCAATGAGACGCCACGGTGTGCGGAACCCATCAGTATGTCACTATTGAGGAGCATCCAGAACTCGGGGCAAACACGGAGGAGTAACACGTTGAGAGGCTCCAGACAGCAACGGAGCAACGGTCCCATTTTTCTTGCGGAGACTGAATCTAGCGAAACTCTGGACTCGTCATGGCCAGAGGCTTTGAGCTTAAAGGCATGCCTTAAAACTCAATCTCCCCGAGGGTTGGGGGGGCGGGAGACCAAAAACAACTTGAGCGGAGAAAGGCAGCAGGGTGTTGGCGAGTGCACACCAGTGACAGGCAGCATATTCTATTTGCCCAACATCACACGTATGGCCCCTCTGCTCAACCCGTTCTAAAACCTCCAGAGCAACGGTCCCATTTTTCTTGCGGAGACTGAATCTAGCGAAACTCTGGACTCGTCATGGCCAGAGGCTTTGAGCTTAAAGGCATGCCTTAAAACTCAATCTCCCAAATCATCCCGAAGCTATCCAGGTAGGATGTTCGCTAGGGTGGGGAGAGAAAGGGTGGGAGTGACAAGCTCGCTTTTCAACAGTACTAGCTAAAAGGGTAGAGACCATTGCTCGTGCCAGACCAGGAGGGTACTCAGAAGCAATGCGGGTACGGCGGAGGCCGCCTGGCCCCCCGCCGCTGAGTTGCCAATGGGGTTTCCCAGTCTTAGAACATATACAGCCTTTTGGTCGGCATCGACGGGTGAGCTTAATTATATCTTCGTGATTCACGTGTGCACAGAGGAGCCGTGTGGGCTTCTTCCATCTTGCTCCATACTGACACTGGTCCAGTTCAGCCAGATAGACATGTCTATGGTGCGATAAGTCGCACACCTCAGCAGTATGCCACAGCCGGCTCGTCAAGGGATGTTCGAGGATTACGGGAACCCCCAGCTTCAAAAAGAATCTGAAGAGGGAAAGCGCAACCCGAGCGAGGCGGTTGCCTAATTCAACTGCTTCGGCATCGGCAGGCGTCAGCTCGGAGGCAGGGAAGCCCCATGGCTTCTCGCGGCTGCGCACCGGCCTCGACCTGTCGTGCGCGAGGGAAAAAGTCTGGCATGGAGGGGCCATTGCCGCGGCCACCAGCCGGCCAGCTCGAGCGTCAGATTTGATCGCCCGCAGCACGGCCGGCGACAACAAATCCTGCCACTTTGCATCATAGATGACGTCCCAACTTCTCGCACGGAAGCCCTCGGCTTCGGCCGCCCGAGACACAGCTCGGCAGCCTGCGAAAAGATCGCCGAGGTACTGGCCCTTGCCGAGGCGCGAGCGGCGAAGGCGGCCACGGGAGCGGCCTCCTCGGTAGCCCAGGTGTAGCTGGCTCACTTGCGCCACATCTGCACGTTGTGGGGACGGTCCGTCAGGATGAGCGCCAGCTGCCTCTCTGCCTCCTCGCACGTCGCGCGCAGCCGGGGGTCGAGCTTTGCATAGTCGCTGCCGAGCCTGCTGCTGTGCTCGTAGCGGTGCATTGACTTCGCCTGCGTCCACTCCCCGCGTCGCTGAGCCGAGGTCAGACTGCGCCAGCCCTTCGCCAGGTCGATGCTGGCGCCCGAGTGTCTCATCTGGTACAATGTCACTGGGGCCACCCCGAGGTCCTCTGCCGCCTCCTTGAGCAGCGTCGCTGCCTCGGGGTAGCTGAAGTTCCACAGCGGCTCCTTCGACGTCGTCGAGGCCAGCCGCCCGAACACCTCGTCTAAGCCCTGGAGGTACGGCGAGTCCAGGGGGCAGCCCTCGTCGAAGTGCCCACGCTTGCTCGGCCTCTTCCGCTCCAGCGGGTGGGTCAACAGAGCCCAGTGCCGGCTGACACCAGGGGACGGAGGCACAAGGTCGCACCGCCGGGCGGCCAGCAAAGTCGAGGGCCGACCATAGATCGATACGCCTATCATCAAGAAGATGCCCAGGCGTAGGTGTCCTCGCTGCGCCAGCCTCCAGGCCAGCCCGCACCAGACCGGAAGGGCAAGGGCCTTCCGCCGCCTGCCCGGAGTCAGCCTGCGCCAGGCCTTCAGCGCCCGCCAGGTCCGCGGCAGCTTGCGACCTCCCACGCGCCCGAAGTCCGGGTTCGCGCTGACCCAGGCCGCGACCGTCTGGTCTCCGTAGTTGCTCTGCTCGCCCTGCAAGTATTTCTCGGTCATGTAATTGCACATGAGCTCGTCGATCTCCGTGTCCGGCTTCGCCAGGATCTCCCTCCGGCTCAGGCCGGCACGAGAGTAGAAACGATCGAGATATCGCTGGTACCTCACCTGCGTCGCCTGGGTCACCGCCAAGGTCTCCAGGAGGCTCACGCCCTCGCCCTGCGCCGCCAGGATAGCATCGGCGTACAGCTTCGCCCGCCGGTGCGCCCTCCGCGCGCGCAGCTGCCGCATTCGGGCCCGAGTCCGCCCCAGCTGCTCCACCACCGAGTCGGAGCCGCTGGAGCTGCTGTCGCCCTCGGCGTCCTCCCCGGCGTCTCCAGCGAGGTCCAGCCCGTTCGCGTCCCTCTCGTCGAGGGCCGAGAGATGCCGTCCAGCCTGGCTGGCTCTCTTCCTTGAAGGCAAGAAGGGGGCCGGCACCAGCACCCGCGTCCGGCCCAGCGCCCCGGGGCTGGCGATCGCCCTCGCACCGCTCGGGTCCGAGCGCGAGCCCGCCTGCGCTGCCGCGCCTGCCAGCGCACGAGTCCGTGCGGCCGGCCGCCGAGCGCCTGCCCGCTGGGGGGGCGTCCGCGCCTGCGGCACCGGCTGGGCCAGCACCCGAGCCCTCTCGGGGGCCATGGCCCGCCGTCTCTGGCAAGTCGGGCGCCTCGGGAATCTCAGCCAAGAAAGAATGGTGTGGGCCAAAACGGCTACGGAGAGGATCCCGCGTATTGTCTTTCACAGGGACGGCTCTTGGAGGACGGGTGAGCAGATTCAGATCGGCCTGGAACTTCTCATCCAAGAGGGATGTGAGAATATTACTGTCACTCTCAGAAAAAACCCTGCTGCCTTCATCGCTTTCATTAAACTCCGAGGGGATCCATCGAATAGCGGGCGTAAGCCCCAACGCAATCGCATAGGCGTAGAATCGACGGATCTGAACCAGCAAGCTGAAGCGGGACGAACGAGCCCTGGAAAAGGATAGCACCACAGACATATTGTCGGACAGAAAGAGCTGTCGCACACAGACCCCGTGCGCGGTCTTTGCCAGCCGCTGGATCGATTTTACGAGGGCCCTGGCTTCAAGGATCAGGATGTCCTCAGCAAAACGCCAGACCCCGGACCGGACGGTCTCCCAGGCCCCCTTTCGGAGCCACTGCCAGGGCACTTCAGCGAACCCGGGGTCGAGCTCCCACGAGGACAGGGGGTCAGACGCAAGAGAGTCAGGATTCTTCATGTCCTCAAAACTGCACAGGGCGCCCGAGCTGTCCCGAGCAAGGTTGGCTGCAGCGAGCGCGCTCTCTCGCGCCGGTCTGCCCAGCGCCGAACGAAAACGGGCTCGCTCAGGCAGCCGGCCAACCTGCTCCACCACGTGCTGCGGCCAGAACGACTGCGCCATGCCCCAGCCGCTCTCGCTCGCGTCGGTCTGGAGCACGCAGCAGTTCCATGGCCGCCACCAGTCCTGAACCATCAGGGTGAGCAGCCCGCGGAACATCTTGATCTCCTTCACGACTTCTGCCCACAGCCGGGCGGGCTCCAGGTAGTGCCGCTGGATGAAGCGGTACGAGGCGTGCCAGCAACTCAGAGACCCTCGGAGCGCCAGCCCGCAGAAGGTGCAGTGGCCCAGCACCACCTCCAAGGCGCGCCCTGTCGCTCGGCCGCGGGCTAGCAGGCCCCCCAGTCCCAGGTACACCTTCCAGAACCGTCCGTCGCTCACGCCCGACCTCATCAGCTCGAGGTCAAGCTTGGTCCCGAGCGCCTCGCACGCGCCCGAGCCCACCGAGCTCTTGTGCAAGTCAAGGCCGACCCCCTCGAAGAGACCAGTCCAGCTCTCGAGGGCGCTCTTAGCGAGGCCCTCCGAGGGGGCGAGCACCCCCATGTTGTCGACGTACACGTAGGCACCCCCGTGCAGCCCGGGCTCAACCTCCACGACGAGCGGCGGTCCGCGATCACTCATCAGGACCCGCTCCGAGACTGCCATGTTTCCCCCTGGCCACGGATCAGACCGGACGACCCTCTCCTCGTTCGCGTCTTGGGCGAGGAAAAGGGACCAAGAGAACCCCATGGGGAGAGCCCCGATGCAGGGGAAGACGAGGGTGTCGCAGCCCAGCCTCGTCCCCTCCAGCTCGTGCCCCTCCAGGCCCAGGACGTGAGCCGGGGCGGCGGGCAGCGAGAAGAACTTCGCCAGGCTCACCGGGATGCGCATCCTGTAGAAGCAGTCCTTGACGTCCGTCATGCCCAAGAAGAGCTTGAAGCCGTTCAGCAGCTCCTCTCCCCGCGCCGAGCCGAAGGCGACGCCCTCTGGGAGCTTCACCTCCACCCTGCCGAACCCCTCGCACGACAGGAGCTGGACGCTGGGGGGCACGCCGAACCAAGCGTTCGCCCGGCGCGCATCCACGATCATGCGCATCTTGTCGCTGTCGGCCTTCTTCACGAAGAACAGGCCAGCCTGCTCTGCGGGAGACAAGGTGGCGAGCAAGAGCCCGCGGGACGAGAGATCCTTCAAAAAGTTGTGGTACATCTTCTTGTTCCGCTTCAGCAGCGGGTCAAAATAGGGAGTCGGCAAGCTGTCAAAATCGATCTCCTCGATCGGCCGCCTCATACGCTTTTGATTCTCCTTCAGGTAGGTGCGGCCGGCCTCGCCCACGATATCGTCCACCTGGAGGCAGCCGACAACCGAAGGGGGCAAGGACACGCGCTCGCGGACGAAGGAGGCCAGGTTCCTCGGGGAGCCCGACGTGTCGTAGATCGAGCACCCCTTGAGCAACGCACTGAGCGATGCCTCTTGGGACGGACAGGGGCTGGGAGCTGCGGCTTGGCGCCGAAGAGCTTCGCTGGCCACCCACTGCACGATCCCAGCATGCTTGCCCCCCATGGCGTCCAGGGAGCGCGGCGGGCCCACGTCGTCAGGCTCCCATCCAGCAAGCCAGTTGAGAGAGTCGATCGCGCCGTTCACCAATTCGTGCTCGCGCCGCCGCCGAGCGCCAGCAATCCGGGCGCGGCTGCCGCCCCTGCTGGCGGGCGGCCTGGCCAGGCGAGGGAGGGGGAAGAGGTCCCTATCCCCGCTCGCCAGGGCCAGCGGCGCTCGCCGGGCCGATGTGTTAGCCCAGCCGGCAGGGGCCCACTCCGCCGGCTGAGACTGGTCCGTCATGCCTGCACGGGCGGCGCGAGGGCTCGCGCCCGGGTCTTGTTACCCCGGCCGCCCCCGCCGCCGCCCTTGCCACCCTTGGCCGAGTCATCGGCCCCCTCGCGCGGTGGAACCCGCGCGCCAGCCGCCCCAGCAGCAACCGCCTCGGCCTTCCTGTCGCCCTGCATCAGCTCGTACTCCTCCTTGGCGCGCCTCGACACGTGAGACCGCAAGCCAGGAGCCATCAACTGGTCCACGTCGGTCAGCGGCGAGAGGTACTTCGCGTTCGAGTACGAGGCCGGCCCGCTCTTGTGCGCGTCCACCAGCAGGTTCAGCCGGCGGGCGGCCACTTCCAAGCAGGCCAGTCCTCCGAGATTGATCTGGTCAAACTCGCCTGCTTCCTCCAGGATGTCGCACAACACTCGGAGTTCGTGCGCAACTCGATCCGTAGAAGCTATCCCCTTTTCCCTGAGAAAGCGCTCCAGCCATGCGCGCGGGGACCCACTCAAGTTCACCATCATCTTGCACGTGTGGAGGCAAGTGCGGTCGGCGGGCAGCCTGTGATGGTCCCACTTCACATCCGAGCTCTCAGCCACCGCCCGCTTGAACTCCTTCCTGCGTTCGCCCTGCTCGTCCCAGTCGACCCACAGCGTGCGCGCGTCGCCGCTGGCGTCGTCCTTCCCTGCGGCCGACTCGGCAGGCTCCTCCGCGGTCAGCCCCAGCTTCTCGCCTAGGCGGTCGCCTCCAGACGAGCGAGCCTCGCGCAGCGGAGGGGTCTCAGTCCCGCCGACCGGCTCGGCGGCGCCCATGGCGTCGGGCTCCGCGCCGAGGTCGAGCAGCAGCTCCTTCGTCCTCTTGGCAGCCCACTCGACGATCTGGCCCTCGTTTACCTGCTCGAGCCTCGCCCAGCGGCCGCAGCTCGGGAGCAGGCCGAGGGCCCGGCTCCCGTCGCGCAGCGCCCCCACCGGGAGCGGATCCACCACGGTCCCGATGGGCATGCCAGGGAGCGGCTCCGTCAGCACCCACGGGCGCGGGGCCACCAGCCACGGGAAGTAGTCGTGGCCGGGGCGCACCGCCCCGTCGGCCAGCACCACTCTCGTCGGCCCCTCCGCCTCGGCCTGCCCACGCCTGAGCATAGTGGCCCGACACTCCGCCGCCAGCTCCACAACCTCGTCCAGGCTGGGCCGCGCACGGAACCGATAGAGGCGGCGGCCGTCGGGCGGGTTCCCCGTCGCCTGGTCCAGCAGCGACCCGCCCGACGGCCCAGTCGCTGCATTCCTCCCGCTCAGGTCCTCCTCCCAGACGTCGCCGTCCGCGGAGAGCACCCAGTAGGCGTGTCGCCCTCGGACTCGTCGCCTCTGGTCCATGCGGCGGCTGGGCCACAGCACGACCCTCGTGTGGTCCATGGTCTCCCCGGCGTAGGAGACCCGGACCAGCGTGCCGACCGCCAAGTCAGCGCACCACTCCCCCTCCGCGGCGAGCGGGGGCAGGGGACGGTGCGCGATCATCATCTCTCTCGGCGTCAGCAGCACGCCCGCGGCGCGGGGCGGCGCGGCCGAGCCCCAGCCCAGCCGCGATCCCAGCGAGAGTCCCCCAGCACGCCGAGGGTGAGTCGAACTCGCCGGCTCCCACGATTCCCCCTGCAGACGGGCAGGAGAGGTTGACCAGCGGCGCCGGGCACACTGGAGGAGGGCAGGGCGGCGGCGCGCACGTCAGCGCCGGGCAGACCTGCGGCGGGCAGGTCAGGTTCGCCAGCGGGCACGCCAGCGACACTGCCGGGCACGGCGGCACCCCCGAGATGATCGACTGCCGCAGCGCCAGCAGTTCCAGAGCACGTATCCCAGCGGTCTGGAGGTGACTGATGAGGGCCGCCGGGGGGCCCATCAGGCCTGCTTCAGACCAAAAACAACTTGAGCGGAGATAGGCAGCAGGGTGTTGGCGAGTGCACACCAGTGACAGGCAGCATATTCTATTTGCCCAACATCACACGTATGGCCCCTCTGCTCAACCCGTTCTAAAACCTCCATGTCATTAATACCCTGTTCTCTCCCTTCCAAGGCGTGAGAGGGGGAAACACGGAACATGGATCGGCATGCCTCCGAGGAGCCAAGTCAGAGAAGAGACGGGGCCGAGCCGAAGGTGAAACGCGAGTACAACGTGCACTGAAAATGCATGGAACTGCGGGCAACCATAAAACGCCCACCCGAACATGACATGGGCGCGCTGTAAGGCTGTTGGACAAGCCCCGGCATGCGTCAACAACACGTGGCCCTTGCGTCCCCACACCCCCTTCCCTCCATCACCCGACCTCCTCCTCTCCCTCCGCCTCCTCCTACTTCCTCTTCCCTCCTCCTCCTCCTCCTCCTCCTCCTCCTGCTCATCCTCCTCCTCCTCCTCCTCCCCGCCCCTCCACCCATGCTCCCGACAGACCCCGAGCACAACGACGACGACGACGCCGACGACGATGACGACGATGACGACAACGACGACGACGACGAAGAGCACCAAGACGGCGAACGGGTGCGCAACATGACGACGACGGCGGCGGCGGCGGCGGTGCCCGGCGCGGGCCTCCCTCGCGGCGGGCCCAGTCGAAGAAGCCCGGGGCCTCGCTCTGCTCCTGGCGCCGCGGGAGCTCTGGCACCTTCAAACAAAACCTTCCACAAAAACACACTGTGGGAAAAACACACAGACTCTTCTCAGACTCTTCTCAACATGTTCCGGCGGACTCTTCTCAGCATGTTCCGGCGGAGCCCGGCCGGAACGTCCTTCCAGCGATTCGTCCTTACAGCACCTTCAAACAAAAAACCTTCAACAAAAAACCCTCGTCACGAACAATCCTGGGTTCCTGGAACCTTCCAAACAAAAAGCCTTGCCAACACTCTCGCCACGAAGGATCCAGGAGTCCTGTTAAAAAACCACCCAAAACCCTCGTCGCAGAGAACCTTGAGCGTGAGGAGGGATAAGATGATTGACAGGGTCGTGGATAGAAGAGGGGGTCGGAGCAGGGGCAGGAGAAGGGGGGGCCTCGGACTCCAAGGGGCTCCGCTCCACTCTGGCCGCCTCCGGAGACGGCCTATACTTCCCGAGGCCTCCTTGGCCATGCAGAGGGCCACCAGGGGAAAGCTGATGGACAGGATCTGGGGTAGACGGATAAGGGAAGATACTAGAATATGAGGTATCGGAGGCGAGTCCCAGTCGGCCCGATGGCAGCTAATACAGTTCAAGGCCCCCGCGGTGAACATGTATGCGGGCGCCCTGTACTAGTCAAGGGCCTGCCTGGGGCGGAGGAGGAGGATAAGGAGGGAGACGTAGGAGGATGAGGAGGGGAAGGACGAGGGGCAACGATAAGGGGGGAAGCGGCATTAGGGGGGAATGCATCGACCTGGAATCGGCGATACATCGCCGATAGATCGGCGATAGGCCTCCGATAATGAATCCGCAACCTCCCGGGCAGGTTGGGCTCTCGTGCCCCTGTCGGCGATCCATGGGCGATTGGGGGTCGATCCATCCCCCCCCCCATGCCTATCCCCCCTCATCGTTGCCCCTGCAAGGAGGACGTAGGGGGGCAGGATGTGGACAGGATGCGGGGTGCTTCGGGCTCCGCGGTGATCCACCCTCGGGCCCCAGACCGTCGGCCGGCCCGACGTCTCGCGAGCCCCCCTGACCTCGCTCGACCCCCCGCGCGCCCGAGGCCCACCCCGGGCCCTGCTCGAAGGCGCACGCCGCCGCGCCCCGGGGCCTCGGACGTTCCAGCGCCGCCCAGGCCCGCACGACCCACCACTCGCGACTCACTGCGCACTACTCACTAGTCACTACTCGCTACTCACTATACTCACTCCTCGCTACTCACTACTCACTACTCACTCCTCGCTACTCGCTATTATTTACTCACTATTCACCATTCACTACTCACTACTCACTACAGCCGTGAGCCCGATGCTGGCCGAACCGCGTCGGCGTGCCGTCGTCGCTGGGCCCGGCTGCCACAGCTTGGCGGAGCAGACCTCTGAAGACGGGTCCGGGATTCGGGTTCCGTCTCTCGGCTCCTGTCACGCAGGAGTTGTGTACACTTGTGACCCGCCCCTGCTCGAAGACGCCGCATGTAAAATTGGGAGGAGCGGGTGCGGGTCCCGGAACTCCGGCCCGTAAAGAATTGAAACGCTGGGACCTGGCCATCGCCATCGCTCGGACGTCCATTCCCTGAGTTTTGTTTCGGTTTCGTGCGTGGCTGTTTCGCCAAATGATCAAGGATGCTCCTCGATGGTCCTCGCCGAAGAAAAAAACACACGTCCGAGCGATGCCAAGGGCATTGTTCGGAAAATCCCGTAAGAAAATGGCCCACCGGGTGCTGGTGTCTCACGCGTTACCCAGATCACGAAACTTCTGGGCGCCACGGCCAGTGTCCCTCGGACAACCACATCCAAAGCGCACCCACGGCACGTCTCGGGGCATCGTTTCATCTCAAAAAAGATGCAACCTTCGCCATATTATCATGGAGACTGCAACTTTCCACCTCTTTGTTTTCTGGAGGTCGGTTTCGGGCTGAGGGCCATCAAATACTGAGATCATGACCTGGGATGAACTGTTCGCTCCGAACGATCCTTCCATGGAGCGCCTCGAATGTATGGACTCCGCTCGGTGGAGGTATGTCGACAAGTCCGTGGTGGGCCCCGGCCCAAAGATCTGCTCCTCCTCCTCCTCCTCCTCCTCCTCCTCCTCCTCCTCCCCCCTCCCCTGTCTTCCTCCTCCATTTACTCCTCCATCCTCCCCCCCGTACGGCTGCCCCCTATCTTGCTCCTACACTTCCCTGGCCCCCCCTCACTCTCGTGGGCATTGTTTCTGGATGGGCTGTTGAAGATACTTGTTTGATCGCAACCGCGTCGAGGGAAGTCGGGCGGCGTCAGAGGCGCAACGAGCAAGCGGCGGCCTGACTTACGCGCACCGAGAGAGGACAATCACATGAAAAAGAAAGAGGGGGCTGGTGAGGATACATTTTTCGGTCGCGTCCGCAAGCGAATGCGCAAGCGGAGTCAGGAGCGCTACGGGTCACGACAGCGGCCTAATTAGCAGCTAGACGCGCCGCAAGCCGGCCGGCCCAGTCATACAGCAGCGACTGACTGCGCGGGAGGAGCTGCAGGCTGGGGGCGTCCAGGGTGCTCGAGCACTTGCAACACGGCAGAATGCTGGTGAATTCAAGAGGTGCCGAGTGGCAAAACCCGAAGGAGCATGAGGCCGATAGCTGTGGGCGGCGCGTCTAACATGCCGTCGGAGTGTCCAGACGTGGTAAGCGATGGGCCATCGCCAATGGGGCGCCAAGCCCAGGCCGCGCCAACGGCGTGCGCGAGCCAGCTGAGCTGCTCCGCCGAGGAACGTCGAATATCAGACCGGGGGTGGGACGGGCCCGGGGGGCGGCCGAGGCTGCGAAGGCTGAACCACTCGAAGCGAACTGCCCTCCAGGGGCCGTCAACCCGCGCAACATGAGGAGCCACCGAACCTGCAGGTGGGCCATCCAAGCACGGCTGCTGGTGAGGATACGCGAAACGTCAACAATACACATGAAGGGACCAAACCGAACCAAGCACCGAGAACTGTAACCGAACCGGAACAAACCGGGTCCGCACACAACCGAACCGGCTGTAACCGAACCGGACCAAACCGGACCGAACGGGATCCGCCCACACAACCGAACCAGACCAAAACTGGAACCGAACCAGAACCAGACCAGAACCGAACCGGCGGACCAAAACCGGAACCGAACCGGTTGGAACCGAAAAGGAACCAGACATCTCCCCCAAGTTCGGACTCAGAGGGAGGAAGAGCCCGAGGGGCCCGAGGGGCCTGTGGGGAGGCCTATTGGGGCTTCAAGGAGGTCTATGCGAGCCTCAGGGGGCCTAAGGGGTCCTATGGGGGTCTATGGGGGCCGCCCATGGGGCCTAAGGGAGCCTATGGGGGCCCCGAGGTGGCCGATGGGGGCCCCAAGAGAGGCCCAAGGGGGCCTGTGGGTGCCTGAGGAGGCTTAAGGGGCCCTATGGGGGCCTCTGGGAGGCTATGGGGGCCTGTGGTGGCCTATGGGGGCCTACGAAAGCCTATGGGGGCCGAAGGGGGTCTACGGGCCTTCGCGGGCCTATGGGAATCTATGGGGGCCCCAAGGGGGCCCCACGGGAAGGGCCTACAGGGGCATATGGCGGCTCCGCGGATCGCGAGTCGCCGCCACCGCCGCCGCAGTTGTCGGCGTCGTCGTCGCCGGCGTCGTCGCCGGCGCCGTCGCCGGCCATTGCCGTCGCCCCCCCAATAGGCCCCCCAAAGGCCCACCTCAAGCCCGCTTAGGCCCCATAGGCCCCCATAGCCCTCATTAGGCCGCCTTAGGCCCGCATAGGCCCCCATGGGCCCCCGTGGGCCCCCGTGGGCCCCCGAAGGCCTCCGTAGGCCCGCGTAAGCCGCCATAGGCCCCGTAGGCCCCCGTGGGCCACCATATACCCCCAAAGGTCCCCGCCCCACGTCCCCGAAGCCCGAACCGAACCGGAACCGACTCGTACAAACACCGAATCGAACAAAAACCGATCCTACCGTTCGGAAAACCGGAACCGATTCGAACCGGTACCAGCCCCAAAAATCACCAATCGAACCGAACCAACCGATACCGAACTGGCCAAATGAAGCCGAACCAGAATGGAAACCGAACGGGTCCCTCCATGAAGAAGGACGCACGATAAGGATGCAAGGACCTTGGAAGGCCATGTCGATACTTTGCGGGCGAGGCGCGGCCAGCGAATGCGGCCAAGGGTAGGCCGAAGGGGAAGGATGCAGGGGTAACCTTGGAAGGTCGCTCACCCATACTATGCGGGTTGATTGTACCCGCCTCCAACGTTTAGATGCTCACTCTGGGGATCTTCCTGGAGCCTCTCGCTCCAACCCGTGCGTCAACGCTGTGTCGAAGGTCCCTCGACTTGAGTCGAACCTGAATCGAACCTGAATCGAACCCGAATCGAATTTGAACCGAACTGGAGTCAAGCAGATACGTTAGGTGGGCCCCAGGAAGGCCCTCCCTCCAATGAGCATCTAATGATGCTGCCCCTGCTCCTCGCCGAGGGCGGCACCATGGAGCATCGGCGCGCTGACGCCCCCCCGCGCGTACAGTGGAGGCCAGTCCACAGGAAACATTACACAGGAAGCCCAACCCTGAGCCTGAGACCCCAGGACGTCCATTCATTTTTGGGGGTGTGTGAACGTCGCGCTCTCTTGAGCAAAAACCACCGAGCGCCAAGAAACCCAGGGCACCCTGGAGGCCTCCACTGCACCTACGGGCCTGCCCGGGCCTATGGGAATCTATGGGGGCCCCAAGGGGGCCCCGTGGGAAAGGCCTACAGGGGCATATGGCGGCTCCGCGGATCGCGAGTCGCCGCCACCGCCGCCGCGGTTGTCGGCGTTCGTCGCCGGCGCCGCCGTCGCTTAATCTTTGGTGTGTGAACGTCGCGCTCTCCTGAGCAAAACCGCCGAGAGCCAAGAAACCCATGGCACCCTGGAGGCCTCCACTGCACCTCCGCGCTGACCCCCCTCCGGAGCCCGTCGGCCCCCGGACGCTGCGCGCCTGTCCTGTCGGATCGCAGTGCAGCCTGCAGGCCGCCTGGCTCCGAGCGGCCGCTCGGGACGACCCGGGCACCCTGGAACGCCCCCCGACGAGGCGCAGCTGCCAGCGAGCTTGCGGAGGCCGGGAAACCTCCGAGCACCGACCACGGTGGCCGCAGACCTCTCGACCCTCGGGGAGGGCGGCGTCCTGGAATATCACGGCGCTGACGCCCTCGGGCACGTACCTCGACCTGTCCTGTCTGGCGGCCGCCATGTGGTCCTCCGCGCGCGGAGGGGTGCGGGCGGAGGGGGGCAGGGCCGGGCGGTCGGGCAGTGCCGCCTTCCTGTCTCGTCTTCCTCGTCCTCCTCGAGTGCCTCGGCCGCGGGGGCAACGGCGTCAGCGACGGGAGGGGGGGGGAGGAGGAGGAAGGACGAGGAAGGAGGAAGGACGAGGAACAGGGAGAAGGGGGGTGACGGATGAGCACGAGGGAGGGAGGGAGGATGAGGAGGGGAGGAGGAGGCGGGGGGGAAGGAGGAGGACGGGGGGGGAAGGCGGAGAGCCGTGGGGAGGAAACTGAGGAAAGACTGCGGGTGCGCAGGAAGGGGGATCGGAAAAAGGGAGAAAGAGGAGAGGGAGGGGGAGGAGCGGAAACGATGTACTAGCCGTAGGTCGGGCATGTCCTCGTACAGGCGGTTTTTGGAAGCACTGTGACGGCGAGTCGTTATCAAAATTGAGCTCTGGCCCTCGGCACCGCGCGCACTCGCTGCAAACGTACAGCGCTGACACGCATGGATGACATTATTTTCAAGATGGGGGTTCTTGCTTGGGCGACGCGCGCACTCGCAATACGATGTTCCTTTAACTGCACAGATGTAACGCGAAATCGCTTTCAACATGGGGATGTCGCCTTTGCGCCGCGCAAAATGGCCTTACTATATAAGCCTTACTATATAACAACGAAACGGATGTAGATGGGTGTACGTATCGAAAAAAGGGCTGCCGCTAAATACCTCCTTGAACTTGATGACGCCACCTAGTCGCCCTCATGCGAGCTCGAAGGCCCAGCTTCTCGCTTCCGTGAGAGCTCGAAATCTGGGAAGCGGTCGCTTAGGAGGAGAGGAGGCGGAGGAGGAGCAGAAGGAGGAGGATCAAAAGTGAACCCCCGCATGCATTGCGGTCCCATGGGGCGCTCGCCTTCCGGGGGGGGGGGAAGCTTCGTGCAGTGAGAAGCATGCTTGAGTGCCTTGTGAGGAAAGAACTCGGGACGGCATGATGGGTGTACTGCAGCATCGGTTCAGACATCTCGGGTGTCCTACGGTCCTGCTCCTCCCTCAACCGAAGCGGCACGCACTTCGCTTGGAAGCCCGCGGCCACCAACGCTGAGCGCATCGGCCCAGCCTGCCACGGGGGTATGGCGCCCATCAGGAGGTTGTCTTAGTCCGCCTGGGTGCCGTCGACAATGCTTACTTCCCCCAGCACCACAAACATGGCCGGAGGATAGTACAGGGCGGCTTTTAAGGATTAAAAACATATTGTCTTCTTAACACACAATTATGTGTGAACGAATTCATGCATGAACTCGACCGTTGTTTTGAATACAAAAGCCCTGCATTTGTAATCCATGATCCGCACGCGGAACATGCGTTAAAAAAACCGGCACTGCAGAACGGCGGAGGCGAGGAGGCGCGGGCAGGAAGCGGGCAGCGGAGGAGACGGGCACGCGGTCGTGGGGTGCGAGCCGCCCGACCCCGCCGTCGGGCGCGCGCGCGCGAGCGGGGCAGTGAACGGGGAAGGGCAGCGGAGGGAGGAGGGGCGACTCCTTCTTCTCCTCCTCCTCCTCCTCCTCCTCCTCCTCCTCTTCCCCATCCCTCTCTACCCTTTCCGTGCTCCTCCTCCATACCTTCTTCATCGTTCCTCTCGCGTGTCCTCCTCCTCCACCTCCTTCTCCCTCGTTCGTCGCGTTCCCCCCCCGCTCCTTCTCGTCCTCATCCCTCCTCCCTCCTTCTCCCTGCTCCTGCTTCCTTTTCCTCTTTCCCCGTCCGCATATACATTTGCCTCTTGTCTTGCATCTCCTCCGCCTCTGCTCCTTCTCCCCCTCTTCCCCCTCCCAAACCTCCTTGTCCGCCTCATCATCCTGCTTCTCCTCCTCCTCCTCCTCCTCCTCCTCCTCTTCCTCCTCCTCCTCCTCCCCCTCCTCTTTATGCTTACTCCATATGAATTCCACTTCCTCTCTCCCCTGAAACAGTCTGGGGATCCCACAGGTCTCGCAGGCCTCACAGGTCCCACGGGACCCACAAGTGTCGCAGGCCGTCCCACAAGTCCTACAGGTGCAGCCGACCCGTATCATAATGACGCGCGGTAAGGGTGCGGAGCCTTGGAAGGCCGTGTCGAAGCTTTTCGAGCGACGCGCGGCCAACGGAAGTGGCAAAGGTTGGACCGAGGAGGCAAGGATGCAAGGGTACCCTTGGGGAGAATGCCCATCCTTACCATGCGGGTTGATCGTGCAACACGTCTCACAAATTCCACAGGTCCTCAAATGTCGCAAGTCTCGCAAATCCCGCAAGTCCGACAGGTCCCGCTGGTCCACAAGTCCCACAAATGTCACAGATTTCGCAAAGGTCCCACAGAGGTCCCCCAGTTCCCACAAGTTCCACAGGTCCCCCAGGTCCGACAGGTCCCCAAGTCCCACATGTCTTGCAGGTCTCGCAAGTCGCACCCCCCCCCAGTGTCGAAAGTCTCAGAGTCCCCACAGGCCACAGATGTCCCCCAAGTCGCACAGGTCTCACACGTCCCGCAGGTCCAGTTCCCACCTGCTCAACAGGTCCCACAGACCACACAGATCCCAAGGGTCCAACAGATCACACAAGTCCCACAATTCCCACCTGCCCCGCAGGCCATCTTTGCTGCTATTGCGGTGCTTTGCTGGGGTGATGGAGTTCCAGGTCGGCTATGATACGCGTCCGCGGGTAGAGAAACAAATCAGCGCTATGGGAAGATGTGGGAAGGAGGGATAGTATATTAGATATGGCGCGGGCGCACCTAGCTTGCCTATGTCCTCTCTCCTCCTCTTGGCAGGGTAAGGGCAAAACAACGGGGAGGATGGGGAAGGACGGAAGGGGGAGGTGAAGTGGTGGTGGAGGATTGGTTCGATGGGGGAGGGGGAAGGGGAAAGGGTAGTGGAGGAAGATAAAGGGAACGAGCGCGGGCAAGGGGACAAGGAGGGAGGCGGGACAATCACTGGACAACTAGCTACCTGGCTTCATCTCTCGCTGGGAAAAGCAAGAGGAACAGACTGGAACCAACCCCTGCGACGCGATGCGTTCTGGGCTGTTTTTGCTCTCTGGACGCTACCAGTTTCACTGGGAGAAATGGCCTTACCACTCGTGGGCAGGACCCCCCAAACATGTTTTGGTTCAAGCGTTTGTGTTGCCGGCATTTTTGGACGCCCGAAATGGGTACGGAAAAAATTGTACAATGCCCAACAACAATTGTTGCCCCAAACCATCAGCGGCCGCTGTTGGGCAGGCGGCCTTCTGTCTCGAATGGACACAGGCAGCGGCGGCGTGGACAGCGAATCCTGTTCAAAATGAACAAGAACTGCTGTTCGGCATTGTGCCCAATCTTTCCGTACCCATTTCGGGCGTCCAGAGTATTGGGGGGGGCTTCTGCACGGCCCGGCCAACCCAACCTCCAGCCTTCCGACAAAGGTTTTCTATGGACCGTAGGCGCCCGCACTTCCAACAACAGGTCTGTCCACGAGTACTGGCAGCTGCGAGACCTTGGCCCCTCCCCTGGATCTTAAACTGGGGGCATGGGGAGACACACGTGGGCTAGCCCTGTGACTGCCGTCGGTTGGTCTGGTGGCCTGGGAACTTGCCTTTGCGAACCGGGTCCATCAACGAAGGCTGGCCTGGTCTTCCTAGGCAGCAGACGCTTCCACCGCGGATAGAAGCAGGGATGTGGGAGGAGGGGGGGGGAATTTGAAGGTAGGGCGCTGGAAGGAGGGAGAACATGACAGGGGGGAAGAGATGCTGAACACGACATTGACAATCTCCAAGGGCTTAGTGAGAGTTTGGTTCTACGTAGCAAAAGGTGGGGTACTGTCAAGGGATGGGCGGTCAGGGGAAGGCAGAAGACGGAAGTGGGGGAGGGAAATAAACATGAAGAGACTTGGAGAGAGGAGTAGGGGTGTGTGATACGAAGCCCTTGTATATACATATATAGATATACATATATATACACAATTATCGGCTTGTATATATATGTGTATATATATATACATACATATTTGCAATCGAACAACCAGCGCGCTTCGAACACGCTTGGGTTCTAGCAAGTTCTAGTCGACCCAAGAGGCCTCCAAGACGGCCCTAGAGGCCTCCAAGACGGCCCAAGAGGCCCTCAAGACTGGCGTGAAATCCCGCGCGCGCGAGGGAGAGCGCGAGCGCGGAAGAACTAGCCTCGTCCTCCTCCCTCTAGCCCGCCCCTCCTCCGTTCCCGACTCCTCCGTCCCACCTCCTCCCTCCCTCCCTCCCTCCCTCCCCCCCTGCCACCAATGCTTCGACCTCCTTCTCTTCCTCTTCCTTGCCACCGCCTTCGCCTCTTCCTGCTCGTCTCTGCCTCCGCCTTCGTTTCGTCCTTCCTCCTCGTCTCCCCCTCCTCATCTTCCTCCACCCTCCAGCCTTCTTACATATAACTAGATCGCCCCTGTCGCACCGCCACAATGCGGCTCTCGCCCCAGCGCCGTGCATATTCGTCTTCAACACGTGTAACAGCTTCAAGGGCGGCCCCGGTTCGCTTTCAGAATGCCGCGCTCACCCTAGCGCAACGCGCCTTCGACTTCAAGAGCGTCACGGATGGAGGACGTGCAGATTTCAGAATGAGGAAATCGCCCTAGCGCCGCGCGCAGTGGTCTGAACATATTGCAGCAGCTACATCTGAGAGGTTCAAGGATGGAGGTCGGCGCAACCTGGGGCTCTTGTCTCAGCGCCGCGCGCGTTCGTCTTGAAAACTTGCAGCAGCTAGAAGGATGGAGGACGGCTCCTTGTCAAAATGGCGCTCTCGCCTGAGCCTTCCTCGCACTGAGAGGCCCAAAACTTGTGAATGTGTCACATCTGCACGGGTGGAGGGCCGCGCCTTTTGCAATCCCACCAGCCCTCTGTGCAACAGGTGGTCTAACGCGGGTCTCTTTCCTCTTCCGCGACCCCTCTTCCCTTCGGGAAGGGGAACCCTCCCCCTCCCTGGATTTTTTTGGAGGGGAGCCGATGTGTCAGAGGATCTTTTTTCGGCCCTTGGGAGGTTCACTGTTTACACTCCTCACGAAGATCGTGACCCCCGAGGGGGGGAGCTTGACCGACCGTTTCCAAGATGGCTCCCAGAGGCCCCCCCCCAGAGCTCCCAAGAGGCCCCCAAGAGGGCTCCAAGAGCGCCCAAAGAGGCCCCAAGAGGCCTCCGAGAGGCACCCTGGAGGCCCCCAAGCGGCCTCAGAGAGCCCAAGCTGGCTCAAGATGGCTCATGGCTCCCAAGATGCCCCAAGGGGCCCCAAGACCGCTCCAAGACGGCTCAAGATTGCGACGAAGCCTCCCCAGGAGGCCGCCAAGAGGCCAACATCATTCAACCTTCCCCGTCAACCCTCAAGGGTATCGTTTCTGGATGAGCTGCTGGGGATATGCTTTGGTCACGGTCGGGCTGCGGCCGCGACTAGGGGGGCGGGCGCGCGCGGGGCCGCGGTCAGGCGGCAGGCTGATGGGGATACGCGAAGCGTCAAGAAGTGTGGTTCTTGTTTCAACTGTACTCGAATATCATTCCAAGATGTGATGTCTTTTTTTCAGAACGGGGCTTACATCTGCGAACTTTCCAATCCTGCCTTGCCGCATTTGGAGGCCAGGAGGCTGCAGTGCAATTCCTGGCCGCTTAGAGAGGCCGCCGTCCCCGAGGCTGAAGTTCGCCGTGGTCACCTTGTCGACCTGCGCCGCCCGCCCGCCGCCGCCGCCGTCCTCGTCCTTCCCCTCCTCAGGAGGAGCGGGGAGGAGGAAGGCCTCGAACATGGACGGGCCAATCCCCGAAGAGGCAAGTCCCAGAGGAGAAACGGGTGAGCGAAGCCAACGAAGAACGACGGACAAGAGGAGAGACTGACCCAGAGTCGAGAGAGAGAGAGGGAGAGAGAAACAACACAACGATGATGACACCAACGACCTCGATGGGTCGCCCCAGACGCGAACCAGGCGGACCCGAGCTTGGCTGGAAGAGATGGGTGGGGGGTTAAGGGAAGCGGGAGGAGGAGGAGGAGGAGGAGGACTTCTGGAGCCAAAGGCCAGCCAGTCACCTTGTGCCAGCGTGCAGACACCACGAACAGGTCTGTCAGTCTATCCCATATCTCGAGTTGCATCACCTACGTTTGTCACACGTGATGCTACAGTGGCGACTCTGGCCCTCGACATGGGGTAGGTCCGTGCCCCCCCCCCCCACTGTGGACTGCCGAGTAGTAAATGTGGCCAGCATACCCACACTTGCCCTTTTTAAATGCGTTGCCCTTACTTACCCTCCAAAATGGTCACATTCTTTTCCAACCTACTTACGGCTACCAATGGTGCTCACTACGGGTTGGGCGTTCTAGAAATATTCCTTCCGTCTTTCCTGTTCCTCTCCCATCTCCACCCTCTCGATCTTTTACCGCGCCTGCATCGGCAACAGCCTGCATAACTTACGGGACAAGAAATCATGGGGGCCTTTGGGGAGATTGCTGGGCGGGACTCGGTACCTGCGAGAGTCCGTGCGCAACCTGAGCTTTCACACGAATCCCTCCCACGGGTCTCTGTGCAGCAACCCTCCTCGTACCCCCAGGACCTCCTACCAACCGTGGTTGTGCATCTGCGCCACTCTTACGGACGTTCAGCCACAGCCATAGACACGCGGTTACCTAGGGCAACCTTTCAAGCAAGCCGCCTATCACACATCGTGACCTTCTACAATACAACCTATACTGATGATCTCATTTAACTGTACGCCCGATTACTACGCCAGACTCCAATGTCTCACAAGGCTGCCTATACACCAGCACGATCAACCTTACCGACGGGTTTGCGTATCTGAGGTTGGGGCGATGGCGGGGGGAGCAGAACTCGCGAGCTTGTGTGCAACACTTCAACCCAGGCCGGCATGCACCGACAGGATCGGCCTACCGTGCCAATACCAAGGACAACTACGTAGGCCAGCCTGCAGTTACCGAGCCAGTCAACATCACAGATGACAACACCCACTCTCACTGAACTGGCTGATGGACGACATGCCCCCAGCTCTCACATTTATGTCAATGCCGCCACCCTGCACTGCAGTGCTATCCTGCTAGAGCAATGGGGGAGGTTTTGTGTGTGGGGGGGATGGTGCACGTACACATATCATCTGCTGGCCTGCACAGTGTCAGCCTACAACATTGAATGTAACGCCTGCCCAATCTGCGAAGTCCCACGTTAAACCCAACACCACAAGCACACACACACCAAGCCTGCGGGCCAGCTGTCTATCGTGCCACCAGCATTTCCACCTGAGAGGGTTTTAGGAGTCGTCTCTCACCGTCCAAGTCGCCCACATCCAAATTCACCTGTTCTTTACGGTACTGATGGCGAAGGTGGGGCAATAGATAAGGGGGTCACCATACTGCCATCCAGTTAGTCTTTCTGCCCAGCTACACTGCGTCCCTACAAGGACACAGGGAACCAATCAAACACCACCTTACAGGTAGCACTTTGCACGCGTATGTCGGTCTCTCCCCTGTTCGGTTTTGATCGATTCGCGATTCGTCCTTAGAATCCTCTGTTGGTCTCCCTGTGTCCCACCAGCACCGCGAGGCTAGAATCTACGCCGATCCGTTGGCCCTATTTCTTTGCATTTGTCTCTCACGCCCTGTCCTGCTAATCTTCTGCGATGGCCTCGCCTAAGGTGCCCGCGCTCTGCCTATCTCGGCCTTGCGCATTTTTTCAGAGAAACGCCACGACCTTACGATTACGGTCCGCCCAACGCCAACAAACAGAGGAGGATGAGCACGGCCAATTAGAGATGATGAGGAGGAGGTGGAGGAGGAGGGGGACGAGGAGGGGGAGGAGCAAGGCCAATGAGAAAGGAGGATGGGGAGGGCGTGGCGTAAGGAAATCGCGACGGCGGTGGCGGCGACAGCGGCGGTGGGTAGACGAAGCCGCCTGCACAGAGGTCCAGTGACCCATGGCCTGCGCGGTCGTCGTCGGCATCGCCGTCGGCGTCGGCGTCTTCGCCGTCGTCGCCATCACCGTCGCCGTCGCCGTCGCCGTCGCCGTGACCGTCGCCGTCGCCGTCGCCGTCGCCGTCGCCGTCGCCGTCGTCGTCGTCGTCGTCGTCGTCGTCGTCGTCGTCTGTCCTCCTCCTCCTCCTCCTCCTCCTTCTCCTCCAGCTCCTGCTGCTGATTCTGCACTCTCCTGCTAATCGACGCCAAATCGGCGCTATCCCATCGATTACCGGACGCTACTCGACGCTAACGCACCCTCAAGACGGAACTGCGAACATATTCAGGGCTTCCATGATTTGCTACCGAATCCCCCATACTTTCTGCACCCGCTGCTGCAACTGCACTCCTCGACGAACCAATGCTGGCCACTCCTGTCCTCCTCCGCTCAAGCTTCCGTGGCTCCTCGCGCTCCCGCCTTGCTCCTGGCCCTCCCTCCCCGAGTCCCTCTGCTGGGCCCGAGGAAGGCTGCATGGCTGCATGGTTCCGAATCGCCCGACTCGGCGTTCCGATCGGCTTCGGAAGTGCAGGGCGGCTACGTATGCAGAGGCCAAAGCCGAGCTTCGGCCAGTCGTGGAGGAGAAGTGCCATTCGTTACCGCGCTGCGATACGGCGAAACGCCGAGGCTTCCTGGCCACAGCCACAGCTCCTCCTGCTCTTGCTGCTGCTGCTGCTACTCCTCTTCCTCGCAATTCCTGCCGCTGCTCCGCCAACTCCCTCTGCTCCGGCAGCTGCTCCTCCTCCCCAGGCTCATGCTGATCCTTCCACCTGCTCCGCCTGCTGCTACTCCTTCTCCTCCCCCAAGTCATAGGACTCTTCCTCCTCCTCCTCCTCCTCCTCCTCATCCTCCTCCTCCTCTTCCTCCTCCTCCTCCTCCTCCTGCTCCCGGCTGCTGCTTCTCCTACTCCACCTCGTCCTCCCACTCTTTCCTTCTGCTCATCCTCATTATCTTCTCCTACCCAACTGCACCCCATCCCTCCCTTGCTCTTCTTCCCCCTCCATATCCCCTTCCTCTTCCCCCTTCTCGCCCCCCTCCTTGCCCCCCCTGTCCCCCTGTTCTCTTCCCTCCTACTCCTCCTCCTCCTCCTCCCCTCCTCCTCCTCCTCCCTCCTCCTCCTCCTTCTCCTCCTCCTCCTCCTCCTCCTCCTCCTCCTCCGCCCCCTCCTCTTCGTCCGTTCCGTGCGCCACGCATTCGGCTACCCTCGAAGGCGACCCCGTCGGGCAGCCAAACCGCGCGTGTGTGCGAGTGGGCTACTCCTAGATCTGGGCGCCGCGAAACAGCATGACCAGCATTTGTGTTCCCTGTGGAGTCCACGATGCTCTCACGCATGGGCTCAACTCGAGAGATTGTTTTTGTCCATCAACCGTTCCATCGATCACCAAACTCGCATCCTCTGGAAATAGGCCACCAACGCACTGGCGGATAGGCCAGAATATAGACCACCTGGGCAAATCTTCACTAGACCAAACCATATGTGCGCGCTGAGGCGGGACCCAGCTCGAGAAATGCTGCACAAAGATCGCTGGCCCGCCGCCGCGCCCATGGCGCGGGACCCGCCAATCCCCCTCGCTGCTCCGATCCTCCTCCTCCTCCTGCTTCTCCTGCCCTGCGTGCCGCCGACTGCCAATGCGCTCTAACGGACTGGACCGGTCGCGTCGCTGCGTAACGGCCTGCCGAAGAAAACGCGTGTGCGTTTGCGCGCCACACGCTTCGCTTCACTTCCCCGCCTTGCAAGATGCGCCGCGTGCCGTCTGGCCGCTGCCGCAACCTGGTCTGTTGGGTCTGTTTGGCAACAATCGGGCTTGCCGTCGGGCTTGCCGTAGGGGTTTCCGTCTGGCTTCCTCATCCTCTCTTTGCCTCTCTCCTTCTGCATGCCGTGCGTGCTCATTCTGCTTTGCTATTCCGCGACCGCTTTGGCTGCACTTTCTTGGGTTGGCCTGCCCCCTAATGCGGGAGTGCACGGCCAATGAAGGTCACCCATCTGCAATCCGGGCCTGAACAAGAACATACCACTAGAGCCCTCCATAATCACACGAGCTGCCAACGAATGATGCACTCCTCGACTAGTCGGATAGACCTGCATCTATGGCATCGGATTAGCATGAGGCTGCAACTTTGCCCAATCTAAATTGCTACTCCATGAGACCGCGGCATCCTTTCTCAGTCTGGGGTCGTCCTGTGCCTAATCACCGCTTCCTCTCTTTCCGACGTCTCTGTGGGTGGTTACTGTTCTCGAGCAGGGCTTTCTCTTGCTCAGCCTTCCCTTCCTACTCATCAGATGCCTCTTCCTGCTTTTGCGCAGTGATCCTGGCTCTACACGATGCTTATGTTCCTTTTGAACGTCGTGCTCCTCCACCTTTTCCACCGCCCTCCTTCCGTCGTTCTCAACTCTCCATCCGCACTCCTCCTCCATGCTATCCCCTGCTCATCGCCATCATCCCCGGCCTATTGACCCGTCCTCCCCCCCTCCCCTCCTCCTCCTCCTCCTCCTCCTCCTGCCCCTGCTCCTCCTCCTCTTCCTCCTCCTCGTCCTCCTCCTCCAACTATTCCTCCTCCTATCTGTTCCTCCTCCTCTTCCTCCTCCGCCTCCTCCTTCTCCTCCTCATTATCCTCCTCCAACTCCTCCTCCTCCTCCTCCTCCTCCCTCTCCTCCTCCTCCTCCTCCTGGTTGACCTTACTATCCCCCTGCTACTCCTGCTCTCCTCCTCCTCCTTCTCCAACTCCTCCTTCCTCCTCCTCCCTCCCTCCTCCTCCTCCTCCTCCTCCTCCTCCTCCTCCTCCTCCTCCTCCTCCTCCTCCTTCCTCTTCCTCCTCCTCCTCCTCCTCCTCCTCGTCGTCGTCGCCGCCGCCGTCGCGGCCGATGTCGCCATCGCCGCCATCGTCGTCGAAGGTCTCCGTGGCGAGCTCCGTGAGCGTGTCGCTGATGCCGTCGGTGAGCCCGTTGCCCACGACGACCAGCCGCAGGGGGCGCTCTGTGCTGGGCTTGCCGCCCTCCCATCCCTGCGGGCGCAGGGGATGTGTGCGGTGGGGACGCCCGCGACTGTAACGGGCACGATCGCGCTCAACATGCAACACAACAAGCTGGGAGGGAACCGACGGCACCAGGGCAAGAGGGGGTCCTCGAGCTCCTCCCCCCCCCCCCCCCCCCGCACCCGTCGTTCCTCGACCTGCCTGCCCAGGTCCTCCGCCACGAGGGGGGAGGGGGCGAGATGAGGGGGCGACGCCTCTGGGAGTCCAGATCATAGAGCCCGAGAGGGCCAGATGTGTGTCGGGTCTTGGAGAGGAGGGCACTGGCAGGCCAGCTGCTGCTCACGACGACGTGGGCGGTGGGGATTGTGTGTGTGTGTGACGGCGACGGCGTTTGCTCACGATGACGTCGGTGAAGGTGAACATGTCGAAGGTCATAGCGAAGATGATTACAGTCGGGCCGCTGGCATAGGGAACACTGCATAAGGAACGAAACCCCTTGTAGGCCCCAAAGCCGCCTTCTTTCACGAGGACGCTGGAGGAACAGCCATGGAAGGACCTACGGAACATCGAGCCCTTTCAGAACACATATGGTTCCTGATTTCAGCGCCTTGACTGTATGTCGATCCTGACACGATCAGGGCGCGTACGAGGGCGAGCTGAGGAACAGGAGAAGGAGGGGATCGGGGATAGGTCGGGCGGGCGTGTCCTCCTACAGACGGGTTTTGAAAGACAGATTAAGCATAAACAACAACTACTCACACATAGTCATAAACTAGGAAAACCGTTCCAGGACTACGTGGGCTATTTTTGAATATTCCTCCTGTAGAGGGACAGGCCCGCCATCACATTGTGTGCGTGTGTGTGTGTGTGTGTGTGTGTGTGTGTGTGTGGTGGGGGGGGGCGCACGAGGGCAGAGCAGGAGAAGCGCGGAATATGGGGGGAGGGTATGGGGAAAAAGGGGCGGGGAAGGAACGCGGGGACGACGCTGGGCAGCAACAGCAGCAGAGGAGGGGGAGGAGGCGGAGGAGGAGGAGGAGGAACGGGGAGGAGGAGGAGGAAGAGGAGGAGGAGGAGAAGGTGGAGGAGGAGGGGGAGGAGGAGGAGGATAAGGAGGAGCAGAAAGGGGAGGAACAGCAGGAAGAGACCGCTCCTTCATCCCCTGGCGATAGCGGAAGGAGAAGGATTCCGGTTGTCGGGGTCTATGGGGCGCCCGTGTGCACGCACAGCCCTACGCGGTCAGCCCCGAATTAGGGCGAACCTCACATGTAAAACCAACCTCTTCAGGGCGCGGGGAAGGGCATGCCACTCTTCGGGGATTTGCCCTTAGCCAACCGCGAGAGGTTGGAGAGTCTGGTGGCCGTGGGCTTGGGTGGACACTCAGCGGCCAACTTCTGCACATTATTGACCGCGAGTGCCCCACACGACCGACAAAATAGGACTCCACGAAATTCTGCGAGTGCCTGGGACATATGCGCTCGACTAAAACATCGGTGGGCCGTGGGGTAACCCTGGGAGGAATCAGCACTGGCGGTGGGCCCCACTTGCTCAACAACAGAGGGTCCCAACACCAGCGCCCCAGGGCACGGACACGGCCAAAACTTAGACAGTTCGCCTCTTACAACAGAAAATTTGCGGACGCAGCGCGGACACTTAAAGTTAACACCAGCTTTCACCACGTCGTGGCCTTGAGCTCTCAACCTCTCTTTGCGCAAGCTCGAGGCTCTGGGCCCACGTTCACTGTGGTGCTCTCTGCCGACGCGGTCATCTCTCATCCGCGGGCACGTGAGGCACACATGCCGCGAGACAACCAATCATCTTTTGAGGACCAACAAACAATTAGCATCGATACTCTGGACTTCCTGTAACTTGCCTGCAGGAAGGGCACATCATCTGGCAACTTCCCCCGCAAATTGGCCGGCAACGCCGATGGCGACTAATCCCTGGGGGGTCAGGCGGCGATCGCCGATATTGTGGAAAGTCGGGTGACCCTTCGTCCATCGAGCTGTGAGATTACAGGACCCTTCCTCCATGGCATCTCATACTTGCTGCCACAGGTCGAGCACGCACGACTGGTCTACCTGAGCTCCACTCCTTTCAAATGCACGGGCAATCGGGAGGTAGTCGGTAAACAGCATACCATCTCCGTCCACCAGGCGTAAGCACTTGGAGAAGTGCATGCACCTCCGCACGAGGAGATGATTGACCAGGTCCTGGGAGTGATCCACAGAGGACACCACTCACCTGCAGGGATCCTGGTTGGAGGTGCACAACAGACCACCCGTGCCGACGAAGCTTCCAATCCTTGGCGTAAGCCCCTCCAGAGCCATCGCGCCCAAAGACGCCCCCAGGGACCTTACCGTTGCTATGAAGCGCAGAAGGGGGCCCCAGGCCCGCGCCCCCTGCCCGGGGGCAGGGGGCACTCCAAGGGTCCACCCACGAGGCGCCAACCCGCGAGTCCAGCAACACTCAGCGTCAGATGGGGTGGCGCATAGCTTCTTGGCACATTCTATCAGTAAGGTGGAGGGCGGTGTCGCCGATCTCAGCATTGTTTGAACACTCCCAGAACCTGAGGCAAGGCGTTTCAGACTGCACTCCGCAACGAGGGCATGTACCTGTACTGGCGTAACCAGAATCTTTCAGGCGCTGCCCAGGCCACTGTGCGCCAGCAGCTCGGCGACTCAGAATCGAAACTCCATCGCGGTCTCCTCTCCGCCACGTAGCCCTCCTCAGGTTCCGAAAGACAATGCAATCAACGCCAGCGCTCAGCCCTTGGCCGCCGTAGGCCTGGGCAGCTTGGCCCCAGAGGGCCTGTCCGACGTACTTGTCTCATCAACTTTCCACGGGTGGAAAAAAAGCCAACGCTCCTTTCCAACTTTACAGGTGGTAGTCGGGAAGAGCCAAACATGAGGTTCAGCATGATTACCGTGGAGCTCGGGAACATCGAGAAATGACAGCCGCCAGGGGCCCTCGAACCTGGCGCCAGCGGTGGGCCTTAAGAACATTGCACAGCCCGGCCCGGATGCAGGGCCAGTTTCCGCGCGCAGTCAGGCGCTGGCTAGGATCAAAGGAACCCCAGGTACGGCCCCATTCGAGCAGAGCTTGATAACGAAGCTTGGAGGCAGGGCCACCAACCATAACTTTGTCCAGCGCCAGAAGGGTGGAGGTGCACGCTCCAGCGCGCGACCGTCCTGGGGCCTTCCCAGCGCGAGCGCGGAGTCGGCGCAAGTGCGGGGGGGGGGGGGGGGGGGGGGGGCGCCCAGAACTTGGAGGCCCCACGCGCCAAACGCAACAACTCCTGGCTTGAAAAGCTTGCGCGCACAAGGATTGACATGATTGACATGAGCGAGGAAAGCAAGCTTCTTGCCTCGTCGTTGTGCCCCCCTCGGCGTTGCACCATCTTCCACGCTGTCCGTCTGCGCCCAACCGCGGTTCCGACTCCAAGGTTTTTCACCGCGCCAACAGCTTTGAGAGGGGCACCGAATTTGGCACACACACAGCTTGGATGGGGCGACCGGCTTGCAACGACGACGCAACCACGCATGACTTAGACGAGATCTTACATCCTCTCATCTGTAACATTCCACACAGCTCACGGGCAGCAGGCACAGGCGTCTGAATGACTTCCTCCAGGGCGCCCTGGATACGCTGCGCGATATCGTCAACATACGCCGAGATGGGAACACGTGGGGCTCGGCAGTGCGCAGCTTCCAGAATATCGCACAAATAGCATTTAATCCAAGGCAGAGACTGTGAGCAACCCGCAAGGATGGATTGTCCGGCTTGCATCGCATTCGCCACAACAGAATGCACCGCCAACCGGCGAGGAGCGGTGTGAATGAGAGGGCCGAGATACAGAAGCAGGGGGGAGTAACTCACATTGATGGCCAACCCTATCAATCTGCTGGGGTCAATCATATGGGAGAACAAAAAGCCGACACCAGCACCAAGAAAATATTTGTTTCACGAAATGTCGAATTGCGTTTTGGACCAGCGCGAGCCCTCCCTGGCCTGAGGAATCGCAGAGTGGGCGAGGAGGACGGGGGAAGGGAGACGTCGCGCAGCACGCAGGAGGGATAGCAGGAAATAACAAGTGCAAGCGAGAAGCGAAACTAGCGGGCGCTCTCGGGAGAAGAGGGAGAGAAGAGGGAAGGCTGCGGCATCCCCCATGGCTGAAGCTTCGCTCCCCCCACCGCCGCCCTCCACCACGCCTGCCCCCGCCCGCCCGCCCCCCTCTCATTCCCCCCGCCCCTCGCCCACCCTATGTCCGCCCGCGTCGCATCCCTGGCCCTCGTCTGGCCCGACACCAAGGCCCGACAAGTTCGAATCCGCCGCTCTCTGCGAAAGGGGGCGGTGGCCGCCCGTCGCGGCCTGGGCATAAGACCGCGGCCCCCTCTTGACCCAAGCCCGCAGCCCGCGGCAACCTTCCGAAATCGTCGAGGGGGTCAGCTCGCACATGGGGCCGCCGTTCCAGTGGGGGTCTCGGTGCTGGCGTCGGCTTTTTGATGTTGCAGGGGACAAAAAGCCGGCGCCAGCACCAAGACGCCACTGGAAAAGTTCGGAGCGCTTTCCCTGTGGGGGCTGAGCGACCCAACGAAGCCAAGAAAGCTTGAGATGGCTCGCATTGCTATTGCTCTCCGACTTTGCAAGCCACGGTGCTTCCATGATAGGGGAACGTCCCATGCAGCTCATGGCGCCCCTGAGGCCCACGGGGCCCCCATGGCCCGCGGGGTTTCCAAGGCTCAGAAACCAGATGTGGCCCTGGCGAGTCAGGGGGCCAATGGTGCCCGCGCGGCATGCTGGGCCAGCGCGGCGCGTTGGGCTTATGCGCGCTGCGGCGCACGTTCGGCCCATGAAGCCCTTTGTGGAACTTGTGGGGTTCATGGGGCTGGCTGGGTTCACACGGCCCGCGGGATTCGCGCGGCCCATGGAAATCCTAACGCTCACTTGGGGAACTGGAGACGGCCCGTTATGTTCCCACGCGCTCAGAGCTGGCATTCATCTGCTCTGGACACGCGAACCCGAAGACACGGGCGACGGCATTCAACAGAGGCTGCAATGTTTTCTTTTCTAGTGGCTTCTTGGTGTTGGTGTCGGGTTCCTGTGCGCCGATCATATCCAAAAAAACCAATGTCCTAGTGGGCAGAAGCGGGGAACACAAAAAAAACAGACACACAGTCTGCATGCAGGACTTCCCTCAACATGGCAGCCCGCAGGGCGGGTGATTTTTTCGCCGCAGCGCCCCGCAAGGTCACGTGGGAATCGGTCCAGTCCTGGATGTAGCATCCTCTGAGGCGGGTGTACAAACTGTAGAGGGTGGGTCACTTGGTGATGGGCCTCTCAGTAGAGGCAGTCTCAGGGACAAGGGCAACAATGCACAAATACACTTGCTGCGGAAACTCGAGGTCGCACTCGGCGCGGTTGCGCGCGGCAGCAAGCTGATCGAGAGCTTCAAAGGGCAGTTAAAGCATATGAAAAGGAGACCACCCATCCACTCCGAGGGCTGTGCCACTGGAGAAACACTTGCACGCTCTGATGACATCCTGAGCCTCGACGGTGCGCGCCTCCAGGGCGGACAGTTCTGCCAATGGCCTGAGGCGTCGCACGCCGCGCTCCAGATCCTCAACTTGACGGAAGGAGGGGGTCCACCATTCAGCCCAAAACCGCTCACGGTGAGTCGTCGTTTCCTGGGGGGTCTGGGCAACCTCCGAGGGGCCCGCAAACAAATCAACTCCTGTGCGGGCGTCAGCTCTCAGCCGCCGATGGATCGCTCTCGCACCTCCAACGCGGCCGCGACTTAACCAGGCTCTGAGCCCTTCACGATTAGATTGCCGAGCTGCGGCCCGCGCGCGAGGAAGGACGGGGATCAGCGCGCCGTGCAGAATGTCCAACTGTTGAGGATCATGGAGCGGCTCAGACTACCAGCCGCGCCACATGGTAGCCTGCCTCGCATCAGCAAGCGCCTCTAGGTGTCGACCCACCTCGTCACTGCGCGCGCGCAGGAGAGTCCTGGGCGCGGCGACCTATGACGAGCCTCCACGCTTTACAGCGGCAGCAAAATCGTAGAGGGCGGGGCGAGATTAACGCCCAAAAAGCGAGGCAGGGATGGGGTAGCCCGTGTTGCACCACTCCCCTGGTAACGAGGGCCTTCTGCTGCAGCACCGCCGCTCGACCCCGACGCCCGCCGAGCTCCTGGCAAGGCTGGGGGGCACGGCAACAGAACATGCGTTCGGCAACAGTCGACCACCGTTGATATTTACCCGGCAGTCCTTCTTGGCTCCGCGGCCAGTGGTACTCGAGGAACGCCCCTCGTACATCAGGGGGTGCGCTCGCGACCTGCTCGCCGACTCGATCCAGGAGGTCTTGCCGTCGCTCGCCTCGCCCATGGTGGCCGCCAATGGGTTTCGGACGTTCACGTCTCATAACCGTGTGGCAGAGCACGTCGAGTGGGAGCTGCACGCGCATGGATGCTTGCGTCTTAAAGGCGGCGGACCAATCCAACTCCAGCTGCGCAGATTGCCTCAGGCTGCGAGACACCGCGGCATAGTTAAGCAGGCGTCCGTCGCCTTTGTCACACGTGAAGTCGCCGTTGCGGGGGCCGACCACAGCGCCCCAAACAACCTCGCAGGAACCGCAGCGATGGAGCTCCAGGGGCGTCATGTTGAAACCGCCGAGGAGGATCCGTCGGCACTCCAACAACCCAAGAAGCCAACCACTTCGTTCAGGTTGTTCAGGCTTACCCCAGGCGCACCAAACCCCGAGACTAAATAGATCACCCCAAGAACCAAGGTGCACTGCTGGGCCCTCGCCTCCAGGAAGAACCACCTTTGTCCTTGCCCAGCATTTTCAACACCATCGGGTAGGGCACGTGGGGAACGCTTACAGCAGACCCCCTTACGCACGACAGCCCCGACTCCTCCATGCCAACCTCCACCTGGTGAGGGAATGGCTGCTTGGAAGTGCGGGCGCCATCCCATAGAAGAGCAATCCTTGCTCGCGGCTTTCAGACCGGCAGGGCTCTGGTGGTGCTCGGCAAAGAGGTACGCGTGAACATTCTCAACTGCATGCGCAAACTCAGACTTGGCTAACTCAGGCCAACTGGAAACGTTGCAGAACTTGATATGCAATCTCTGGCTTTGCCCCAGAGCCTCGTCAAACCAATCGCGCGCCTGGCGCCGCTTGGGGGGGCTGCCAGCTGGGCAAAAGCTGTGGCCCACATGTCAGAAGCAGAATAAGCCACCCTGAGCGCCTTGTACGCCTGCGTGTGGAACTTCTTGGCCCGGAAAGCTTCCAACCTCTCCAGGTCAGCAGGCTGTGCATTCTCGGCGGAAACCAGGACCAGGGACAAGTACATTAGCTGCGCCACTCCCAGGCATCTCAGTGTCAGGAGCTTCTGCATCACCAGCAGCTGTAGCAAGAGGCCCTGGCGAAGGAATATCAGCACGGAAAACATTGCGAGCAACTTTCTGCGAAGTACGACGACTACACCATTCATCACAGGACACACGTGTAGCATCTGCCAATTTAAGAATATCTTCATCAGACTGTTCAAGGAGACGCCCAAGTACGGCACGATCCAGAACCACAAGCGGCGAAACCGCTGGGGTTGCGGCTGGGGCTGCACCCTCACCCGCGGCGGGCGGGCCGCCACCAGCGCCAGCGCCCGCACCAGCGCCAGCGGCACCATCAGCGCCCGCGGGAGACGTGCCTGCGGATGGCTGCGCGGCAGCACGTGCCTGCGCCGCAGCGGCAACCTCCACCTTCTCCTTCTTGAACATGTCCTCATTGAGCGAGTCTTGCTTAGACTTTGCAGCCAGATGTTTAGCCCGCGCAGACGTGAGCTGGTCCGACGCCTCCACGAAGGCGGCCTCCAGCTGCTTGACTTTCTCGCGGGCACGCAACAGCTTCCTGGCGTTCAAGTCGACCTTGCCACGCCAGGCGCTCTGCCTTGGCCGCCTCCTCCACTTGCTTCGCCAAAGCCAGGCGATCGCCCGCCACAGCCGCATTCAGCTGTGCACCGGTCGGGACAATGGGCCGTGGTGCCGGCAGTAGGTGCGTCGCAAGTAGTGCACGAAGACAAAGGAACTGCACCATTGCTGCACTGGCCTGCCCTGGTAAGTCAAGTTCATGCGAGCCGACAGCCGCAATCGTCTCGCTGTTAGACAAATGGTACTTGCCGTAGTCAAGATAAAAGGGGCGGAGCATTTGCTGCAAGCGGCATGTCCACGTGATTAGTACTCCCACATGCCCGCATTGACTACACACTGCGTGCTGCAAGTTACTCGCCCCAACACCACCATTCCGACGCGACGCTTGCGATCACGACGCCCAACATCACGACGAGGCGGGGGGTCGGTGCGGCGCCAGGGCGGGCGGTTGCCAGACGTCCAGGTCCACGGCGTCGCATGCACACAGACTGGCTCAAGGGTGGGGGCCCAACTCCCACAGTAGAGGCCGCGCGAAACAACGTCGGGCACAAGGCCCTGGCACTGCCGCGGACTAGCGGTATCCACTTGGTCCCCTGCGAACCTCAAAGCCTTCAGCCAAAATGGCTACGGGCAGGAAGAGGAGGAGGAGGAGGAGGAGGAGGAAGAGGAGGAGGAGGAGAAGAAGGGAGGAGGAGGAGGGAGGAGAAGGAGGAGGAGGAGGAGGTGGATTAGGAGGAGGTGGAGGAGGAGGAGGATAAGGAGTAGCAGGAGGAGGAGGAGTAGGAGCAGCACGAAGAGGAGGAGCAGAAGGAGGAGGAGAAGAGT
Organism: Prorocentrum cordatum; assembly: GCA_963575745.1. Lineage (NCBI taxonomy): Eukaryota > Dinophyceae > Prorocentrales > Prorocentraceae > Prorocentrum > Prorocentrum cordatum. Next base: position 270,681 of record CAUYUJ010015146.1, on the reverse strand, counting down.
GAGGAGGGGATGCTTGGTGGGTGGTAGTGGAGAAGGAGGAAGAGGAGGAGGAGAAGGAGGAGGAGGAGGAGGAGGAACCTTCAATCCCGTTTTCGCAGGCGACGGTCTGCGCACTTGTCACCACAATCCGCGCTGATGAGGCGAACCAGCGTTCGCCTCGGCGCGCGGGCGTGGCGACAGCAAGCGTGCCGGTCACGCGGGCGGCGTCCGACCTTGCTGCTGTACTTGGGTTGGTTGCTACATGGTGGGTCCGAGAGATTACATTGGTATCAAGTCGACAAGAAACCTTCCACAATAATCCCAACGCTGAGACCCCAGGACGCCCATTGGTTTTTGGTGGGGGTAACATCGCGCATCCCACAGTACAACAATCGAAACCCAAGATACCAAGGGCACCCTGGAGGCAGGCATGGCGTTTCTTAGCATGGCCCCCCACTGTACGCCTGCCCACAAGCGGGCCCCCCCCCGTTGTGTCGAACGTGTGCAACCTACGCCCGCTCAGCCTGGTGCACGATTTGGCGGGGGTCCTGGACGCCTTGTGGTCGCAAGTGGTGTGCCCGCAGCTGGAGAGGTCGAGTAGGGGATCGACTACAAAATTGCTTTGCCCCAAAATTGATTTTTCCGTCGATCTACGAACGAATGCGTAGAGGAGTGCTTCGTGGATCTACGGAGCCTTCTATTTTTTGGGGGGGGAGACTCGGCGATGCGGCGCGCACTCCGACTTCATCTAGGAGGCCAGGAGTAGTCGATCCCCTACTCGAAGAGGTTCACTGGAGGCGAGCAGGTTCGGGGGCAGAGAGGACACCTCGTTGCTCGCCCTCGAGATTGCAGCTGCGGTTCCAGCGCGGCGCGCCGCGGCCCCCCCGAGTCCTTCCTGCTCCAAAGGGACCTGGCGAACGGCTCTGACATGGCTTCGAGGGACGCCGTCAAACTCCTTCTTTGGGACGGCGGTGTCTCGGGGAGAGTGTGGCTGCTCGCCGGTTCTGCTTTCGGTGATGAATCTATTCGCGTCCGTTGGGGGCCCCTGCTGGGGGAAACCGTACGACCTGCAGACTTCGGTGCTGGCGGAGGTCGCCGGCCTGGAGTTCACCCCTTCGGAGTGCTTATGTGCGCAATGGCACTGGAGCTCCAGGGCCATGAGGTGGGCGCTGGCGTGGACCCGCCGCCGCAGGCAGTCGTGGCGTGGCAGCGGGCGGGCAGCTCAGCGAGGGATGGGTCTGTTGAGATCGTGTGACCACGGGTCTGGCTAGAGGCCGCGCTTGCTGGAACGCATCCCCGGCCAGACTGGCCGAAGCACATTCGCTGCCTGCTGGGGGGGGGGAGCAACTGTCCTTACTGGACATCATGTCGCCGCACCGTGTTGGACTCGCCGAATTTGTTGATGGCGTCTGTTTGCTGCGGGCCTCGGCAACGGGCATCCGCGCGGCGTGCGTCCGCTTGGATGTGTTCTGCGGCCAGTGGCGCCCTGCGTTCCAGGGCGGTGATGATCGCCCAGCGGACCTGCCAGTTGGCTCGGTGCCTGGTTTCGCGGGTTGCTTCGGGTCAGTGGGCGGTGTGGAGTCGGTGGGCTGTGCCACAAAGAATGTGCTGGGTGCCGTGGTCGACCAACACCTTACATTCCAGCCGCTGCTGGACCGCACTTGCGCCATGATCGTCTCGCAGACGGAGGACATGGCGACATCGATTGCGAATTCAGGTCTCGGTCTCCCTTAGCTCACTGCGGAATTGGGGAAACGGATCCTACCGGCGACGCTCCATGGAGGCGAAGCACTTGCGTGCTACGGTAATGGTTGGGGCTGCTGCAGCTCGGCGCCTAAACGAGGCGATGTGCTCCGCTGCGAGGGTCATGTTGGGCCTCCGCTCCTGCGTGTCCCCGGGCGCCAGCGGCCGTGTGCGCTGCTTCTCCAAAGGGGGGCCAGCTGAAAAGGGGTGGTGCAATAGATGCGCAACAGATGTCTTGCACGCGAAAACCCTGCAATGCAGTTGCGCACAGGAATGTGTTGCACGCCCAAAACCTACTGCAACCCCACAAGTCCACTGCACCAAGTCTATTGCACCACCCCCTTTTCGCTGGACCTCCTCTTAGGTCCACCAGAGAATGCCGATTATTCACGCACATCGCTGGCGGCGTCACCTCACGCATCCCCATCCCGCCGCCCCAGGGTCTATTGGGCTGCTTCTCCTCCAGGCCTTCCTGCCTGCTCCCCCCCCTCGGCCCCTCTGCTGTTGGTTTCTCCCCCCTCTTGCCCCCCCCCCTGCCGTCTCCCTGCCCCCTCTCCTTTGCCGTGTTGCTGCCTCTGCTGCCGTGCTGCTGCCTCTCCTTTACCGTGCTGCTGCCCCTGCTTCCCTCCCATGCAGTGCTGCCTCTGCTGCCTGCTGCTGCCTGCTGCCTCTTCTGCCTGCTGCTTCCCCTGCAGCATACACACTTGCTGCCTCCTGCTGCCTGCCCCCCTCCTTTGCCGTGCTGCTGCTGCCGCTGCTGCTGCTGCTGTTGTCTTTGCTGCCGCGTGCCTGTTTCCTCCCTCCCCCCCTGCCGCGCGGTGGCGGCTGCTGCTGGCCTGTCTCTGGCGGGGGGCTCAGGCAGAGTGCCGTCGGCCTCCAGAGGCTCGCCGTCGCTCGGACGTCCATTCCCCGTGCGTGTTTCGTTATTTTGTCTTGTTTGCTGTTGTTGTGGTTCTTGTTGGTGTTGCTGCTGCTGCTGTTGTTGTTGATGAATGTTCATCACTAAGCACCTATTATTGTTGGAACCTTAAATTCGCCCTGGCGCTCTCGCCGAGGCGCCGGCTACATGTTCATTGAAAATGAGGCTCACGCTCGAGCGGTTTGGGGGACCGCCCAAACCGGCCCCCAAACAACAACAACCCTCCCACTCGACACTTCCTCCTTTTTTGCTCAGGGCTGGTGTTTTTGCTCGCCGCCGAAAGCTGCCGTTCTAGCAAAACCAGGGCTCCCGCTCGAGACATCCTCCCGTTTTACCTTGGACTGGCGCGCTAGTCTTTTTGTCATCGGCGCCGCCACCAGCAAAAACAGCGCTCCCGCTCGAGGCTTCCTCTCTTTTTTACTCAAGGCGGTGCTCCCCCTCGCCGCCGAAAACCGCCGCCCCGACAAAACCAGCGCTCCCGCCCGAGACTTCCTTCACTGGCGCCCGACTCTCTTTTGAATTGGCGCCGCTCCCAGCAAGAACAACGCTTCCGCTCGAGGCTTCCTCCCTTCTTCCTGAAGACGGTGCTGTTCCTCGCCGCCGAAAGCCGCCGTCCTAGCAAAACCAGCGCTCCCGCTCGATGTTCCTCCCTTCATACTCAAGGCCAAGTTCCTCCTCGCCGCCGAAAACCGCCGCCCGGACAAAACCAGCGCTCCCGCCCGAGACTTCCTTCCGTTTTACGCTGGACTGGCGCCCGACTCTCTTCTGAATTGGCGCCGCTCCCAGCAACACCTACGCTCCCGCTCGAGGCTTCATTTCTTTTTCCTCAGGACGGTACTGTTCCTCGCCACCGACAGCCCCAGTCCCGAAAAAAACCACGGCTCCCGCTCGATGCTTCCTCCTTTCTTACGCAAGGCGGTGTTCCTCATCGCCGCCGAAAGCCGCCGTCCCAACAAAACCAGCGTTCCCGCTCGAGACTTCGTTTTGCTTTACGCTGGAATAGCGCCCTACTCTCTTCAGCATTGGCGCCGCTCCCAACAACAACAGCAGCCCTGCTCGAGACTTCCTCCCTTTCTATTCAGGGCCAGGTCCTTGCCTCACCGCCGACAGCCCCCATCCCCACCAAGGTAATCCTGTCGTTCGATACTTCCATGTGCTTTACCCTTCGCTGGGGTGCCACTGGCGAACTCGCATCGGCGCAGCAAGGCGCGGGCATGTGTCTTCGAGGCGGGATATGTTGAAATTCCTCGGAAGAGGTGTTTGCAAGACCTCATTGGGCGGGAGACCTGGGAATGGAAATAACGGACCCCGCTATAGAACAAGAGTCCCCCATTACGTGGACGGTTATGATGGTGGTCGCATGCTTCGTGTGGAAACATTGCGCATGAGTGTGAACTGAGCAGTGTTGTTGTTGATATAAGTGGTGTTGTTGTTGCTGTTATTGCTGGTGTTGCTTGTGGTTGTGGTTGTTGTTGTTGCTGCTGTTGGTGTTGTTGGTGTTGTTGTTTGTTTGTTTGCTTGCTTCATTGTTTGTTTATTACACCGCGGTGATCCAGGATGCTTCTCGATGGTCCTCGCCGAAGAGGCGGGGGGTGCGGATGACGGAGGCCCGGGGGGAGCAGGCGGTTGGCGTGGAAGGGTCCTGCAACGCGGGGCCCATAGCAGGGCAAAAAACTGCAAAAACATGAACTTTTGGCGCTCCGCGCGGATTTCGTGGATCTGCGCTGGAACCCCGCTCCCTGGCGCGCGGAGCGTGCCAGGGGCGGCGCCGGATCCAACGCGGATCCAAGAAGTACGCGCGGAGCGCCAAACATTTATGTTGATTGCGCTTGTTCTTCTTTAAGGGAGGGCAGACGACGACTGAGGCGACTGAGGCTGAGGAAGTAGCGAGGAAAGAGAAGACGGAGCAGTAGGGCGGACGAGGGCGGGGGGAGGGAATGGGGAGGAGATGAGGACGATGAGAACCTCGACCCCCTGGCCCTTAGTGATAGGAAGAACGCAGCGCTGAGAAAGCTTCCTCAACTGCCCCAACCAATGTAATCCGTCGGAAATGTTCCGCTGCATACGTACACAGAAAACAATACATGCACTGCGTTCCCCATCAACCGCCAGGTAGGTTGAGGCCGCTACGTAGAGAGCACGCACCGCGCGCCAGAAGCATCACGCACCTTCTGGTGGTGCATCGGCGAAGCGAATGTGACACCCAGGGGGAGGAGGTACGAACCACGCCTCCTCCTGCTTGGCATGAACCAGAAGAGTCCTGAAGTGACCCCCCCCAAGACAAATTCTCCTGAGCCGTCTCTTGACGAGTCACGGGGTCCGAGGAGGGCCCCGAGAGCCCGAAAACTGCGACACATCGCAGGACCCCGCAGCGTGCCCCTGGCGCCAGCGCAGCGCTCGCGCGCATCTTAGCTGTGCAGCATTTTTCGGTCGCAACGCCTGTGAGCACCACAGTATGCCCCTGGCAGCACCACCTCCTCCTGTTCTTGGCAAGGCTACCTCCCATTCATCAGTCTCCTTCTAAGTAAAATATCTCTGTCGCATCCCCAGACGTGTCGGGCGGGCCGGGCGCTTCGCCTCTGAGACCTCCTCACCGCTTATGATCATGAAACTTGAATGTTGCAACCATTTTACGGATGGAGGGCGGGTGGTTTTCACAATGTGGCTCTCGCCTGAGCGCCGCGCACATTCGTTTTGAGTCTTCGCAGCCATTTCACGGATGAAGGGCGTAACGTTTCCAAAGAAACCCGGCGCGACCCCGACTGGGGGAAAGCTTCCTATTACATGGGCGCAGTGCTTGACATTGCTTCTCGTTGCTTGGCACTGCTTGGGAACCCAGGGAACCCGGGTGACCCGAGGAACAAGTAAGAACCCCTTAACCCGAATAATCTCCGAGGAACGGGCAAAGGATCTCCCCGAGGCACCAACCTCGCACCAGGCAAGATCCCCTCAACTAGGCAAGCCCCATTGGGGAAATGTGGCTCTCGACCGAGAGCCGCGCCCATTCGTCGTTTGCAACGTTTCACGGATGGACGGCAGGCGTTTTTCAGAATGTGGCTCTCGCCTGAGCGCCGCGCACACTCGTTTTAAACAATTGTAGCACTTTCGCTGAAGCAGGGCGGTTCCCTTGCAAAATGTGGTTTCACGCCTTGGCACCGCGCACATCTGCCTTACCAGATTGCGGCAATTTCGATTGTTCGTAAGGTTCAAATGCGAGGAGTGGTGTTACGACACGACTCAAAACTTGTCAGGACGCAACAGTCACGTCATTTGAGGTGTTGAAGTTCCAGGAATGGTGTTCTGGCGCGATTCAGAAGTGTCAGGACGCAACAGTCACGTTCATGCGCGGCGCTGAAGTCCCAGGAATTGGCTTTTGGCACGATTGAGGATTCCAGAACGGTTGTCTTCCGATGGGGTACTCCCCGCAATGAATACAAGTTAATGTAGGAACCTGTGAAGAGGGAACTTGGAGGGAGGGTTTATTACAACATTGTTGATGCGTCTTGGGTTTTCACTGGTCGTCCTCCTTCCCATTCTCGAAGACCCCTCCTCGCTCCTCTTCATCCTCCACCTCCTCCTCCTCCTCCACCCTCCTTCTCCTCCTCCTCCTCCGCCCTCCTTCTCCTCATCCTCGTCCTGCTCCTCCTCCTCCGCCGCCTCATCCTCCATCTTGCCATCATCGTCGTCTGTTTTCCGCCCTCGTCCTCCTCCATCTCGCCCTCCGACGTCGTCGTCGGCGTCGCCGTCTTCGCCGTCGTATTCATCGTCGTTGTCTTCGTCGTCGTCCTCCTCCTCCTCCTCCTGTCCCTCCTCCTCCTCGTCCTCCTCGTCGTCCTCCTCCTCCTCCTCCTCCTCCTCCTCCCCCTCCCGGACTGGCCGCAGCAGGCGGGCGCGGGCGGCCGCAGTGGGGAGCTGGGGGACCTTGAGGATAGTCGGGAAGCAGCCCGTCTTCACCGCCGGGGAAGCGGACGCCCGAGCCGGCCTGAGATCCTGCGGGGGAGGCGGGCGGGGCGGAGGGGGAGTCCTCCTTCTCTTCCTCCACCTTCTCCTCCTCCTCCTCCTCCTCCTCCTCCTCCTCCTCCCTCTCGCAGCGCCATCGGTCGTACCTTCGCGGTCGCCACGCCGCCCCTAGCAACGAACCTGTCGCCCCGCCCGGGCCAATGCGAGACCTACCCTTTCCGGAGAAAAGGGGGGAGCCTCCTCCTCCTCCTCCTGATCCATCCTCTTCCCCGATACATCTTAGCCAGCGTGGGCCTCAAACAGTGTGTGTGTGTGTGCTCCTGGCAGCACATGGAGTGCAATCAGTGCGTTGCAAACTAGGTGGGTTGTGAGCTCTATGATATACACTATGCGTTGCGCAGTATATGTGGAACACGATATGTGGTGTGAGTTACGCGGTGCAGTATAGATTTTGCAATACATGGTGTGATATTTATGTTGTGCACTCTACGTGGTACAACTCATGTGAGGCACTGTAGGTGTCGCAATCCATATTGTGTACCACATGTTCAGCACCACATGCGTATACATACAAATATTGTATATCGGTATATTCATATACATAGATATGTTTATATATGTATGTGTGCCGTGCAGTCGTTGTGGAATCTTCCTGGGACAACCAGCGTGGTGTGATCTAAGTGGTACCAGCCACGTGACGCAATCTATGTTGCGCATTATATATATATACACATGCTGTGCAGTCGGTGCTGTGCACTATATTATGTATGTGCAATGTATGTGGTGCAATCTACGATGTGCAATGTATGTGGTGCACTCTATGTTGTGAGCGATCAACAAGCGCGCCGCAGGCGCGATTTTATAGCAGTATATTGGGCGCACTCCAACGGCGGCGACGGGCGGCGACAAGGCGGCGACGGGGCGGTGACGGCGAGTACATAGCCGCCAGGCCAAGTGTCAGGCCCAGACGACGAGCGGCGACGAGGCGGCGACGGGGCGGCGACGGCCGGCACAGAACCGCATGACCGACACACAAACTCTATTCTTTAGACCAGAAATGAAAATACAAACACTATTTGGGAAATGACTCCTCCCTGTCGCGCCCCGAGACGTGTCGGCGGGGGGGGGCGAGGCGTTTCGCTAGAGACTTCCTCACAGACTACGACCTTGAACAGTTTCACAATTGGACGGCGGGTTGTTTCCATACGATGGCTCTCGCGTCAGCGAGGCGCGCATTCGTCTTACAAGTTTTCGAAAGTTCCACGGATGGAGGGCGGGTGGTTTTCAACATGTGGCTCTGGCCTCAGCGCCGCGCACATTCGTCCTCAAAGTGTGCAAATGTTTCACGGATGAAGAGCAGGTCGTTTCAAAATGTGGCTCTCGCCTCAGCGCCGCGCACATTCGTCCTCAAAATGTGCAAGACTTGCACGGGTGGAGGGCGGGTGATTTTCAACAATTGCCTCCCGCGTCAGCGCCGCGCACATTCGTCTTAAAAGTGCGCTAGGAGAGTTTCACGCGTGGAGGGCGGGTGGTTCTCGACATGTGGCTCTCGCCTTTTCGCCGCGCGCATTGGTCATCAAAACTTGCAACATTTTCGCGGACGGAGGGCGGGTTGTTTCAACGTTTGGCTCTTGCCTCGGTGCCGACCGCATTCGTCTTCAAAGTTTGCAACACTGTCACAAGTGGAGGGCGGGTAATCTTCAACATGTAGCTCTTGCATTAGCGCCGCGCACATTCGTCTTCAAAGTTTGCTGAGAGTTTCCAACATGTGGTTCTCACCTCAGCGCCACAAGTTACAGCAGTTGCAAAGGTTCGCATGGTTGACGTCCCTTTGGTGTGTTGGCACGATGTAGGATTCGCGGTGTTGAAGTCCCGGGAACGATGTTCTGGCACGACTTCGGGATCGTCAGGACGCAACACTAATGTTGACCCGCGGCGCTGAAACCCCAGGAATGGTGAACCGTTCCAACTCTCAATGAACATGGACCTTGTAGAGACCTATGAAGAGGGAACTTGGAGGGACAGCTTAATGCATCACCGTTGATGAGTCTTGAGTTTGCAATGGGCTTGCTTTTTTGACGTTGCTCAGACACGAAGCGCTGGTCTTCCTCCTCCTCCGCCTCCGCCTCCGGGGGGGGTGCGGGGAGGTCAGAGGAAACGAGGGCGGGGGTATTTAGGCAGGGAGGGAGGGGGAGGACGGAAGGAAGAAGGCGGGGAGGAGAGGGAGGGATAAGGGTAGGCGGGATGGAGGCAGGACGAGCGAGGGAGGGTGGTAAGCGGGGAGGGGAGGGGGCAGGCTGGCGGCGCCAAGGAACCCAAAAGGGGTCTGACGATGCTGGCCCATCCCCTTGGAGGGGCGGGGTAAAGATCAATCAACCAATCGATCAACGAATGACCGGCGACGGGGTCTCTGTCATCACTGCTCGGAACGATCGCATGAACACCATATGGGGCTTGCCCTCCGTCTCCTCCTCGCTGACCCCTCCTCCCTCCTCGCCCTCGCCCTCGCGCCAAGGAACCTTTGCCCACGGGGGATGGGGATAGGCCTGACGATGCTGACCCCTCCCCTTGGAATACGGGCGTAAAGATCCATCGACGAATCGACTTGCTCCCCCCTCGCCCCCTTTCCCCATCCTTCACTGACCTTTCCTCCTCCTCCTCATCCTCCTCCTCCTCCTCCTCCTCCTCCTCTTGCGCTCTTGCGCTCCTCAGCGGTCGTCCCGATAACACAAGACGCCCGCCCTTTAAAGAGTTACGGGTACTCAGCGCCTGAGGGGGACAGGGACAACCGCCTCCAGTTTAGAGTACGAGGGATCCTTCCCCTGCTTCAAAATCCCCAGGGCTTTCCGTTTCCAATCAGTGTCGGGGTTCCCCGAACACTCCTTGCTTAATTCCTTGACCTTCGAACGGGCATGCGCTCCACAGCGCGCGCACCAGGTCAAACCTCCATTCTGCCAGAGACGGTGGGTGGGGTGGGCCTGGGACACAATCCTCGGAACCCCAGGGCACGGCAGCTGCACCAGCCGAGAGCAAATCGCCCGCGACATCCCACAGACACTGCACCCCCACCCACCGCCAGGAGCCTGCGAGACAACGTGACCCTTATCATCTGGGACTATCTCGAGAATCGGGGCCTCCGAATTCTTAGGCTCTCTTTTGGCACGCTCAGAATATGGAGACACATCAGGATAACCCAGTTTGATGGACATGCTTGAGAACAGCCACCATATATCTGGAGATGAACGTAAACTGATCATGATGATGCCGCAGACGATCACGAAGGTGATGATTTGCTGGATGCGCCTTGGCACCTTCCTTGGCCCAGGAGTCCGCCTCCTGGTTTCCCCTGAACCAATGAGGCTCATAACCTCGTCGTTCCGCCGCCGCCTTCGACATGCGCGAAGGCATCCAAACTCCGACGTCCTCGATCCTCACCCAGATGAGGCGCCAAAGCTCCGCGTGGCACTTGTTGGATTTTGCCGCCCCCTCCCTTCCCATGTTCCACCCGCCGTAGACCATTTTACAATCCGTTATGATGTGGATACTGGGCCCCATGAGACACAGCGCCATGTAGAAGGCGTAAACCTCACTGGACGGCACGTCCTGCGCTGGGAGAGGGGAAGGCCCGTAGGCCACTGCATCTACCTGCATGCTCGGGCTGATGGAGACGACCGACCAGCCAGCGCGTAAAAGCCAACGAATAGCTCCGTCGTATGCGGAACCGTCGATGCAGACAGTGTCGCCTAGCGCTCCACTCGCGGGCTCCACAGCCCACCTATACCCAGCACCTTGGAGGATCATGGGGAACTTGGTCCTCTTGGAGTCCACCAGGGCTCTCGTGAACAGGATGTCAGGCTGTGTCGGGGCCCTGGCTGCGGCCCCCATTCCACTATGGTCATGGTCCTTCCTGATCAGCTTGGAGCCATCACAGCCCCATATTCGGTGAAAAACCGCACCCTTCTTATGGAGGCACCACTGGCACCGATCATCTATCACGTACCTCTTCCTGAAAACATCAGCCTGAGTCCAGAGACCTCCAGAAACCTGAGCAATAAGCAGACTGACCCCAAGATGATCTCCAGCACCTCTTAACCTAGCAAGTTCAGCACGCAGAGGCTCCACATATGGCTCCCAAGAGACATTGTAATGAACTCCCGCACGTATACGCAGCAACCGTCTAGTCACTTCATCCGCTAGGGTTTGCACCGCCCTAGGCCCTACTTCTTTGATGTTGATGGTCACTCCGTCGGCGTTAACCCAAACATCCCAGGAAACAGCTTCCCAATCGAGTCTCTGAAGGGTGAGCACTACCGCTCCTGCTGGGCCTAGGACCGTCCTCCACCCTTGAGACCTAGCCTTGACCGCGTAGTCGAAGGCGTGCTTCATCTGGGCATCCGTGGCCCACGAATCAAATACTGCTCTGACCCACATCTGCAGGGGCAAAGAATTTGCTGCGAACATCGGGTCGAGCTTCTCGACCTCAGCCAACAGGAACTGCAAGCTGCGGCTGCGGCCCTTCGCAGGCCCGAAAAGAGCCGCACCTGTCGAGGCGCGCCGCTGCTCCAACTGCGTGTCGCCGAGGCCGACGACCGAAACGCCATGCATGACCGCCGGTGTGGGGCCTCCTCGATAAACATTCTGAAGCGGCTTCCGAGAGAATCTGAAAGCCCTGAACCGTCGCACCCTGCCCCTGGTCGTCGCCAGTCGCTTTTTAATGCTATTTCTACCCTTTCCAGCCCTCTGCTTGAAATCGACCCCGAGGTTTGTGGTCGCCTGAACATGCTTGAACCCGAATTCCCGAAGCGCCCATGTCAGCTGCTTTTTTCCTAATTTCGGGTCCGAGGCCACCAGGATCGATTTACGTCTCGAAACTTTCAGCTCGAGCTTCTCCAGGGACCTGCAAACAAACAGAGTGCACCTAACTAGTTGAGTCCGCACATGCTTCTGATCTCCAACGGCCTGGAGACCAGTGTCGCCCACCATCAAAGAAAGACCGATCCTCGGCCACTTCTTGGCCGCCGCGTCGAAACCATCTAACAGCAATACTTTCAGCAGCGTCGTCGCATACGAGCAGCCTGCCACTATGGTGGCGTTCAGCTCAAAGGGCATGGACACCGCTTCTCCTACTTTAATGACCCGCTTGCCCGAGTAGACCAACATGAGAAACTTCAACCTCCTCAAACTGAACCCGTGCTTGTTGCATGCTCGCGTCCATTGCTCGTGCGTGATGCGTTCGCGTGCCTTTTCCAGATCAATCAGCGTGCACCCACTGAAAAAATACTGGCTCGAGTGGCCTCGTTCAACAAAAACCTGCTTCCAGATAGCCATCTCGCAACTCTTACCCTTTCCTCCATACATGTACGTGCGCGCGTGCTTGTCCTCCCACCTTTCCGCCTCCTCATGCCGAAGTCGACTGTGGAGTCTCACTGGGGTGAAGATGATCCCGATGGGCCTCCCCCCCCTTCAGGCTTCTGCAGAAACGGCAAAATGAGCAGCGCAATCTGCTCGGGCATCTAGGTGTACGTGTCCCGCAGATACATCAAGACACTGAGAGCAATCAAGCCAGAAGAACAGAGCTGCTTCAGCGCGTGCGGGGCCCAGTTACAAACTCCCACAGCTGTGTGCTTCTTGAACTTCCCCAATACGGACCTGATTTTATCTGGCGCAACTGGCGGCTTCGGGTCCTCGAGGGGCATCTCATTGAGCATCCTGGGAGCGACCTTGGGCACCTCCCCGAACCTCCAGATGTGCTTCCACTCCTCCTCCAGGGCATCCACCTGATCCTGAAAACCTCCAGGGCCCCCATCGAGGCCAGGGTCCGCGGGGATCCGGTCGTTGGGCTGCTTCGTCCACTTGTGAGCTTTCCCCCCGCCATTTTCCAAAGCCGAGCGGGCCCATTGTCTCCGCTCGTGTTGCCGAGACCTTTTTCCAAACCTGCTCCTCACCCGGGATGCACTTTACATGGTCCTGGATCGCTTCGTGCAGCGCCTCGGCGTGGTATCCTTCCAGAGAAAAATGCTTATGCCTCCAGTTGACCCAGCGCTCGCACTCCCACGAGATCGTGGGCGGCTCCCTTGCCTTTTTCAGCAAGTCCTGCACCTGCTTATCCTGGCCTGAACGGCCCTTGCGGAGCAGAAACAACAACTCCTCCATCCTGACGCTATACCTCCTCATTGCCCTGGATGCTGGAGATCCCAGAGGGTAGGGGCCCCCGACTTTCGTTAGAGCAGGCCCCCAAACGAACCTGAAAGGGGCTCCTCTTCCTTTGTACCCATCAGCCTGCGCAGGAGCAATCTGGTAAGTGTTCGCCAGCTCCTGCTCGGCCAACGCACAGAACTCAGCATGCGTAGCCTTCGCCTGCTCTGCCGTGAAGACCGAGCCTGCCACGAAGGTCTCCAACCGATCTATAAACTCTTCCCAAGCTTGCAGCGGGGCTGGTGCAGGCCCCACTGGTAGCTCATCGGGAAACTGACGAGGTTTGGCCAAGACGCAATCTGAGCAATATGCGAATCCGTGCGAAGTACTAGCTTGACTGGATAATGTATCGACAGCTCTGTCTCTTCGATCCTATCGCATCTTACCACTGCTGGAACAAGGCCTCCTGAAACTATGAAATAATCGATCGTTCTCCATTCCTTACCCACTCTGCACGTAGGCTTCCCAGGCTGGATAATAACACCTCCGAACTTCTCAAGGATCCCGAGAGCTCTGATTTCATCTGCCGTCGCATTGAAATCCCCTCCAATGACAAAGGGCTTCCCAGACGTGCACAGGGCCTCTCCGAGCTGCATCAGGATCTGGCGCCCTTGGGCACCTGCACCTTCCCCCGACGGCAAGTAGACCGAGGCCCCTATGATGCCGCCTTTCAGCAAATCACCTACCCACGCTGAGGCAACTCTCGAGGTTGGTCTCGGCATACCTTCCAGGGCACCCATGCCTACTCCTACTCTACAGGCGACTCCTACCCCCGAAGACAAGCCTCCAGACTGGGTCACCTCACAGGCTCCTAACCTTACATTCCATCCAAACTTCAAAAGTGTGCTGCTGGATTGGGCCAGATCGGCCTTCTCGACATTACACTCCTGAAGGAAACATGTGACTCCATCACATTCCTTTTCCAAATAGCTCTGGCATCTCGGCCAACTGGTGACATTGGCCGAGAAGAAACTCCACAGGCTAGGAACTGGACAACTTAGATCTCGATCCTGGGCTCCTGCTGCGGCTTTCTCGTTTTGCCAACTCTGCTTTCTCCTCCTCAAGGCGCTGGGTCGCCTTGCTGAACAGGCTCTGGATGGTGGCCCGCACTTCGGGGTCCTTGAGCTTGCCATCGGACTCCAGCTGAGAGCGAAGGTCAAGAAGCACACCACCATCAGCTTCCACCATCTTGACGTCGCGCGACGCGTCGGCGCCGCTGCCTGCGGCACCCTGGGCGCCTGGCGGCGGGGCACCAGCGCCAGCGCCTCCCGCGCTGGCGGCGCCCGCTCCCGCGCCCGCGGCGGCGGCGCCACCGGCGCCGCCTGGCGCCGCGGCGCCCCCAGGCGGCTCCCCCTGCATCGCCGCCGCGGCCTGCTGCGCCACCGCCTCCATGGCCGCCCTGAGCGCAGCGACCGCGCCCTGCAGCTGCGGGGCAATCTCCGACGGCACCGCCTGCTCGAACTTGCCCAGCGCCTCCTTGATCGGCGTCTCGATCGCGTCGGTCGCGACCTGCTGCGCCAGCCCCTGGGGCCCCAGGTGCTCCGCCGCGCGCCGCTTGGCCTCGCGCAGCTGCTTCTCCGTCTCCTGCAACTGCTGCTTGGCCTCGACCGCCGCCATGATCGCCTGCTGCGCCTGCTCTTCCAGCTTCGCGAGCCTCTGCTTCTGGTGCAGCACCTGCTGCGAGAACTTCCCAATCTGTAGATTTGCCTGCTGCGCCTCCGCCTGCGCGCCCTGCAGCCCGAAGTTGGCCATGGCACGAGCGTGGGCGAGCTGATCTCTGTGCGACTGCGACAAGCTTTGACCCAGAACGGCGAACTGCTCCTCCGACGTGGCCATCCACATCTCGCGCTCCTCCTGCGCGAGGGCCCGTGGCGGTTGTCCACCACCTGGCCCTTTGCCGCCCTGAAGGGACTTACCCCCCCCAAGGCCCTTCTTGCCGCCCTTGTCGTACTTGCCGCCACCTTTGCCTCCATCACTCTGTCGAAGCGCTGGAGGCCCTTGATACCACACACCGCCTGGCACCGAGTACTGTGGCCAGTAACTCTGATCAGGCCGAACTGCTTGAACTGGGTTGCGCCCATCACATCCACTTTGGCGGCAGACGCGACGGTGCCCGTAGTTGAAGAAACCGCACTTGCCACAGTACCATCCTGACGCCATGGCTTAAGAGGTCCCTTCTTCCTGGCCGTGGGATCGATCGTGCTCGCGAAAAACCTGGCCTGAAACGGCCTTGAGAGTGGCCGCGGATGGGCAACATGACCAATCAGGTTACCTCGCAACTACGTTGCTTCCCCCCGTTTGGTCTTGAGCCAAAATGGTTTGAGCCAAAATGGCTACCGAGCCTCCTCCTCCTCCTCCTCCTCCTCCTCCTGCTCCTCCTCCTTCCCCTCCTCCTCCTCCTCCTCCTCCTCCTCCTCCTCCTCCTCCTCCTCCTCGCTCCCTTCTCGCCCTCACCCTCGAGGGGGCAGGCTGGTGACGCTGAGGAGCGCTGGCCCGCTGGGCATGGGCATCGAGGCCTCTCGATGCCGACCCCCCCCCCGCCTCCCCCGGTCTGCCGCCCCGGCCCCTCCTCCCTTCCTCTCCTCTGAAGGGGCCCTGAGACACACAAATAAATACACACAAATGAAAAGGTTCCCCATATTTTGCCATATTCTCTGGGTTCTTGTCTTCCCGCCCAATTCCTATATTTTCCTATATTTTCCTGGGAGTCGACGATTCATTGTGTCTGTGTGTTTTTGTCCCTCCTGATCCTCGCCCTCGAAGGAGCAAGCTGGTGGCGCCCAGGAACCCCGCCTACCAGTTAACGGGCGAGGAGGAACGGTATTACATAAACTTTCTCGCTGTCGGGGGCGCCTGTCCCAGGGCGGCTGGAAAGTTTATACCCTTACGGTGGCACCGTAGGGGTATAAACTTTCCAGCCGCCCTGGGGCAGGCGCCCCCGACAGCGAAAAACAATAGTTTATACTTTTCTTCGT
Source organism: Prorocentrum cordatum (assembly GCA_963575745.1). Taxonomy (NCBI): domain Eukaryota; class Dinophyceae; order Prorocentrales; family Prorocentraceae; genus Prorocentrum; species Prorocentrum cordatum. Next base: position 254,910 of record CAUYUJ010015146.1, on the reverse strand, counting down.
TGGCTGAACTAGGGATTGGAACCCAACTATCCAGTGTCGGGCGGGGTCAGGACTAAGACAAGTGCGCTTCAGAGCGTTCCGGAACGGTCTCAGAGCGTTCCGGAGCGCTCTGAGAAGGCCGCGGCGCCCGAGACATCCTCCAACGCCGCCAAATCTTAGATATTCTCGATTTATCCTCACCCGATTTTTTCTTATCGTCCTAGCTTCGTCAGACAATGCCTTTTCTTTCAATGCTGGGTCCCCCAAATCCCGACCCTTGGGCCAATTTTCCATCGCGAGCCGCTACGGTTCCCAGGGCCCAGCGAGGCCCCGCCCAAGCCGAGAACGGCCGAAAGCCTTCTGTCGTGATTTTTGCCACGGCGCGAACACTGGGGATATGCATGACGATGCCTGACAGAACTCGACACGCGACCTCTCCAAGAATACGTTCTGACCAGAACTCCCGAGCGAATCCAGCCCTCGCGACGAGCAGCACCCGGGAGGCCAGAAGAGCGTGAAAAAGGCGCGCAAACGAACACTCGGCCTCGAATCGGGGGCGCGCAAACATGGATTAGCGATCCATGGATCAGGCACGCGGTCGCCAGATCCGTGGGTCGAGGGAGGTGCCCTCCCCAAAGTGCGGCCGGTGCCGCCTCGCCCGGCGGCGGGAAGCCGCGACTCACCCGTGGAAACGGGGCACGTCGCCAGTCCTCGCCCCCTTGATCCGTGCTTGCGATCGCCTGATCTTGGCCAGCGTAAGATCGTGACCTTCCTCGCGAACCAGCGACGCCCGACATGGGCCATGACCAAGATCAGCCTCGGAAAAGCCCCGCGGGATCTCTTAGGCGTGGTCCCCGTGCTTCTTCCCTCGATAAAGGTGCCCTCTGACGAACGAACGAACCCTGCGATCGCCTGACAAACGAACCCTCGGCCTCGAAGCTCGACCCTCGCCCCCCTCCCCCTGCCGCACGCGGCCGCCCCCCCGCGCGCGCCGCGCGGGGGGGGCGTCCCGCCGACCCCCCCCCCGCCACCGAGCGGGCGGGAGGGACCTCTGGCGCGCGGCTGGCGGCCGCGCTCTGCCCCGGCGGGGCTCGAAGAGGGCACGAGCCACACTGCCCGCGCCCGAGGCCACTCCAGCGAGGGTCGCTCCCCCTGCCTCCTGGGTCTCTCCTGGGCCCTCTTGGAGACATCGGGAGGCCCCAGAAGCTCATCGGAAACGAACGGGCGAGAAGGCAACACGCAGTGAGGATGAGCCTGGCCTGTTGGGAGAGTCCCTGGGAGCCCACAGGGTCACTCGGGTCCGTCTGGGAGCCGTTTTGAGACCTCTTGGAACATGTTGGAAGCCATATCCGCGACACCGCGCTACCTTGAGCCATCTTCGAGGCCATCCAGGGCTGCCTAAAGCAGGCCACTCTGGCGGAGGACGCTGCTTCTGCCGCGTATGCAGCCACTCCCCACGCACCGAGCGGGAGAGGGCGGCGCGCGCCGGCCTGCTGCAGAGACGACGCTGTGACGGGGAGCGCCTCCTGATCACGGCGGGGCTGCGGGGGAAACGACACGAAGGGCAGGAGGAGGAGGAGGAGGAGGAGGAGGAGGAGAAAGAGGAAGAAGAGGAGGGAGAGGAGGAGGAGAAGAAAAGGAGAAGGAGAAGGAGAAGGATGAGGAGGAGGAGGAGGAGGAAGAGGAAGAAGAGGAGGGAGAGGAGGAGGAGAAGAAAAGGAGAACGAGAAGGATAAGGATGATGATGAGGAGGAGGAGGAGGTGGAGGAGGAGGACGAGGAGGAGGAGGACGAGGAGGAGGAGAAGGAGAAGGAGGAGGAGGAGGAGGAGGAGGAGGAGCAGGAGGAGGAGAAGGAGGAGGGGAGACGGAGGAGGAGGAGGGAGGTGGATGGGGGGAGGAGGAGGAGGAGGAGGAGGAGGAGGAGGAGGAGGAGGAGGAGGAGGAGGAGAGGGAGATGGAGAAGGAGGAGGACGAGGAGAAGACGAGGAGGACGACGAGGAGGAGGAGGAGGAGGAGGAGGAGGAGGAGGGGAGGAGGAGGAGGAGGAGGAGACGGAGGGGGAGGAGGAGGAGGGGGAGGGGGAGGAGGAGGAGGAGGAGGAGGAGGAGGAGGAGGAGGAGGAGAAGGAGGAAGATGAAAGGAGGAGAAGTAGGGAGGAGGTGGAGGGGGTGGAGGAGGAGGAGGAGATGGAGGAGGAGGAGGAGGAGAAAGAAGAGGAGGACGAGGAGGAGACGGACGAGGAGGAGGAGGAGGAGGACCAGTGAACATCCAAAAGCCATCAACGATGTTGGAGTACAACCCCCCTCCTCCTAACTCCCTCTTCTCTGGTTCCTGCAACGGTTCATTTCCACTGCGGGATCTGCCTGGTTGGAAAACAACCGTTTGAAGACCCAGAAGCATGCCAAAACATTGTTCTCGGGATTCCAAAGACACGGATCAACCTGACTGTTGCGCCTTGACGATCCCGGATCGTGCCAGAACGCCATTCTTGGGAGATCAACGACGCGAACCAATGTAATTCTTGCATCCACAGAATGCGGAATCGTTCCAAACCACCATTTCTGGTACGTTGATCGTGGGAATCAGTGAAACCCTTGCAAACTTTATGAACGAATGTGCGTGGCGCTACGGCGAGAACCACATATTGAAAAGGAACCGCCCTCAATCCGTGAAACGATTGCAAATTGTTAGAACGAATGTGCGCGGCGCTCAGGCCAGAACCACAATTTTGAAAACGGGGTATCCTCAACCAATGGAACTCCTGCAATCTTCAAACGAATGTGCGCGGCGCTGAAGCGAGAACCACATTTTGAAAACGGGTCATCCTCAATCCGTGGAACACTTGCCAAAGTTTAGAGCGACTGTGCGCGGCGCCAAGGCGAGAACCACATCTTGAAAACCACCCGCCCTGAACCTCTGAAAATGTTGTCACCTTCTGAGCTTTAGAATCGTAAGCCGTGAGAAAGGCTCTCATGACCTCCCCCCCCCTGGCGCGCGGAGCGCGGCGGGGGGGCCGCGCGCGGACCCGATGGATCCGCGCGGCCATCCGACCGCTCCTCTCTATCGAGGTGCTTCCCATGCCGGCGACTCTCTCGAAGGGTGCGGCTCGCAAAGAAGGCGCGCGGCCTGCAGCCCGCACCCCCGCCGCGGCTCGGCGCGCTCCCCCCTGGAGCCCTCGACCTCGAATAAACACCTAACGAATAAAAACGATACGAGGACTCGTGCGAATGGCGATAAGACCCATCATGACAATTATACCCCCCCCCTAACGTAGACAATCCCTACCCTCACCTGACCCAGGCCCTGTCGACACTGCGCCAAGGCTAACCTGACCCATTAACGTCCACGTGGCCAACGGCTAGGCGACACCAGTGTGTCACGCTCGCGCGCTGTAGCAAGTGATGCACCAGAATAGGGCGACACCGCAAATGGCAATGCAAGAGTGCCAACTGTATCACTAACCCCTCTCCGTTTCCGAAGAAGAATCTGGCAGGCGCTGAGGCGAGAGCAACTTTCGCAATCCTGGATGTGGCCGGCGCTGTGGCGCGAGCAACATTCTCAATCATGATTGTGGCCGGCGCTAAGGCGAGAGCAACTTTCGCAATCGTGGATGTGGCCAGCGCTAAGGCGAGATTAACTTTTGTAATCGTGAGTGTGGCCGGCGCAAGCAAGAGCATCATTCAGAGACAATCGGGTCGCCAGAATGCAGGTGTCATACCCATTCCGCGCGGGCCGGGCTCGGTGTCACCGAGGTCCGGGCTACGTTAGTTGGGTAGTCTACGTTAGGGGGGGTGTACTGATACTGTTACGAAGTATAAGACACATACGTAAAAACAACATCACAGGCCATGGCTCGGACGTCCATTCCCTGTGTTTTTGTTCGTTTTCGTGCGTGTTTTTTTTCGCCAGATGATCAAGGATGCTCCTCGATGGTCCTCGCCAAGGAAAAACGCACACGTGCGAGCGATGCCAAGATCAAGAGTAGCAATAATAAGACTGATGCTACTAAGCGCATAACAACAACTAAGAGAGCATATAATCATGAGATGAAAAAGCCCTCGGCTGGGTTGACAAACAACAATTCGATGCCGCTACTCCTTGGGACTGTCCCCAGGGGTGCGCTCTGACCAACATCTCGCGAGATATGCACCCGTAGCGACGCGGGCTCGCCAACACGAGCAACCGTACCGGTACCTTTTCCTCCCCTGATCGACTCCCTCCCCTGGACGATCTCTGGAGGCCTCATAGATGGGGTCGGAGTAGATTGGGTCGGAGGACTACAGAGCATCGCCAATACATCGGCGACGTTGGCGTGGGGGAAATCGGGCTCCGCATCGAGCCGCATCGCCGATCATCGTCGATGCGGCGCCATCCTTCGACCCCATCTAGGAGGCCTAGATTGTTCCTCCCCTGATCGGCCCCCTTGCCGGAACGATCTCTCCAACCTGGGCCGCCGTCTGCTGGCCCCGGGGCCACGCGCACCAGGCAGGGCCCCTGCTGGTGCCAGTGGCCCAACTCGGTGCCGTTGGCGAGGTCGGGGCTTCCCGGGGCCCCTGGAAGTTGATCGCTGGTCTCCGAGAGAATCCTAGGAGGCAGCGAAGGAGGCAGCAGAGCGTGCAAAAACCTCGACGCCCCGATGCTTCTCCATCCTGGACTCCTCCCTCGATCCTCGATCCCCTCCCGCTCGATCCCTCGACACTCGATCCTCCGCGATCCTCGATGCTCTTCGACTCCTCGGTTCTGGATCCGCAAGGAATCCTGCCGTGGGGGAACTCATATGGTGCCAGGAGAAGGGACTCACGCCGGATAGAATGCCTACGATTCCCCCAAACTTCGAGCTTGATTGAGTTGTTCCACCCACCGAGATGGGAGCCTGGCCATATGTAGGTCTTCTTGCCACAGGCAGTGCTGATGGCCGCCGAAGAGTTGGCTCCTCCTTGTATTGCAAACTCCTCGCTTCACGTCGCTTGCAGCGGCCGTGTGGACGAACCGACCCTTGAGTTCCATCTCTCCCGTTGTTTTGAGCGATTGCAGGCAACGGCATTATTTCGTGTTCATCATCCAGGCCTTGTGCACTTGCCCATGGGCTTTGGCTGGTCACGTCTGTACAACTGCGGGAGGGGAAGGTTCAACCGGTGGTCCTTATGGGGATTCCCTGTGGCTCGTACGGCAGTGCGGCGGGCTTTCCTCGGATCGGATCCTCCAACCGATTTGGATAAGCTTGAATGACATCGCGGCTGGCACGCTGGACCCACGTGGTCACCTCCTACCATCGGAACTGCCCCTCCGGGAGTGGGCGCGGGGCGTCGGGGCCCCTGGGCTTATGCCCCGCTATCGCCAACTTGCGGCAGCCGTGCTGTCTTCGACCTCCTCTTGTACAACGCCTTGCTTCCACTTGCACCACTTTCTTGACGCGCCTTTGCTCGTCAACGCGAGGGGCCTTGCCAGTCTGCGCGCCCGTGACGGGCCGCAACAGCATTCTGGAGCCGCACAGGCCCAAGACCTGCGCAACCGCACCTTGCATGCTGCCTGTTGGTGCCCCCCCCCCCCGGCGGCCGCCAGCGGGCGCACGGGCATCGCACGGAGACCGCTCCGCCAGTCGACTGCCTCGTCTGCAAGTGGTTCTGCAGAGGACTTGCTCTGTTGGGAATGGGCCCCGCCTGCGGACCGCTCTGCTGGGCCTGTTTTCCCCCACCACCACCACCAGAAGTTGGAGGGGGAAGGGGGCCCCCCTCCTCCTCCTCCTCCTCCTCCTCCTCCTCCTCCTCCTCCTCCTCCTCCTCCTCCTCCTCCTCATCGGCCGAGTACCTCTGCAGAATTCGCTGGATCCTTGGCCAACCAAACAACGTGGTGTATACATCGTGTCGAGCCCCTCCGACGTTGGCGGCGGCCAGGGAGGTCTGAACTGGATGGGCCCAGAGGACCTGGGTCAAGAAGGGGGATGAGGCCAAATCCGCTGAAAATCGGTCTCCCGACCCCACCAAAGGTCCATCTGGTGCGCCGGATTCGTTTCTGACGGTCCCGGGGCCCGAAAACGACCCCTGAGGCCGAAACGCGCAAAAACCTTCCCGAACCCAACCTGCCTCCCTTTTCCTGCTCGCCGGAACCAATGCTTGGTCCACCTCAGACCCTCAGCCGGCTCCAACGTGGTGGGTGCATCGAGCCCCTCCGATGCCCCGCGGGGCCGCGCCCCCCCCCCTTGGCGGGCGCGCCTGCTGCAAGGACGCCGCCCGCGCCGCCAAGGTCGCCAGCAGCAGCGCCGGGAGCCGCGCCGGCGCCGGCAGCCCCGCCTGGCGTCCACCCCTCGACGAGCGACGGGCATGTCCACATCAGAGGCCTCCTCGATGGGCCCCGAGTGTATGGGGTTGGAGGGTCGCGCGGCATCGCAAATGCATCGTCAACATCGGCGATGCACCAGCGGCGTGGGGAAACTCGGGCTCTACATAAAGCCGCATCGCCGACGCAGCCGCGATGCGGCGCGCTCCTCCGACGCCATCCACTCGGATCTCACCTGGGAGGCGACGCATACATCCGCCCTCGTGGTCTGCAGCCGAGCCCCCGCGTGACCCTCTCTTTCTTTGTGCAAAGATGATCGCGCGGTCTTCAGCCGTTTTCCGCCCCTGGGGGCCCTCACCAGGCCTAGGACAGTCGAAAAACGAACAAGGACAAAACACCGATCCTGGGGAAGCGGTCCAGAACTCTGGGGTCCCATGGCTGGCCATTGCTCGGACGTCTACTCATTTTCGGCTTCGTGCGAATGTTCTTCGCAAGATGGACGACGATGCTCCTCGATGGTACTTGCCGAGACAAGCTGTACACGTCCGAGCGATGCTGAGCTCCTGGTGCAACAGAGCACGACGTCGGAGTTCTGGTCCCACGCCCTCGCGATCTTCGGCACGCCGAAGATCGCGGCTCCTCTGGGTGAGAGGAGGCGACAACTGGCCATCGCTCGAACGTCCATTCCCCGTGCATGTTTCGGTTTCGTGCGCACTTCTGCGCGAGATGACCCAAAATGCTCCTCGATGGCCCCCATCGAGAAACGTGCACACGTCCGAGCGATGCCAAGAGGCAATATCTAGCGGCATAAAACGATTTCTGTAAGTTTCCGCCGCGCGCCCACTTCTTCGCATCGTTTCCTGCGGACGCCGACGCGGACGAGCGCGAGCCGCAGTTAGCCCCTTCGGCACGCGCGAGGCCGGAGCACATGAGCCAAATATGGCGGCGCGACGCCGCCGACCAGGTACACGTATAAACATACAGGCAGGCCAGCAACCGAGTGACTCCGACCTGCGGACGGCGGCTCGCCAGCCGCCTGCAGACCAAGCTGCACGCGAAGTCTCCGGGGGTGCCCGTGCTCCTGAACCGGCCAGCGGCGGCGACGCCTCGTCCGAGCGTCGCCCCGTGCCAGGGGAAGCGAGCCCCCAGCAGCATTGGGATTGTCTGGCCTGCCGCGGCCGACCTGTTGCTCACAGTCGTCGGCCTGGGCATTGTAGGATGGCCGACTCGGTCGAGCCAGAGGCGCCGCCGGGAGGCTGGAGGTGCCCGGCCGGCCGCAGGCAAACCCGAGCGCCCGCGCGGGTGCCGGGAGAGTGCGAGAGAGCCAGTGTGGCTCAGGTCCCTTCGAGCCCGGCGCCCTCGCGACCAGCGCCGCGCGCGTCGGCGCTGCCGAGCTCGACGCCGCCGGCAGCAGCAGCGGGCCCAGCGCAACCCCCATCCGCACCCCCGCCCTCCGAGGCGCCTGCAGCAGCGCCCTCAATACCGGCGGCGGAGGAACGCAGCTCATCGCCGCCGGCACCTCCGGCACCACATCCGGAGCCGCGCCATGCACTGCGTGTAGGCGGCCGACAGCCTCAACCCCCTGGCCTTTCTCGATTCCCGCGGATCGGCGGGTCGGGGTGCAGGACGATGACGACGACGACGACGAGGATGGTTGGACTGTTTGCGACCTTGGATCGGCACGGAGGGCGCTCTTCCGCAACAGCGACGCCGTTACGAGGCGCGCTCTTCGGAAGTTGCACTTGCGGTGGTTTCATGCGACGAAGGATTAAATGGAGCGCCTGCTTCGAGCTGCTGGAGTGCCTCCTCGTGCCATTTCCCTGGTCGACGAAGTGGTGGAGACATGTCGGGTATGCAAGCTGTGGATGCGTCATGGAGATGACCGTTAATGAATGCGATGCTCTATCTCATGATCGATGTCCATCGGGAGCCTCGTCAAATGGAAGACAGGACGTCACGACAGCAGCACCATCTATTGCTTGCGCCGCTTCATTTTGGAAGTATCTGCGTGAACCCTGCGTGACAGGGCCCGTCGAGCCCTCTCGCCGTCGTTCGGACGCCCCTCCCCAGTGCACTCGTCGATCTCGTGCGAGCAGCTGTTTCTTCGCAAGGAGATCCAGGATCCTCCTCGAGGGCCCTCGCCGAGAAAAAAATGCACACGTCCGCACGATGACAGGTGCTTTAGATGCAAACGCCATAGACGCAAACTTTTGGCGCTCCGCGCGGATTTCTGGGATCTGCGCCGAACCCCCCTCCCTGGCGCGCGGAGCGCGCCAAGGGCGGCGCCGGAGGTGCCGCTGGGGGGCCCCGGCACGGATCCAAGAAATGCGCGCGGAGCGCCAACAGTTAATGTTTATAGCGTTTTTTCTTTTTCGAGATAGGCACTCGGACTGATTGGCATCGGTCTTGGAGGAGCTGTTCGGCGAGATGGCGAAGCTCGAAGGCGCAATCGTGCACTGTGGTCTCGTGCATCCGCAGCTGGATGAACTTGCCGTCGAGGTGGATCAGACCACGTGCATCAAGGGCCTCAACACCATCGAAGAGAACGACCTCCAGGGGCTTACCGACGATGCCGTGCCGCCGAACACACATCGTGCAGAAGTACCTCCTCTCACTACTTGGAGGCATCGCGTGGTGCGTGATGACCAGAACAGGAATCTGCATGTACGTTTCAGATTTGCAACGGCATGCGAGAGACCCTAGGGTCGGGCACGTGAGACGGGTTAACTGGCTCTTGCGGTACACGAAGAACACGTCGTGAGCGATTCGTTCGCAGGCCTTGGAGCTTCGGCTTCGTCTTGTGGCGGTTGGCGATGCGGCTTTCCAGTGAGAGCCTGATGATCAAGGTCTTCCCATGAGTGGACGAGCGCGTTCCACCACTCGCAGAGTAGCTACTCGTAAATGGCCTGGATCCGCCGGGGGGGGTACGATGCATTACATAGAGGAAGACATATGTTGCACGGACGTTTGCGAAAAGGCACTTTGCGAGTAGTGGAACGCGCCCAGTAAATGAGGGGCGCAGCCTACGTGCTGGTGAAGTGCAAGGCCGCCGATTCGCCTGGAGGGCGTTGTAACGTGCTGGAGTTCTGCGGTCGCAAGCAGGCGCACGTCGTGAGGAGCCCTGGGGGAGCAGACCTTTGCCAGCTCAGCGATTCGTGTGACTATTTTGAAGAGGCCCAGGGACACACAAATAAATTGACAGAAATCCTCGGATTCCCCATAAGTTCTAATCTTTTCTGGGTTTTCGTCTTCCCCCCTCCACTTCCCATATTTTCCCCATATTCTCTGGGGACTCGACGATTAATTGTGCCTGTGTGTTTGTTCCTTCCTGATAGTTACTTCTGCTCGGAGCTTTCCTGGCTGAGGTGCAGCTCGGGCCCATGGGCCCTCAGCTGTTGCGCGACGCAGTGGACGGCGCCCGTGGCGGCTTCGCCCCGCCTCTGGAGCCTCCTGCGCGCGCTGATGCACACTTCGATTTCGCAAACATTACCGCCGAGGCAACTCGCATGCCGGCTGAGAGGCATACGCGTTATACTACGCCCAGTGGATACGGCAGCTACTCGATCGAGGCACTCTTTCGGCACTGTGGTGGGTTGGCACCAAAGACTGCGTGGCCGACGTGTTGACGGAGGGCGCCGTAGAGCGGATTGCACTGCTGACGCTCATGGCTGGCAAATCGATATGCCAGCACGCGGCCCTACGTTGGAACCGTGGCGTGGCCCCCAACAGGTAGGCTTGAGACGGGCCTGTCCCCCTACAGGCGGATCTGGGAGGAGAAATAAACAATACCCCTCACATACTTTTACCCAGCCAAACACTAGAAGAGGGACAGGCCCGACTTAAAGATAGGCAGTGGGATGTATGTGGCATGGTTTCCAGCAGAGTGAAAGCGCACTTCAGGACCACATCTCTTGGCAGAAGGCGCGCCCGGGGCAGGCAACGCTTGCACCCACGAGCACGCAGCTGCAATATACTCCATGCAATTTTTCGATTGGTTCCAGAGATTCACCGTGGGGGGTGTTGGCCACCAACTGGTCAAAAGCGTTCTTGCGCGGTGTGGACGCCGAAACTCGTGACATCTTCGTTGCGTCCTGATTGTGGCGCGATCTGTTTTTCGACCGTGGGGCCCAAGCGGTCCAGGCCGTTCCTTTGCTTCGTCGATATGTTTGTAAGGAGCGTAGTCTGGAGGTCTCAGGATTGGCAGTCCCAGGCACCTATGACCAGAGCTGATTGTAGAATCGCGGCGGGGGCTCTTCCAGTGCCCTACTTGTCACAGCAGCGGGTCGCGAGAGACAGGGCACAATTACAACAAGGATTGCTTCCACAGCCGTCCTGGCTCACGGACCGTCCTTCAAGAAGGCTTCCGAGCTGATCATTGCCTGGCGCTGCGGTGCCCCGAAGAGGAGATCCATCGAGGTCTTCCCGCTATTTTTACAGCTTCCCACTGGTCCCTTCTCCCTCCTCCCTTCTCTCTCCTCCCTCCTCTCTCCTCCCTCCTCCCTCCACCCTCCTCCCTCCTCCTCCTCCTCCTCCTCCTCCTCCTCCTCTTACTCCTCCTCCTCCTCCTCCTCCATCTCCTCCTCCTCCTCCTCCTCCTCCCCTAGAGGAACAGAACAACGGCATACATATAAACTTCGGGAGGTCCGCGCGAACGTCTGGCAGTTGTTGCTTATGCAATATGTACTTCTTCGAGCTTCCTCCTCCTCGTCCTCCCTCGTCGTCGTCGTCGTCCTCGTCGTCGTTGTCGTCGTCGTCGTGGTCGTCGTCGTGGTGGTGGTGGTCGTCGTCGTAGTCGTCCACGTGGTTGCCATCCTCTGTCCATCTGGCGGCGCGCGCAGAAGGGGCGGCGCGAGGGGGGGCTGCCTTCGAACATGGCGGGGGGGGGGGGGCTTCAAAGAAGGCGGGGCGGCCTCTCAAAGCCCGCCCGGCTTCTGAGAAGCCTTCTCGGGAGCCTTCAGGGCCTTCTAGGAGGGCCTCTGACTTGTAAGACCCCCCCCAAAGAAGGCGGGTGGCCTCTCAGAAGCCCGTCCGGCTTCTGAGAAGCCTTCTCGGGAGCCTTCAGGGCCTTCTAAGAGGGCCTCTGACTTGTAAGAGCCCCCCCCCGCCTGCTCATAAGGCCGCCCCCCCCCCCCCCCCCAACCGTGCCACCCCGCTACACACGACGCCAGCCCCTTGTGCTTCTCCTTCTCCAGCTCTCCTCCTCCTCTCCTCCTCCTTCTCCTCCTCCTCCTCCTTCTCCTCCTCCTTCTCCTCCTCCCCGTCGTCTTCCTCCTCCTCTTCCGCCCCCGATGCCCCCGGGCCCCCGCCATGCTGGGGCCGCGCCGGCCCCTCAGCGGCGCCGGAACATGCAAGATTTCGGTGCGGCGGGACTTGAGGCGGGCGGAGCGCGGGCGCGGACCGCAGGAGGGCGGCGGTGAGAGAGGGGGGGTCGAGAGAGGGACGATTGAGGGAGGCAGGGGGGGCATCATCATCATCATCATCATCATCATCATCATCATCATCATCATCATCATCATCATCATCATCATCACCCCATCACCCCATCACCAGCATCATCATCATCATCATCACCATCACCATCACCATCGTCATCATCATCACCACCACCATCATCATCATCATTATCATCATCGTCGTCGTCACATCGTACTTACCATCGTCATCCTTACCACCATCATCATCACCACAATCAACATAATCATCAACACCATCAACACACATATCGTTATCAGAAGCGTCATCATCACAACCATCATCACCACCACCACCACCGCCACCACCACCACCATCACCATCACCATCACCACCACCATCATCACCACCATCATCATGACGATCATCACCATCATCAACATTATCAATTTCAACACCATCGCCATCGCCATCGTCATCACCATCATCATCGCAATGGTCATCGTCTTATCGCCATCGCCGCCACCACCACCATCATGATCATCATCATCATCATCATCATCATTACGATCATCATCATCATCATCATCATCATCATCACCATCATCATCATCATAATCGGCATCATCATCATCACAGCCATCATCACCAGCATCATCATCTTCATCATCCTTACCACCACCACTAACACTATCATGATGACCATGATCAGCATCATCAATATCATCGATATCATCATCAGCTTCGCCATCGCCATCGTTATGGTCATCGTCATCATCATCACCATCAGTATCATCAACATCTTTATCATCAGTACCAGCATCATCACCATCATCATCAACATCATCATCCACATCCTCGTCTCTATCATCATCCTGACCGTCGTCCTCATCATCGTCGTCATCGTCAGCATCATCATCATCAACATCAACATCGCCGTCATAAACAATCGTATCATCACCAGCATCGACATCATCATCCGCATAAACATCATCCTCAACCTCATCCTCATCACCATCAACAGCATTACCAGTAACATCATCACCATCACCATCACCATCCCCGTGTCCATCCCCATGCCCATCCCAATCACCACCATCATCACCAGCACCATTACCATCACCATCACCACCATCATCATCACCATCATCACCATCACCATCACTACGATCGCCATCACCATCATCATCACCATCATCAGCACCACCAGCCTTCTCCTCCGATCAGTATCAGTATCATCAGCATCATGATCAGCATCATCAGCAGGATTATCACCATCATCAACAGCAACATCATCGTCAGCATCAACATCAGCATCAGCATCATCACGATCATCATCGTCATCGTCATCATCATTAGCACCGTCACCACCAGCATACTCATAATAATCAGACTAGTTATATTCAGAATCAGAATCATCCTCATCATCATCATCACCACCACCACCACCATCATCATCATCATCATCATCATCATCATCATCATCATCATCATCACCATCATCATGGTGGTTGTGCCGTCGGTCTGATGTTTGTCGGGAGGGGCCTCTGGGAACATCAGGCCGGCTGCGTGTGGGGGGCTCGGACGGGCCGTCGGGAATGAAGGATTGTGGTCGCCTGGGGGCCCTTGGAAGCGCGTTGGGGCCTCTTGGAGGCGTGGTGGGACCGTCTTGGAGGCATTTGGAACTGTCTGGGGCCGTCTGGAGGCTATCTGGGCCTGTCCTAGCGGGCTCGAGGGCCGTCTCGAGGCCATCATCGGCCGTCTCGGAGCCATCTTGAAGGGTCTGGGGGGCCCCAGACGACAGTCTTGGGCTTCTCTGTGGCTCCTCGAGGGCCAGTCTTGGACCATCCTGAGGCCTCATAGGCCGCTCGGGAGCCAAAAAGTGACACCTTTAAAAAATGCAGTTGCCCTTCGGGTTTTGAATAATGTTGCCCTCCTGGCGGCCTCTTGAAAGGCTCTTGAAAGCTTCCCGGCGCCGTCTTGGGGGCATCTTGAGCTGTATGGGGCCCTCTGGAGGCTAATTTGGATCGTCTTGGCGGGCTCGAGGGCCGTCTCGAAGCCATCCTCGGAGCCATCTTGAAGGGTCTTGGGAGCCCAAGTCGACCGCCTGGGGCTCCTCGTGGGCCATGTTTGGACCATCCTGAGGCCTCAGAGGCCACACGGAAGCGAAAAGGGAGTTCTGGGGAAAAACAAACGTTTTCCTTGACTGTTCGAAAAAAGTGTCGTCTCCCGAAAGCCTTGTGAAGCTTCTTGGAAACCTCTTGGGGTGATGTTTTGGCCGTCTGGGGGCCACCTTAGGCTGCCTGGGGCTGCCTGGAGGCCATCTGGGGCCCTCTCCCTGCAGAAGAGGAGCGGGATGTGCAAGCAGGGGGGCGTCAGAGAGGGAGAGGTGGAAAGGGCGGGGGCAGCATCATCAGAACCATCAGTATGCTCCTCATCATGATTGTCGTCATCACCGTCACCATCACTACTATCAGCACCATAAGTCTCCTCAGCACCATTGAGCAGGACATCTGCATGGTGACCATCATCATGATCGGGGTCGTCAAGCCATTGGCCTGATGTTCCTTGTGAGGGCTCTGGGAACATCAGGTCGGCTGAGTGTGGGCCTCTTGGAAGCGTAATGGGAGCCTCTTGGGGGCATGATGGATCTGGAGCTGTCTGGGGCCGTCTGGAGGCCTTCTGGGGCAATCCTGGCGGGCTCAAGGACCGTCTCGAGGCCATGTTCTGCCGTCTCGGAGCCCCCATTGAAGGGTTTTGGGCCCCCAAATTGACCGTCTTGGTCCGCTATGGGGCTCCTCGTGGGTCAATTCTGGACCAGCCTGAGGCTTCAGAGGCCTCTCGGGAGCGAAAAGGCGAGACCTTCACACACCAACAATTGTTCAAGGATTGTGGCCTCCAAGGGGCCTCTTGGAAGCCTCATGGGAGTCTCCAGGGGCTGTTTGGAGCTGTCTGGGGCCGTCTGGTGGCCTTCTGGGGCAATCTTGGCGGTCTCGAAGGCCGTCTCGAAACCATCTTCGGCCGTCTCGGAACCATTGTGGAAAGGTCTTGGGCGTGCCAGTCGCAGGTCTTGGGCCTTCCTGGGGCTCCTCGTGGGCCATTTGTGGACCGTCCTGAGGCCCGAGAGGCCCCTGGGAGACGAGATCTCGAAACACATGAATTCTCCACCAGCAGAAGCCCTTCAATCCGAGAAGCGAAACCTAAGCCTTCTCAGGGTGACGCCGTCAGTGCCGATCTGGCGCGTGTCGGTCCATCAGCAAGCAGCAACGACGGGGGAGGCAAAAAAAAAATGCCTCCTGGGGGGCAGCCCGAGCCAGGCCTCGCCGCGAGGCAGGGAGGCCGCGGACGAGCAGGAGGAAGAGGAGGGCGAGAGCAGTGAGCTCCTCAATCCTTTCTGCCTCTGGGGGCCTTCCAGGGTGTCTTCTGGAGCTCTCTTTGAGCTTCCTGGAGGCTTCTGGGGAGTCCTGGTGCCTCCTGGGTCGCCTTGGCGTCTTCCTGGGCCGCCGGGAAACGCTCCTGAGCCGTCTCGGGGCCTCTTGCGCTCTCCTGGAGCGCTCCCCGACGCCCTCTTGGGCCGTCTTGGAGCCTTCTTGGGCTGTCTTGCGGCCCTCCGGTGCCGTTTTGGCTCTCTCTGTGGGGCCTCTGGAAGGCCTCGGTTGCGGTCTTGGGCGGTCGACATACAAATCCTTAACAAGCCTAAGGAACATCAATGTGTTTGGCCTCCTCAAGGCCTCCTTGGGGCGCGCCGGGGGCTCTTCTGGGGAGTCTCGGGGACCTCTTGAGCCGTGCTGAGGCCATCTTGAGCGCTTTGTTGGTGCCCTTTTGGGCAGTCTTCGGCTCATCTTGGGTCCTCTTACAGGATCTTGGGGGTATCTTATCTTAGGCTGTCTTTTTTGTCGTTGTCATGAAGCCTGTATGTTCTCCAGAAGCTAACGGTTTATGGCCAATTTAATTGGGCGACAAGCGCACAGCTTGCATCATCAAGCTTCTGCAAAATGCAGCGCAAAGCAAGAACGCAATCATGATCATTGCAACGAGCTGTCACTGTTATGCAATGTCCTGCAAGTGCTGTGCCCGATCCACTCTTGGAGACTCCAAACTTCATATTGTGCTGTAGCACGAATATTCCAGCAGGAGACCAAATAGCCAACTTAAGCTCGTCGAAGAGATGAAATCGTATGTGAGAGAAACGAACATACCAACGTTTGTTCGTCATGTCCCACGTCATCCCGGCTGATCGGCACTGAACACGCAAACCATCACGTACCCAAGCGTAGTCTTGCTGACTTTGCCAATGCCCGCGTGCGAGACCATCGATGCAAGGATGTAGCTCTGGATCCGTGAATGAAGCTTTTGGATACAACATCGTGTCTACTTCCCGCATCATACAATGGATACGGAGCGCACGTGTACTTGGATCCAGTGTGCTTAAAGGCACGCCTACATAGGCGAGGTGTCTCACACATGACGCCTGCTGGATTGCCTCTGAAATTCGATCGTCCCACAAAGGCACGTCCGCAAGGCGCTCGCACCCGTTTCGACTGCCATCAAGCTTTGCAAGAATATTCCGAAGTGCAAGTTGCCAATCTACCTCGTTCCTGGGACCACGAATCCTAATCAGATCACCACTCCATAATGACTGAACGCCATTCGTGCTGAAGGAGTACGCGCCATCGTGCCTGTAGATATACAAACGACGAGGGCTGCAGAAAGAGAGGATGAGCTCGTCGAACGCGCTTTGTGCGCGCACGCCCATGCGCGCAGCTTTGATTCCACGAAAAGTAATACTCCACGATTTGCGATTGGACTCCCAACTCAATGCTGAACTTTTACATTCGACCCGGCGCCCATCCATTAACCAATCGTAGTTGGCCATGTGCTGCGAGCGTTGCACTCCATTCACGCACAATCCTGGCAAAGCATCCTCGATGGCGGCGCGAGGGTACATGTCGCGCACGATGTTCCGAGTAGCTGCTTCTAAAACGGATCCTCGAACATTTGGAGAGAGGGTGAGCAAACCAACATTCACGAATGCTCTCTGTGTTTCAGTTGGCTTCTCATGCAAGCCACATATGGATGCTGAGATTACCAGAACACGCTTTCGAGACTGGATGCGACAAGCACCGTCGTAGACTGCCTCCCCAGATCGTCTAACTCCCAAGCTTTGACGGCTAGCGCAGCGTCTAAAAAGCATAACACTCTCAACGAAATTCGGTGTAAGTGCATTGCTCACCTCAGATTATGCGGCCATGCCCTTCGAACGGCCCACCTGAATTGCCCCAACAGAGTCGGGACGCCTTGCGCCCAAATACATTGCGACAAAACTGCCTGAACGAAAACGGCTTGAGCCAAACCGGCTTGAGCCAAAATGGGTACGGACCTTATCTCAGGCTGTCTTGGAGGCCCCTTGGGCCGTCTCGAGGCCTCTTGAAGGCCCCAAGGAAGATGTATCCAACAAAAGCGGGCGGCATGGTACGGAGGTGTTAGGCCTCCGGGCAGGGTGGGGGGCGCATTCGTCACACACACATGCACACGTACAGGTACGGATACATGTATAGATGTAATGACATGTACTGTATAGTAGTGTGATTCAATGTGATGTAATGTGATGTTCTAATGCAATATAATGTAATGCGTAGTATCGAACTGAACGGTGACGCAATGTACGGGTACGTAGTGTTATATGATATAATGTTCGTGTTGTTTTGTGCACGGAGTTATGCCCGTATGTATGTGTGCGCGTGCGTGCGTGCGTACGTGCGTCTGTATGTGTCTATGCATTCATGCATGCATGCATGCATGCGTGAATGTATGTATGTATGTATGTATGCACGTTGGTATGTATGTTTGGTGCGTATGCATGTGACTATATACGTGACAATATACATGTGTGCATGCACGACTACCGTGATATATGCATAGATGTATGTATGCATGCATGGTTGTATGCATGCATGTATGTATGTATGTACGCGTGCATACATGTATGCATGCATGCGTGTATGTATGTATGTATGCATGTGTGAATATATGTATGTAGGCATGCATGTATGCGTGCATGCGTGCATGCAT
The DNA here is from genome assembly GCA_963575745.1 of Prorocentrum cordatum. NCBI lineage: Eukaryota > Dinophyceae > Prorocentrales > Prorocentraceae > Prorocentrum > Prorocentrum cordatum. The sequence goes on along the minus strand of CAUYUJ010015146.1, from coordinate 237,170 downwards.
GCACGCACGCCTGCATGCTTGCATGTACGCATATCTGTAGGTATGCATGTATGTAACGATGTATATATATATATATATATATATATATGTGCAGGCACGCATGCATGAACGCATACATTAATGTACACATGCATGTATGCACGCCTGAATGCATGTATGCATGCGTGCATGTATGCATGTACGCATGCATGTATGTATGTATGTATGTATGTATGTATGTATGTATGCATATATGTACGTATGCATGCATGCATGTACGCATGCATGCAATCATGCATGCATGTATGTATGTGTGTATCTACTTATGTGCCTTTGAGTATGCATGTGTTTAAGTGTGTGTTTATACATGCTGCATGTACTTACACCATTGATATCACTTGATATATATATATATATATATATATACACATCCGTATCCATGTTTGTATACATATCACTCCTTATCTGCATGTATTGTTTTACTCTCCCTAGAACTATTGCTATACTTCTTTTCTTATCTCCTCCTGTTCCCACCTCCCCGCTAACTCTTCCCGCCTTTTCTTGGGAACCGCGCTGATGAGTCCTCGAGCAGATCGTCACCCAGCAGTGCGCCAGAAGCGCCATCAAGAACTCCCTCACAAGGGGGAGGACGATGGAGGAGGAACGGCGACAGGAGGAGCACGAAGTAAAATGGTGGATGTGGGAGAACGCAGGAATTATGAGGGGGGAGAGGTGAGGAGGAGGAAGGGGACGAGAAAGGAGGAACAACGAGGGAAACCATGGGAAAACGAAGATGAGGGAAAAGGAACCAGAGGAAACATGAGGTTGAGGAAGAGGAGGATGAGGATAAGGATGAGGAAAGACGATGATGCTCATGATGATGAAAGGGAAGAGGATGAGGAGGATGTGGAGGAAGAGGAAGAGGACGAGTCCAGTCCAATCCAGTCCGCTCCTGGAAATTCGAGTGTCCGAAATAGCGTCGCGTTGGCGACAGTCTTCATCTCCTGGAGCCACTCTTGAACCCCCGTGCTCACTCGAGCACCGCTCGCGCTGCCCCTCTATGGCGACCACCGCTCGGGTGCGCAACCCTGGTGGATGCCCCTTGGGGACCAGCGCCTCAAGCTGACCCGTCGCCCACCCCTCTGGACTCACCGCCCCCGGTCCCGCGAGCTGGACCGGTGCGCGCAAGGGGGTAGGGAGAGGAAGGTTCCCCTACCTACCTGCCGCGCGTGGCCGTGGCTTCTACCTCGAGGCCCACTGCGCACAAAAAGGGGTCTGGACAGAAAAAGCCCCCGTACCTCCCGCGCGTGGCCGTGGCTTCTACCTCGGGACCTGGTGCGCACAAAGGGGGTCGGGAGAGAAAAGGCCCCGTATACCTCCCGCGCGGGGCCGTGGCGTCTACCTCAAGACTGGCCCGCTCTCCAGCGGGCGTTGCCCTGGCCCGAAACACCTTTGAATCGACCCTTCGAGCTTGCTGCTTCAGCACCTGGCGGAGCCTTCGCCCCGGATGGGGGACGGGAGGGGCGAGGAGCGGGAGGGACAAAAACAGTGGGCACAGGGTAGAACGCTAGAGGAACTCGCGACAAAGGGAGACTGAGCGCTGAGAGCATTCGCGCACACTGCACCTCTCGAGATGAGCTCATTCAAACGGGCACTCTGATGGACCCATCCTCGTCCTACTTCTGCTGCTGTATCTCTGACGCGATGAGCGAGAACTCGCGATCCAAGAGACCCTGCGGGGCAGGTCCAATGAGACTCTCGATCCTGCCCTCTACCATGTATTTGAGCACCGCCTGCCACATTTGCGGGGCCACTTGCTCCCTCAGGCATATCGTCAGCGATAACACCCCCTTCGTGTCGGCCGTGTCCTTGGCGCCCCTGCGTGCCATCTGGTAGCGGAGGTGGAGGACGTCCTGGCCCGCGTCCTTGGGTTTCTTCGCCATGATCACCACCTCCTAGTACTTGCGCATGGACCCGTGGATGGACGGGTCGGAGTGGACTGCTTCTTCCTTGGCAATGTCCACGATGTGGCGCAGGACTGTGACGCGCACCGCGACGAACGGCGCTCCCCTTCGCGGAAGTCGAGCTCTTCGCCGTTTTCAGCTTCTCCTTCAGCTGTGGCCGAGACCCGGTTGCACTCTTGGCCTGTGCCGCGCGCCGCGTAGCCTAGAGCCTCCTCGCCGCCCTCCTTTGCGCAGTGGCTCTCGTATACGGCCGACGCCAGCGACGCGATCTGACGGGCGCCCGCGAGCTCTCCCCTGGCCAGCAGCGCTAGCAACATCTTGTAGGCGCCCCGGCCCTTACCACCGCTGCCGCATTTGGTTCCCTTTTTGGCGACCTTATTCCGCTGCGACTCCGATGGGGGGGGACGGGGGGGGGGGGGCGCTGTCTGCGCGCTACCTGGTCGATCCCTCGCAACCCTTCATAGAAGATGTACTTGCGTATAGTTGCTGAGCTCACGGTAGTCGCCCGCCTCAAACTCACGCAGTCCACGTCGAGAACTCGCCGGCTCGAAGCACGCAGAGGTTTAGGTTTCTATTTACTGCGCGACCCACGCGCAATGTCATGATGTAGGTGCTGGGCCGCCGTAGCTGATGAGCAACTGGTTCTGTCGCAGACGACGCAATGGTTCGTCTTGGTAGCGCGTGTCTTCGATTCTGCATGCAAGCAAAGCTAGTGGCGTAGGTGCGCAATAAACCCTTTAGCCGTATACGCAGCCTGGACACGCAACTGCCCATCTGCATTCTTGGCCGTGCACGTCAAGGCGGGCGCGACCTCGGCATTCCCCGCCCCCCCTCCCCGCCCGCGCCGGGGCCGGGGGGGGCGCTTCCAGCGCGGCCCGAAGTTCCGGAGCCCGCCGAAGATCAATCATGCGAAACTCCCTCTGGTAACCTTGTCCTGGATGAGCTCTCAAGGATAGGTGGACATTGGTTCGGCGTGGCCCGGGCTGGCGCGTGCTGCGTCCGCCCAGTCGGTTCAAACGCGCGTAGTCGACGCTGCCACGCGTTCAGTCAATCCCGTCGCGCTGCGCGGCCGGCGCCCAGGGTTCTCCAGGGGCGTGCCTGCAAACAGTGACGTGGGCAACTGCGCGTGTTCACTCTGAGAGGCCCAAGCATGCTGCCGCGCCAGCCGTCGCGCCATGCTGCCGCGCCATGTCGCTCCGCGTCGTGGGGCCCCGATATCTGAGCGCATCCTCGACGGGGGGAGAACGCTTCGAATCGCCCGCCCGCTTTGCGCGCGCGGAGCCCCGCGCGGCAGCGCGGCCGGGACGGGCGCGGCGACGGCTCGTCGCGCTCTGTTGCCTGTCTGCCAAGATCGAGGCTTCCGTGCCCGAGAGAAGGGGGCCCTGCACTAGACCGACAAAGATGGCGCGCTTCCACGCTGTCGGGGCTCGCAATGACCAGAGAGGCCCCATGCCGTAGTGGGCCGACGTAGCTGCTGACATGCGCCTCTCAATTTTCGGCGCCGATAACTGATTAAAGGGCAATGGCAGGGCCAAGACGACGAGCAACATCGCGTATCGTGTCCTCCAGCATCTGAAGCTTGACTCACTTCTCCCGCATGTACTTTCTGCGCGCCGCTGCCCCCTGCCCCCCGATGTGAAACGCGGCGTGCTGTTCGCCTCTGCTCTGAACGTGGCCGGCCGTGCTGGGCGCGGGGTCCAGGGTGCCATCGGCCTTTCGGAGCTGGCGGAACACCTCGAACATGATGGCACCCACGAGAAACGCGAGCGAGCGCAACGAATCCCCCGCATATATCTGAGCGCCCATGTCAATCGCGCGGGAACGCCGCTCCGCCTCCGCGAGACGCGCCGCTGGTAGCTCCGCCCGATCGCGTCTTCTCGACGTCTGCGTCGGGCGAAGACGCGATCTCGATCGGGCAAGCGGCGAGCGAGTCGCCTCGCATAATGTGCCTTGCCTATCGATTGGCGGGTGCGTATAAGTCCACGACCTCGCGGGCCTGGGCCAGAAGTTTTTGGCAGCCCCGCCCCTCTAGAGCAATGCCAGCGCATGGGGGTCAGCTGAAACCGTCGGATCTGAGAGAACCCGAAGTGCAACAACCCCTCCATTGTCTTCGAATCGGGCATCTCCTCCTCGTATCCCATGCCTGAACCTTCGGCTGCCTCTGCGATGCCACGCTTAGGATTCTGGAGTAGATCCCGCGGCTCCAACGGCGCAGCGCGGGGGCGGCCCGTCATCTAAGGGCGCGCCGAACGCATTTCTGGATGCAGGGAAAATCTTCGCCAACAAGTTCCAAGATCTCATTCTCGTCTGCCGCCGGAGTCGGCGGGGCTGGTGAATCGTCTCGGTCTGACCACCACTCATCCCAATATAGCTCCCCCCCCTGCATGTCCCCCTGATGCCCAAGTAACTCTAGATGCCGCGACCGCGCTTCGCGATCGATGGGGGGAGACCCGCGTCGCCGAAGGCCCCCCTGCGTCGCTCCGAATCAGCATCGCGCCGCTCGCCGTTGAAAGAATCACCGCGTCGGCCATCCCACTCTCCCCCCACGCCTCCGGTCTCAACTCGATGTGGCCCTCCTTCTCCGCCTGCTGCGCCCCCCCCTCTCCCTCGGCGGCCTTGACGGAGCAACTCGCGACGACGAGCGGGGCCCGTCGGAGACGGTGCAAAAGGAGGTTAAAAGACATGCTGAACCAAATCGCATGCGAATGCCTTCTCGGAAAAAAACTACTCCGCGGCCCCCCTGGTCGCCAGATCGACTAATTCATCGTGCCCAAGATCGAGTGCATCAGCAGTGATCTTGAGGTGAGGAATCCTGCCTGTGACCTTGCTGATCGCCTGAAGCAGAGCCGACGGAAGCGTGCATTGCTGGGCATGGGCGGGGAGGCCGTGGGGGTCTTCTACAACGACGCATCGGCAAATGATCACGAGGCGGCGCGGTACCAAGAGCCTGAAATTCAGCACCTAGTCCACGAATAACCCCACATTGCCACATTCTCGGCTGATAGCCGGTCGCCAGGAACAAACAATCGAGACGCGGGGCCGAAGGCGGTTTGAACGAAGAGTAATGTGTGTGTTCCATGCGTAGATAGGTGCTGGGCTCGATAAAATGCTGCTCTTGTAGCAACATCCGTATCTCCTCTCCTGCTACTCCTCCGACCCAGTGTCGCCAAGAGACTCCGACGGTGGGCTACTCCAGGGTCTCGATGCGCGGCTGAGCCCGAGCCCATCGTTTAGGCACGGAAGAAACATTGGGAGAGTCCGGGCAGGGGGGGCCTGGTGATCGTTCTGCCATACATGTTTTACAGCCTGCGCCGCCCCAAATATGCACCTGCCTGCCCTTCTGGGAGGGTTGTGGCGGCAAGTGCAGAGTCCCGAAAGTGACGCCCATGGCCCCGCATATATTTCTGACAGCGAGAGCGCGGCCTCCAGCTCGGGAGGACCCCCCAAGTCTGAATAAACAAACTCCTTGTAACAGAACCGAGGGCCCAACCACGCAACGCACTCAACGCTCGCATTCGTGAAGGGTCCAGGCGGATGGACTGACTCCAAGACGAGACGACCCTCCCCCAGCCTCCGTAGAATTCCACATCCTCTTTTACAGCAGCTCTCCTGCGTCCCCGCGAGAACGAGGGCGTCGGCAGCGGGGGGGTTGCGGTGAGCAGGTCGGGCAGGCGGCTACCCGTCGCGAGCTGGCGACATGGGGCCCCGCGCGGTGGGAAGTCTCCCGTGACCTCCCTGCACCTCTAGGCGGCGCAATGAACCCCCACCCCTGGATTCCCCTGAGCCGAGGGGGGCTGAAGGCCGAGGGGGAGGAGAGGGGGGGGGAAGGAGGAGTAGGCAAACGAGGGGGATGGGTGGGAGGAGGAAATGGAGGAGGATGAGGCGGCGGCGGAGGAGGAGGAGGAAGCTGAGGAGGAGAAGGAGGATGATGAGGAGGAAGAGTAGGAAGAGGAGGAGGGGGCGAAGGAGGAGGATGAGGAATAATTGCACGCTTGGGACCTTTGAAGGCCGATCCATTCGGGAAGTTGCGCTGCGAACCACATGTGATCATACCTGTTGATCCAGGGAAATTCCGTCGGCTTGTGACTGCATCACTTGCAACACCAAAGCTCAAGCGCATCACGCCGCTCCGTGTACCTCATGGCGATACAGAACAGAACGAGGAACACAGACCAGCGCACAGCTTCGCCGTAACAATGTAAGGACGCACCACGGATCAAGCAATGCTCGGCCTGGTGAGAACCAAGCGACACGACATCAACCGAGGAACAGCGGTGCCCACTGGCTTCGCAGGGAAGCTCAAAACTTGCGCCGAAGTGGATTGAGCCAACATGGCTAAGGTGGACCAATATCGACAAATCATGAGGAAGGGTGATGCCAGATAAGGGGGGTGATCACGAATGAATGCGTGATGTGGCTAGGAGGAAGGTGGGAGGAAGCAGACGGGGCATGATGAGGAATGGAAGAGGAAGACAAGAGGGAATATGGCAGAACGGGAGGACAGAGACGACGGGGAGGGATGATAATGAGGAGGCGGAGGACGAGGAGGAGGATGAGGAGGACGATGAGGAAGAGGAAGAGGAAGATGAGGAGGAGAATGAGGAAGAGGAGGAGGAGGAGGAGGAGGAGGAGGAGGAGGAGGAGGAGGAGGGGGGGCAGGAGGAGGAGGAGGAAGAGAGGACAAGTTGGGAGGAAAAGTGCGGAAAGTGAGAGGGGGAAGGTAAGGGGATGAAGGAGGGAGGATCAGCACGAAACAGATGGAGGGTTGCAGGAGACGGGAGGCGGAATGAAAAGGGGGAGGACGGCGGAAAACAGCGGCATTCGGGCAGCCCCGTGCTTACATCGCCACTCGTGGCACAACAATCGAAAAAAGGGTTGCTGGCAGTCAGTTCCGCTGCGGGCGGCCGCGGGCTCGCCAGCATCCAACTTCCGCGCCGAAATGCAGCCTCCGCAAGGAGGCGTTGAGCAAGGATATGGCTCGGGAGAGGACTGAGCACGGAAAAGGGGGAGTCCGATCTTTGAAACTCTGCGGGGGCTCTCTGAGGGACTCTGCGGAGTTATGGGGGCTCCTCCCTCCCTGTCGGTCTGTCTGCCTGCCTGTCTGTCTGCCTGCATGTCTGCCTGCCTGCCTGCCTGTCTGTCTGTCTCTGTCTGCCTGCCTGCCTGTCTGCCTGCCTGCCTGCCTGTCTGCCTGTCTCTCTCTCTCTCTCGCTCTCTTGCTCTCTTACTCTCACTCTCGCCCTCTGAGTTTCGAACACGACCATCCCCTGTCCAGGGGTGACGCCCCGGGAAGACTTGACCAGACCGGCATGCCCGGTAACCCGCGATGGGGCAAACTGGGAGGAGGGCTGTCAAAATGTAGGATGCGAGCGACAGCGAGACGAGCAACAGCGGAGAGGAGAGGATCGCCGCGACCTGGGAGGGACACGATGGCGATGACGGCGTGCGACGGTTGAGCGAGGATCCGCTGGGTTGTGGGGCGACGACGCCGCACTCGCCGAGGTGGAGGGCGCAAAGGCCTCCGTAGGAACCCCCCACGGGCGTCCACCAGTCCTAGGACGGGGAGCCTCACCTGCGCAGCAGGCGTGAGGTTCTCGGAACGGCTGAATGGTGGCCGCTGTAGGGGGGGGGGGTCCGCCAGGCCTGGGGGAGGTTTGCGTTTTCAATGGCGGTGGCCCTGCCTGTAGACTTATGTCGGGCCTGTCCCCCTACAGGGGGATTTTCGACAACAAATTTTAAGACATATCCCCAACATAATAAAAAATGATCAAAAAATAGTCTGGGGGGTATTTTTTGAATATGTTTGGCCTTTTTGGAATATTTGTTGGGTATGTTTTTTCGTCGAAGATCCCCCTGTAGGGGGACACGCCCGACATAACTGTAGACCCTCCCCATTCATAGATCTGCCCCACCTCCCCAGTGCCAAACGCCGCGTCCTGCGGCGTGGCGATGCGTCAGCATTGAGCGGTACGGCCACGGCCACCGCCTCTCTCGCCGCGCTGCGGCGGCCGCGAAGAGGCATTGCTGCTGGCCTCAACCGCCCGTCGCGCACTTGCGCGGTAGGCCAACGGCATGTGGCGACTGCGAGCCGCACAGTGCAAATGGAGTGGGGCTGGCGAGCGGCGCGTGAGGGCATGGGCTGCCGACTGGCACACGTTGGGATGTGGCAGGCGAGGACTGGTATGAGGCTGGCTGACGCAGCTGATGTCCGCGGCAGCCGTGGCCAACGCCGCGGCAGCTGGCGGCAGCAGCTCCCGTCTGCCCTCCCACCCCAAGCCATGACCGTCCTCAGTCCCACAGTCCGGTGGGCGCGTGACGGCAGGGCGGGGGAGCGTGGGCGAGGCTGCGGAACGCTTAGATCGTGAGGGAGCGAAGCGGGCCAGTGTGAGGAATGGGCTGCGTGGCATCTGAGCAGCGACTGCGGCGCAGCCGCGCTCACCGTGGCGTCCACGGTTGTTGCCTCTCCACCCTCCGCCTCCTACGTCTTCGGCTTCCTGCCCCATCCCATCCCTGGTCCCCGTCCTCCCTCGACCTTCGAATCGCGGGCCTCGACCTCGCGTCCTTCGGTGAAGCGAAGCCTTCGGCGGCTCTTCTTCTGGCCTGCGCCAGGGGATGGGGAACGTGCCAAGCAGGCAGTTGCAGAAGAAGGGTACGGCCAGGCGGCGGGACACCCCCTCCTCCTCCTCGTCGTCCTCCTCCAACTCCTCCTCCAACTCCTCCTCCTCCTCCTCCTCCTCCTCCTCCTCCTCCTCCTCCTCTTCGGTCCCTCGTCCTGATAAATAACTCCTCCAGCCGCACCCCGAGACGTGTCGGTAGAGCGGGCCGGGCGTTTCGCCTGAGACTTCCTTACCATGTATGATTATTCACCTGAGACTTTGCAGCAATTTCGCCAATGGAGGGCGGCTCGTTTTCAAAATGTGGCTCTCGCCGAGGCGCCGCCCACTTTCGATTACAAAGTTCGCAAGATTTTCACACATGGAGAGCGGGTCGTCTTCAAAATGTGGCTCTCGCCTTAGCGCCGCGCAAAATTCGTTGGAACAGTTTGCAAGATTTTCGCGGATGGAGGGCGGATCGTTTTCAAAATGCGGTTCTGGCCGTCTCGCCGCGCACACTCGTCTCAACAATTTTAAAGGGTGTCACGGGTGGCGAGCGGGTCGTTTTCAACGTGTGGCTCTCGTCTTAGCGCCGCGCACATTCGTCTTAAGAGATTACAGCAGTGTCAGGGATTCGTCTGGTTGACGTGATGTGGACTGCCAAGGCGAAGTCCCAAGAATGGTGTCCTAGCGCGGTTCAGGATCGCCGGGACGCAACAGTAACGTTGATTCGCGGTGATGAAATCCCAGAAATGGTGTTCTGGCACGGTTCGGGATTTTCAGACGATTGTCTTCCGAAGGGGCACTTTCCGCAGGGAGCGGGGACCCTTGCAGGGACCTTCGATGAAGGAACTTGGAGGGAGGGCTTATTGCAACATAGTTGATGAGTCTCTGTGAAGGGGCCCTGGGACACACAAATAAATACACACACGAATAAAACTATGCCCCATATTTCCCAATATTTTCTCGGTTTTTGTCATCCGCCCCACTTCCCATATTTTCCAATATTTTCCTGGGAATCGACGATGAATTGTGTCTGTGTGCGTTTTCCCCCTCCTGACTCTGGTTTACGCTGATTCTCCTCCTCCTCCTCATCTTCCTCCCCCTCCTCCCTCCTCCTCCTCCTCCTCCTCCTTCCTCCTCCCTCCCTCCCTCCTCCTCCTCCTCCCTCCTCCCTCTCCTCCTGCTCCTCCCTTCTTCCTCCTCCCTCCTCCTCCCTCCTCCTCCTCCCCTCTCCTCCCTCGTCCCTCCTCCTCCTCGTCCTCCTCCTCCTCCTCCTCCTCCTCCCTCCTCCTCCTCCCTCCTCCTCCCTCCTCCTCCTCCCTCCCTCTCCTCCTCCTCCGAGCCTCGCCGCCGTCCACCTCCTCCGCCCGGGGAGGAGCGAAGAAGGAGGGACGCGGGAACACGGGAGGGGAGGGCTCGGGCTCCTGGGGCTTCGGGGGGAACTCCGTTGCGTTCCGTTCGGATCTGACGAACGAACAACACACACCCATACCCATAGGGAGGTCGTGGGAGGAGGACTGGCTATGGGTATGGGTGCGGGTTGTCGGACCCTGGGGAACGCTCCCGTTCGAGCGGGGACCCCCATCCGACAACACGCACCCACAGCCCTCTCCGATCCCCCTCTGGGTATGGGTGTGTGTGTTGTTGGTTCGTCAGGATCTGGGAGGCGGAGCAGACGGAGGCGGAGGAGAGGGAGGGGCAGCAGGCAGGGAGGATGAGGAGGGAAAAGGGAGAAAGGAACGGACCTGAGCGAAGGAGTGAGCCGAAAGATGGCACCCGGCATCCGGGCCTCGCAAGCACGGTGCACCCATCATTGCGTGCGACTGGCTGCACAGCACGGGCAGGAGCGCGGTATCAGAGCAATTAGATAACGAGGCGGTCAGATGCAACGAGACCATATGGAAGATGAACGACCAAACGGGTGCGCCATGGGAAGGTCTGAGAAAGCCGGGGGGAAGTGTGGGGGGAGCGCGCGCATCCTTGCTTTTGAACCTGCACCCCGCAACCTGTGTATTGCCCCCCCGCTCCCCCTCTCCTGGGATCCAATCCTCCTCCTGCCGATGCTCCTGCTTTTGCCGCTGTTTCTGCTGATGCGGATCGTTCCGATCCTTACGCTCCTTGGTGCTGCCTTCCCTCCTGATCCCCCTTACCCTGCAGCCACAGCGGTATCCCGACCAGGGGGGCGGAGACGACGAGGGGAGAACATCTGCGGAGAATGAGTCATGCAACTCAGGCGCGGTAATCTGCTACGGCAGAAAATGGCTGAAGCTCAACACAACCAAACTCACAAGGCATCACAACAACTTCACGGATCTGGTGTCCTCCCTCCGCTCCTCCTTGTCTTGCTCGCTCGTTCTCCTCCTCCTCCTCCTCCTCCTCCTCCTCCTCCTCATCCTTCTCCGTCCCCTCCTCCAACCTCCATTTCTCCTCCTCTTTCTGTTCCTCCTGCTGCCGCTGTCCCTCTTCCTACCGAGACTGCGGCTGCTGCTTGTCATGCTCCTCCTTCATCCTCGCCCTGCTATCTCTTCGTCCTCCTGCTACTGCTCCTCCCTCGCCCACAACCCCTCGCCTTGTACCCGCTTCTTACCCTCCTCCGTTCTGGGAGAGGATCAGGAAGAAAGGGAGAACCAGAAGCGTAATGTTTGGGCACTCCCAAGCTCCATGCCCTCTTCGGGATGGAGTCTCGCCACAAGGTGCAGAGTACATAGTACACAAGCGCAATCATGCTCTCGAAAGCGTTTCAGCCCATATGCAATCTGTGAAAAGACCGCGTTGAAACTGTCGAATCTTGGAGACTTCGTCTGAGCCGCTGACTCTTTAAATTCGAGTCTCGTCGGCCCGACCTCTCGCTGGGAGCCTCGAACCGCCACCACTGCGCAAGAGCCCTGGACCCACCACTGCGCAAGCGCCCCAGATCACGAATCCCCACCACCCCATCGCCGTCCACAGGGTGCCCATATCACCGCGGATCGAGCGAGCCGTATGTCTCACAGATTGGCCGAGTCGGACCAGAGTCGCCCTGTAGTAAAAGACTAACAAAACTGCACCAGTAGAAACTATTGGGATGCTGCGCGGATTGGTCCTCCCTCCCTGGCGCGCGGAGCCCCGGGGCGACTCCTCCGGCGCCGCCAGGAAGGTCTGGCGCAGATCAAATACATCCGCGCGGACCTTCGAACGTTTATGTTCATGCCGTCTTTTCTTCGTCGACTCCATGGTGGGCAGTCGTACCGACCAATGCCACGCGCGCAAACAACGTCACGCACCATCGAATCGATCGAACCATGGGCAGCCCCTCCCCTTTCACTTCATTCAGGGCACCCCGAAAGGGAGAAGGGCGGGGCAAGGAGGGAGACAACGAGCGTGTGCACGGGGGGGGGGGGGAAAGACTGGCCAGGACTGGGATGGGAAAAAGGAGGGAACAACGAGGTTGTTGACGGGTCGAGCCCGACGAATGGACGTCGTCGACGTCCTCGACGACGGCGAACAACGAACCGCGACGACGACAACGAAACAGGAAGTCTTACTGCTAGGCTGGGCAACAGCAACCATGCAATGGGGGGTATGGCGGCCTCAACCCCCGACTTTGTCAGGTCCGATCAGGGCAACAGCATTGGGGCCCACCTCGGGCACACGTGATGGGGTGAGGCGACCATCCTCGATGAGGGTGCGTCCGAATAGACTCCCAAAGGATTGGGGCAAAGAAATCGCCTGCGACCGTGCGCTGGATCCAGACCCGCGACGTCGTACTTTTTTCACGACGTGGACCCCTAAAGGTCAGCATCCTGTACCCGGGGGTCAACTTTTCATCCCGAATCGTTTTTGTTGACGGCCCCAGGGCCTGGCGAAAACCCTCGAAGGCTTAACATATGACGGAAACACTTCCGTGGTATTCTCTCACGACGCGAGGCCCAAACATGGACCTGCGACGCCTTTATTCTTCCAATCCGGAATTCCCGACCCTGTCCCCAGGGCGGGGTCTTCATCCTAAGTCGTCTTTTTGACCCCCCCAGGGGCCCCGCGAAGGCCCCCAGAAGCCAAACACGGCCCAAACAATTCCCACCGTGATTTCTGTTTGCGACGGCAGCGTGTCTGGGATGGGAGTCTGGGGATCGGGCTCCGGCGCGCTAGAGCGAGCCTCGCGTACCCGCGAGCACGCGCGGGACTGGGGTCGGAGGACGTCAGCTATGCACCAGCACCGACCTTGGCAAGACCCATCCTGGACCCACGATGGTTGGATACCCCCCTCTGGCTTGGCCAGGAAGGCTTTTGCAGCAATCCTGTGTCCAGGATTGGCCTGTTAAAGCCTCGGTGTTGGTGCATAGATGGGGTGCTCCGGTGAGGGGCGCGCGCGGGAGGCTCAGTCCGGGGCGAGCCAGGCGCGCCGCGCCTCGCCGGGATGCCCGGGGGGAAGCGGTGGGGGGGAGGGCGGGCCATACCCGACACGTCTGGAGGCAAGGGGTGGAAGAGGAGGCGGCGGAGGAGGAGGACCTCCTATCGGCTGGCGGGTGGTTTTTCATCTTGGCCAGGGTGGTGTTCGATGTCTTCACCACGTCGCTTGATCGGCCAATGAGCTCATTGTATAAGCGCCCCAACTCGGCCAAGAAGAAACACGGAAACCATGACCAAGGTGTCGAGGGATCTTGTCGATGCCACTCCTGGTCATCCGAGGGCGATCCACGAATCGACGGTGACCAGACTGTGGACTATGACCGAGGTCGGCACCGATGGTTCCGCGCTCATTGTTGGTCGTGGTCGCCGCTTTCCTTCCCTCGAGTAAGTGCGCTGTTTGAAGTTCGATGTTGCGAAGAATGGCAACAGCTCAAAACCATCGCGATCGGAGCGCTGGACCCCTATCACCCTGCTGCATTTTCCGAGCCGACGCGATCAGTGAGGGCCCTGGGGCCCGACACAAGGCAAGCGCGCCCGCTGCGGAATAGCTGCGACGCCGTGCTCAGAGGCCTCCTAAGTGGGGTCCGAGCAGATGGGGCCGAAGGATCGCGCCGCTCCGCCCATGCATCGGCGACGTCGGCGGTGCATCGGCGTGGATAACATCAAGCGCCACATCGAGCCGCATCGGCGATGCGGTGCGCTCCTCTCGGGTCGGGCGAAAGGGGGGGATAGCAAAGGGGGGGGTTGAGAATCAGCTCACGTAGCTGATTTTCCCGGCGCCTCCCGGCGCCGGAGGCGGCTATGTATCGAGGAATGGGCCCCTCGGTGAGGCCGAAACCAGCTGCATGCAGCACATTTCGTACCCCCCCCTTTCCTCCGACCCCACCTGGCGACGATCAGCAACGGGTCACGTGCGAGGTGGCACAGCGACCTGACGCGGTGGCTCCCGCCGGCCTCCAGCGCGGCACGCCACGATGGAAGCGAGGGCGCTCACGCGCGACCTTCCGCGGGCAGCCTGCGCGCCAAGGTCGGTGAGACCCCGCCCTTTTGCGTCGATCCTCTGGGGGGTCGAGGGCAACAGAGCAAGCGCGCCCGCTGCGAAACGGAAGCGACGCCGTGACCTCAGGGGAGGGCCAGCTGGGGCGCCCGCGCGGAAGCCCGCCCCCGACTCGAGGCCTGCGCCCGCGCACCCGCACACGCCCGCCGACGACTGCACGCGGGAGTGACCCCGGGCAAGAGCGGCCTCTGGTGCGCGGCTGCACTAGAAGCCTCCCAAATGGAATCCGAGTAGATGGGGTCGAAAGATCGCGCCGCATCTCCGATGCATCGCCCAAGCATCAGCGATGCACCGGCGATGTCGGCAATGGATTGGCCCCAACGGCGTGGCGAAAGTCGGGCTCCCATCGGCAATGCATCGCCGATGCGGCGCGGTCCTTCGACCCCCATCTCGGAGGCCTAGATGTACGGCAAGTTCGGCTTTTTGACACCGCGGGCATCGCTCAACCTTGAACGGTCGGGCGTTTCCGAAACGTCAGCTCGTTCAGCAACGACCGATTCTGGGTCGCCCGCGGCGTTCCACGTTGGACGCCGGCGGCGGGGTCGCCGCCGGTCGAAACGACGCGCGTCCGTGAGATCCTGGCGACTCATTTTCTTGGAGCCCGTCGTTTTCGCCTTCGTTCGGGCTCTTCTTGGGCCCTCACAGATCGATCCCGCTCGAAAGACGGCCTGCAATTTTTTCGCAACGCCGGATCTCAGGGGAAGGCCAAATCCACGCGCGCAGGACCCTGGGCAAGAGCGACCTTTGGTGCGCGGCTGTAGGGGGCCGCGGGTGCACTCAACCCGCATAGTAAGGATGGGCAATTTTCCCAAGGGGAACTACTGCATCCCTGCGTCCTCGGTCCATCCCTGGCCACTTCCGTTTGCCGCGCCCCGCTCGCGAAGCTTCGACATGGGCGTCCAGAGGCCCTGGCATCCTTATCGCGCATCCTTATACTTATCAGCCCGGAACATATCCCTATCCCTATGCTGGGCATTTCCTCATTGCGATGCCAATCTTAGGGATCCCCTTATTTTTTGAGGGCGAATCCCTAAGATTGTCATCGCCTTCTGGCGTGTCAATCTTAGGGATAGGGATACGTTCGAGGCTGGCAATATACGGGTTGACCGTGGGCCACATCCGCGCGCGCAGGCAGGGTGCTGGGGGCACCCCAGCACCTGCTTCTGCTGGTGCGCCCCTCTCTGGCACGCCTGGCGCGCGTGCCCCGCGTTTCACGAGGTCCCCTGGTACCCAGCGAACAGTTGGGGCGTTGACCCAAGGAACCCTAAATAAGGAACGAGGCCCCTTTTTTCCACAAGTTCAACTCCGATTTTCCATGGAGAACCTCAGGACAACCCAAGGAGCACTGTAAAACAACTAAGGAACACGGAGCCCCTCCCAAACGACGAGGGTTCCTCCTTCAGCGCCCCGACTGTATGCCTGCCTGATGGTCGTGTCGTTGACTACTGAGGTGAGAGAGCCCACACTCAAGGTCGCTCCGGCGAGAAGGTCACTTTTCCGTGTGGCCGAGCCCTGGCCGCCGGCGCGCCCCGGAGAAGCTCCCCCGGGGCGGGATCGGCGGGGCCCCGGCGTGCCCGGTGGGCCGGCTGGGCGGTTCCGCGGCGGCGACGAGGGGCACGGAGAG
Source organism: Prorocentrum cordatum (assembly GCA_963575745.1). Lineage (NCBI taxonomy): Eukaryota > Dinophyceae > Prorocentrales > Prorocentraceae > Prorocentrum > Prorocentrum cordatum. Next base: position 221,561 of record CAUYUJ010015146.1, on the reverse strand, counting down.
CACCCAAGGAGGCTGGGCGGACTGCGGCTTGACGCGCAGGCCTGCCAGGCAGTCTTTTTTTTGGGGGGGGAGGGTTCTTCCTCTTCCTCCCCCAAGCAGACCGTTTCGAGTTCCTTCTCGTTTCGTTTTCGCTCCGTGTTCGTTTTGTGTTCGCTTTCCTCCGTTTTGTCCTCGTTCCGTCTGGGCTTCAGAACGAATTCGAAACGAAAACGGTCCACGAAATCGCCAAAACACTGAGTAGGTCGAGGCCTGGCTTGACGCGCGGACCTGCAAGGCAGGCCTTGTTTTTTTGGGGGGGATTCTTCCTCTTCCTCCCCCAGCTAGGCCGAGGTGCGCCCAGGGAGGGCCCGAGAGACTCGCGCTTCTCGTCTAGGCCTGCACCTGTAAACGAGCCGCGGGGCCCGAACTGCCCAGCGCTGCCGAGCCGCCAGGCGCGCGCCCGGAGCGCCCGGGCGGAGGCCCCCGTCGGCCTGGCTTGGCTCCGCGGACACTTCGGGCCCCATGCAGAGATGCTGGTTTTGCCTGTCACGTCGGTGCTGTGACTGATGCCAGTCTCTCTGAGGCCCGTCGTGGACACCCACACACCGACTCACACCCCCAGACTCACAAACCAACGCGAACAGACACCCCCCCACACACTTACACACACATACACACACATACACACACCCTCACACCCACACAGAGGCCCACAGACCCACACCCACACACACACCCAGCCACCCAAATCCCCATCCCCCCCCTACCCGCCCCACCCCCCGCCCCCACGCACGTACGCGTGCACGCGCCAACACCCCCACCAACACCTCCCCACCCACTTCCCCCCCACACACACACACACACACACACACACACACACACACACACACACACACACACACACACACACACACACACACACACACACACACACACACACACACACACACACACACACACACACACACACACACACACACACACACACACACACACACACACACACACACACACACACACACACACACACACACACACACACACACACACACACACACACACACACACACACACACACACACACACACACACACACACACAACACACACACACACACACACACACACACACACACACACACACACACACACACACACACACACACACACACACACACACACACACACACACACACACACACACACACACACACACACACACACACACACACACACACACACACACACACACACACACACACACAACACACAACGCACACAACGCACACAACGCACACAACGCACACAACGCACACAACCACACAACGCACACACAGCACACACAGCACAAAACACACCACACCACACACACAAACGCACAACACACAAACACACACAACACACACATAACACACACAACACACAACGACACAACACACACACACAAACACACAAACACACGACACACACACATACCACACACACACACCACTCACGCGTTTCCCTCCAACATCCGGGTTACAGCACCGCAGCGTGCACTGAGGCGGGGCGAGCTTAGCTGAATTAACACCTGGCGTTCTGCAGAACAACGCGAGACCGCGAATGTACGCCGGCGAGGCCATGAAGGTGGCGAAGCGGAGGAAACCACGCGGCACATATGCAGGAGGAGAAAGGAGGGGCACGAACCTTGCTCCCTCGCAGCCCACTCACCGCTCACACACACACTCACACACCGAACACACCACACACCACATCACACACCACCTCACCGCTCCCACACCTCCACACCCCTAATCCCCCACACCCCCACACCCCCACATCCTCACACCCCCACATCCCCACACCCCACGCTCCCCCGCCTCTACACCCCTGAGCACACGCACACGCACACGCACACGCGCACGCGCACACGCGCGCACGCGCAGACGCGCACACGTACTCGCTTGCACATGCGCACACGCACACATGCGCACGCGAGCACGCACACACGCGTACACGCGCAGTCGCACAGAAGCACACGAACACGCAACCACATACACATTTTGGATACTGTCACACAAGCACGCACGCATCCAGCACCCAACACCGACGCACCGACGCACACAGCTCACAACACAGAACACGTATCACACAGCACAAACAAACACGCACACAAACAGACACGCACACACGCACACACGCAAACAAACTCACACACAAACGCACCCCACCCTCCACCCCCCACACCCCACGCACCACACACACAAACACGCACAACAACAAACACACAAGCACACACACACACACACACACACACACACACACACACGCGCAATCACCCATGCAGCCACACACAACAAACAACAAGCACACGCAAACGTTCGTCGCTTGTGAACAGAGAGGCTCAAGATGTAAATCCTGGGGCATCTTCGCGAGAACGGTCAACGGCTACACGCCCGATTAAGGAACCGTTGATCCAAATGAGCCTTGATTCAACCCGATGAAGCCGAACTGCCCAGGATAATGCCGGATGGGAGTTCGACCACGGACACGCCAGCGCCGATGCTGAACTGCACCTCCCAGGAGTTGCACCCTGCGGCTGGCGCTGGAAAGAGGGCGGCTCTTCCTGCGGGGCGATCCCCCCTTCTGTGCAAGCAGTCCCTCTGCCGGGGCTTCGTCGGCGCACGCTTGCCCCCCCATGTGGGGGGACAGCGTGAGCTACGGCGAGGGCACCGGAGAAGGGACCCTCGGATAAGGAGTCCAGAGTCTGGAAACTAAAAAAAAACACGGTGTGTGTATGCGTATGTGTATGTGTGTACGTTTTTGTCCCAACCATCCTGTGGTGTTGGGTCCTCGTTTTGAAGAGACAGCGCCCCGCGTTCCTCTCCTCTCCTCTCCTCCTCCTCCTCCTCCTCCTCCTCCTCCTCCTCCTCGCCCTCCTCCTCCTCCTCCTCCTTCTCCTCCTCCTCCTCCTCCTCCTCCTCCTCCTCCTCCTCCTCCCCCCCTCCCATCACCATCATCATTATGATGGTTTTTTCTCCACATAAAAAAACAAGCGGTGTTTTTTCCACAGGACGCCCCCAACGCTGGCCCGCGGCGCCATATCGCACGCTATCTGTCCAGCGCCGGCGGGAATTCTGGGGGCGGCGCGGGAGCGGCAGCACCGGGGAGGAGGGGGAGGAGGAGGAGGAGGAGGAGGCAGGAGAGAGGAGGGAAGAGGGAGGAGGCAGGAGAGAGGAGGCAAAAGAGAGAGGAGGGAGAGGGAGGGAGGAGGAGGAGGCAGGAGAGAGGAGGCAGAGAGAGGAGGGAGGAGGGAGGAGGAAGGAGGAGGGAAGAGGGAGGAAGGAAGAGGGAGGAGGGAGGGAGGAGGGAGGACGGAGGAGGGAGGAGGGAGGAGGGAGGCGGGAGGCGGGAGGCGGGAGGAGGGAGGATGGAGGATGGAGGATGGAGGAGGAGGAGGAGGAGGAGGAGGAGAAGGAGGAGGGAGAAGGGAGGAGGGAGGAGGAGGAGGAGGAGGAGGAGGAGGAGGAGGAGGAGGAGGAGAAAAAATCCAAGAAAAACCCTGGAAAGATCTCCCACGTGATCGGCGGCGCGGTGGGCGTGGCAGGTGTCCGTGCGCGATCTCTGACACCTGGCGGATCCGGAGAACGTATCGCAGGGAGCCCAGAAAAGGACGTACGCGCCCCAGCCGCGTACACGAAGACGGCCCTCCAGTCCGCGGGGCCAGCCTCGTACTATAAGACCGCTCGCGCAAGGAGTACTTTCGAAACCTGCGTGGATTCATGTACGTGTACAGTCGGGATCGATTGGAGAGGACACGCGGTAGGACGCAGGACCCTTCCGAGGGCCACATTGCCATGAGAATGTAGGAGGCACGGGTCGCGACACACAGGACACAAGGGTACCCTTGATTGGCAGGGTCGACCTACTAATCGACCTCGACTGTATACGTCCTTCTCTCGCTCCTGAAAATTACCCGGCCCCGCGGCCGTTCCAGAGGGGGCAGGAAGGGAGGGAGCGAGAGGGGGCGGGACGGGAGGGAGGGGGGGCCCAGCGCGGAGCGGCAACAGTTTCTGTTCATGGCGCTTTCCTTCTTCGGGGACGGGAAGAGACCGGAGAGGATCGCTTGGATCAAGAAACTCAGAGGCTGCGTCCTGGAAGCGTGCACCGACGAGGGAGGAGGAGGCAAGCAAGGAGGGGGGTCGGCTACACGCAAGAGTGACCCTGGGCAAAAGTGACCTTTGGTGCGCGGCTTTCTGGGACCGCGGGGGGGGCAACAAGCGAGCGCGCAGGCCGCTGCTACCGCTTCTCTTTCAGACATCTGGGGGGCCGGCGAAAAAGGTCACTCTTACGCACCAAAGGCCACTCCGGCGAACAATCACCAAAGGTCAGCCGCTGTGCCCGCACAAAAGGCCGCTCCGGCGAAAGGTCACTCTTACGCCTAGCCGAGGGTTTGGACGCCCGAAATGGGTACGGAAAGAATGGGTATTATGCCCAACAACAAATCTTGTGCCAAACCAACAGCGGCCGCTGTTGGGCAGGCGGCCTTCTGTCTCGAATGGGCACAGGCCGCGGCGGCGTGGACAGCGAGTCCTGTCCAAAATGAACAAGAACTGCTGTCGGTCTTCGTACCCATTCTTTCCGTGAGCGGCCAAGAGGGGGGGGTCCAAGAGGGGGGGGGGTGCAAATCATGGCCGGCGGCATGTGCGCGGCCCAGCGGGGGGGCCAGGGACGCAATGAAACGAGAACAGGCGCCATGAAATCTGGGGAAATATCATGGCCCCCGCCATGATATCCCCCCCCCCCAAATTAGTCATCACCCCCCTCTCTTCCGCCCCCGAACCCATGCCGGTCGTGCCGAGAAGGGGGGGGCGGGCCGCGGGCCCCGCGGGCCGGCCGGGCGGCGGCGGCGGCTGCACGGGGGCTGGCCTGCGAGGGCGGGCGCCCCTGCCCCGAGGACGTCCCTGCGAGCTCCTGGGGCGCGCGCCGGCCGGGCCGGGGGCCGGGGGCCGGTGGCGGGCGGGCGGGCGGGCGGGTGATGCAGAGACCTCCTCGCGGCGGGGCAGAACCCACGACGGGAAGCTTTGCCCTACGATCGGCCCCTGGGGGCCCCTCCCGGGCCTCGGGACTGTCGAAAACGACTCAGGACGAAGAGCCAGTTCCGCGGAAAGGGGGTTCGTGCAGACAGACTTGTGGGTGTCGACGTTGTGCAAAAATCGCGACGTCGGGGGTCTGGGATGGGGGGGGGACCTACATGGGGGGGTGAGGAAAAGGACCGCACAGGGGCCTTTCAGGGCCCCCTTTGGAGACAGCAGGGGCCCGCAAGGGCCCCTTGAAGGCCCAATTCTTCACCCCCCCATTGAGGCCACAACCCGTTACCACCCGCCCGATGGGGGCGGCTCGCCATCGCTCGGACGTCAATTCCCTGCAATTCCCTGTGTTTTTTTCGGTTACGCGCGTGTTTTTTTCGCCAAATGATCAAGGATGCTTCTCGATGGTCCTCGCCGAATGAAAAATGCACACGTCCGAGCGATGCCATGGGGCGCGCGTCGGACCGGGCCGCGTCGACACCGAGTTGGAGTCCGATCGGAGCAGGTGCGCCGGGCTGCGCAACAGCGCAGCGCAGGCATTGGGCAGCATGGGATCACTGGACCTTTGGAGGCCAGGGAGTGGTGCGGCATCAAGGGGTGTGGTGTGCCAGTCGTGGAAACGGCGATGTTACCTGCGATAGGTAGCATCGCCAAGTTCAGCTTTGGCAGCGCACCCCTTTACACCGCACACCCCTCTTCCCACTTCCAAGACCGGATCGCCGGAATACAGGGATTGAACAGGGCCCGACTGGCCCGACATTTCTACAGGCCCATCACGACATGTTCTTAGAACCTAGAGGTACTCGAATACCACGAAACAGTGCTCACATAACGTGAGCCCGATGCGTCAAAACAGGTCAATATTAGCCACAATCGTTCCAATCACATTGTGCAGATCACTTTTGGTCTGCGGGTCGAGAGCGAGCCTCTTCCGGTTAAGAGCTAGGCGGGCCGCGCATATGTGCAGATCACATGAAGTTATTAGAACGTTCTCTGGTGGGCGTATATCGGCAAGCAGGGCGCCTCGCCGCTGCTCGAAGGGATCGAATCGGATCGGGTCGGCGAAAGAGGAGGAGGAGGAAGAGGAGGAGGAGGAGGAGGAGGAGAAGGAGGAAGAGGAGGAGGAAGAGGAGGAGAAGGAAGAAGAGGTGGGAGGAGGAGGAGGAGGAGGAGGAGGAAGAGGAGGAAAAGGAGGATGAGGAGGAGGAGGAGGAAGAGGAGGATGAGGAGGAAGAAGAAGAAGAGGGCTTGCCTGAGTCGGTGTCGACACGGAGCGGGCGGACTGCAACGGGCCCGGAGGCGGGCGGGTGGGGGGGGGGCAGGGCACACAAAAACAAAAACAAGAGAGAGAGAGAGAGAAAAAGAGAACACACGAAAACATAAACAAACATAGCGCCGGAACACTCGGAACCATGCACAATCTCGTGTGTCGCAACCGTGCGCGCGGCAAAACGGCGGAGCCGGTCCGAAGGCATGACGCGCCAGCAAAGTGGGCGCGCCGGGCCCTCGCGCAACAACCCCCAACGGGGAGCGAGGGGGCATCCGAGAGCGGGGACAGCAGGGACACGCAGGGAACCCAACAGATAAGACGAAGCCAGGACGAGGATACAATCGGGTGAGGCTAAATCTATGGTTTAGTATAAAAACATCGGGCATCGCATCTGAGACCATGCTTCGCTCGTCTGTGAGATGGCAGAGCCTTCGCCGAATGAAAAGCACGTGGATGGACGACACCGTCACTGGCACACTCGGGGCAAGCAAATTTGCGGGGGAGGAGGGGGAGGAGGGGGAAAGAGGAAAGGGGGAAAGGAGGAAATCGAGAATCTCTGAGATGCGGCGGCTCTGGAGGATGTCTCGGGCGCCGCGGCCTTCTCAGAGTTCTGGAGCGCTCTGAGAGCGTTCTGGAGCGCTCTGGACCGGACTTATCCTCGTCCCAGCCCCGTCCGAACAGATGGGTGAGACACACAAGTGTCTGAAAGCCCCTTCTGACCTCCACAACTAAACCTCCTGGCAAGAGCTGCACTGGCCCTCCTTTCCGAAGGTCATCGTCGCCGCCGTTGCCGCCGTCCGTCGTCGTCGCCGACGTCGCCGCCGCCGCCGCCGTCGTCCGTCGTCGTCGCCGCCGTCGTCCGCCGCCGTCGCCGCCATCGTCCGTCGTCGTCGCCGTCCGCCGTCGCCCGCCGCCGCCGTCGCCGTCGTCCGTCGTCGTCGTCGCCGCCGTCGCCCGCCGCCGTCGCCGCCGTCGTCCGTCGTCGTCGCCGTCCGCCGCTGCGCGTCGCCGTCGTTCGGGCCGCCCCGCGGGGCGCCGGCGAGGCAACGGGCGGCGGCCTCCGCGGGGAGGCGGTGCCGGCACTCGCTGGCCGGCAGGAAGGCCAGGCGCGGCGCCTGGGCGCTCGGCCGGGGCCGGGGCCGGGCCGGGTCGGAGGCGGGCAGCTGCCGAGGCTGCTTGCCACGAGGGAGAAAAGCCGAGACATGACCGTGTCCCTGCACCAAAATCATGGCGGACAATTTTGGTAATGATCGGCCTCTGGGGGCCCATGCCGGACCCTGGGGGCGTCAAAATGGTCCCAGGATGAGCAATTAGTCGCCTGGGACTTCCGGGGACTGCGCACTGAAAAAAATCGAAACGTCGCATGTCTGGGAACGGGTCGTGGAAAGGGTCCTGTTTGGTTCTTGCCGCCTTTCGGGCCTCTGAGGCCCTCCACAAGCGACGGGGGCCGTCTACAGGAGGAGTCGAGACGGAAAAGGGGTCGTGGGGACAACCCCAGAGTCTAGGAACACGGGTCATCCGTCAGGGCCCAGCCACGCGACGTCACGCTTTTCTTCACAACGTCGATCCTCAGAAGCCTTGGCCCATTCCCAAGGACCAGTGTTTCATCCCGAATCGTTTCTTGACAGTCCCAGGGCTCAACGAGGGCACCACGAGCCCGAAAACAAACGAACACCTTCCGTTTGTTTGCTCGCTTGTTTGTTTTCGCGACGCGGGCATGTCTGGCCGCCTCGAGGAAGGATCGGCGGGGGGGGACAGCGCGCACCCGCTGGCCGGCGAACGGGCCAGGGCCCAGCGCGGCGCCCTGGGTGCTCGGCGCAGGCGCCGATTCTTTTTGTTAGAACAATGTGGGTGGGTCGCGGATTGGGTCGCAGGTGGGTCGCGGGTGGATCGATAGTGGGTCGCGGGTGGGTCGTAAGCCCCACTCCGTGGGGTGTTCTGTCGGGCCGGTTTGGAGGGGGGAGGTCTGTGCGGAATGGGCCAGCGGACCATGCGCCACTGGCAGCCTCAGAAATACTCATGGATCTGAAGGTGTCGACATGGTTCCCGCGGGTTCCTAAACGATCGCAGGTGGCACCCAGTCGCCTTGTGACGGTTTCAAAACAACCAACGAATTTTCCAAGATGCCTCCAAGACACCCCCCAACAAACCCCAATATACCGACTCCCAGAATAACGTGTATATATACATATATGTATGTATGTATATATATATGTATATACTTGTGTGTGTCTGCATAGGTATATGTAACACACACATTGTATATACATATACATATATATATATATATATATATGTGTATTGGCAAGCGGCTTCAAAGGCCCAGACGAGCGACCCGAAACTGGGCCAAGAGGCCTCCAGGAGGGCTGGGCGACGGCTACAAGCGGCCTTGGACGGCCCAAGAGATGCTCAAGACCGCTCAATATGGTCCCATGACCGCCCATCCGGGCCTCACCCACTCCAAAATAGCCCCAACACGGCCAGCTAGGCTCCGCAGACGGCCCAGGAGGGCCCCTCAGAGGCTCCGCCCCAAGATGCCCCCGAAAGGACCCCCCACAGGGGCCTCAACAACATTGCCCATGGAGGAATTTACATTTTTAGCAAACTGCTTGAGAGGCCCTGGCCACCCCACGACGTCTCCAGGTGGCCCCTGGCCAGCCCACACGCCCCCAAGATAGCACAGAGGACCTCGCAAAGGCCCCGCGACAGCCCAAGATGGCTTCAGGCGGCCCAGTGAAGGCCGCACTGAACCCAGGATGGCCCCAACATGACACGCGAGGCGCCGCAGACGGCCCAAAACGGCCCCGAGAGGCCCCGTACTCCGAAGATGGTTCCGAGGGGATCCCCACGATGGCCTTCGCCAAATATCGCCGCATTCCCGCCAACAAAAAAACACGGCCATTGGGGTCGAACTGATGCTAAGCCCTTCAACCTCGACCCGAGATGGGCCAAGAGGCCTCGCACAGGACCACACGACGGCTCCAGGCGGCCCCGGGGAGGTCTCAGAGATCCCCCTACACACCCCGAGCGAACGCCTCGAAGAGCCCGACTTCCCGAAATGGCGCCATGACGGCTCAACAGGGGCCCGAGCTAGACCAACATGGCCCGAACGCGGCCCACAAGCCCCCGAAAACCCTTTCCACGATCCCAAATGGCACCCCGACGCCTGGAGATGACGTCTGCCCTCGCCTACCACGACCTCCTCTTTTTCTGTCAGTCGTTCCGCGCGCACGCTTCACGCGCGGCAATCACCGTGGCACCAGCAAGACGAACCCAAATCGTGTGCCCCGCCGTCCCTGACACAACAACAGTCGCTCCAACGCGCGCGCGGTCGTCTTAACACAAGATTACGAGCCTGGAACATAACCCCCATGCTGGACACCTCCTCATCACGATGCCAATCTTAGGGATTCCCTTATTTGTTGATGGCGAACCCCTAAGATTGCCATGGCTTTTTGGCGTGTCAATCTTAGGGACAGGGATGGGGATACGTTCGAGGCTGGTAAACAAGACGCGCCGGCCCACGGCGCGTCCGAGGGGAGGCGAAGCTGCCTGGCACGGCCCCGGGGCCCAAAAAAACCCTGCAGCCCGAACGCCCGTCCTCACAGCGGACAAAAACCGGACCACGGCGCGTCCGAGGGGAGGCGATGCTTTGCACGAGCGAAATGGGTACGGAAAGAAAGGGTACAATGCCCAACAGCGGATCTGGTTCATTTTGAACAGGACTCGCTGTCCACGCCGCCGCGGCCTGTCCATTCGAGACAGAAGGCCGCCTGCCCAGCCAAACAGCGGCCGCTGTTGGTTTGGGACAGCATTTGTTGTTGGGCATTGTACCCATTCTTTCCGTGCCCATTTCGGGCGTCCAAAGATCCTGCGTTGCACGATCTTGCGCCCCGCGAGCTTGACACCAGACGTCGCCCTCGCCTTTCCCACGCGGCAGGCCCCACACCTCCTCTGGCCCTGTATCCTCCTCCGCCTCCTCCTCCTTCGCCACCGCCCACTCCTCCTCCTCCTCCTCCTCCTCCTCCTCCTCCTCCTCCTCCTCCTCTTCCTCCTCCTCCTCCTCCTCTTCCTTTCCTCCTCCTCCGCCTCTTTCACCACCGCCTTCTCCTCCTTCTCCTCCTCCTCCTCTTGCTCCAATATTTCCCTTGCGTCGAACTCCTCCCCGTCGCATCCTGAAACGCGTCGGTGGGGCGGGCTGGGCGTTTCGCCCGAGCCTTCCCCGCCAAGTATGACCCTGAAGCTTGACATTTACAAGAGCTTCACGGACGGAGGCCCTGCAGTTTTGTTTTGACATCCACGTCATCACCTCCACATCCTCGGGTGAGAACCGAGGTCCAGAGCCAGCAGCGGAGGGGGATGCTGGCTCCTTTTAGCGGCAGGAGTACGTGATGAGCGAGCCCAGGAGCAGGACGAACAGGAAGTTGCACCCGACCAGGAAAAACACAAACACGAGGAACAACTTCGGCACCACGCGTGGTACCCCAGCATGTCCCAAAGAGGCCCCCCGAACGGCTCACGAGACCCCCAAAATGGTCCAAGAGGACCCCAAGAGGACCCTTAAACTTGAAATTTACAAGAGCTTCACAGACCGAGGCCCTGCAGGGCCCCAGCATGTCCCAAAGAAGCCCCCCAAGCGGCTCCAAGAGGCCCCCCAAAAGGGCTCCAAGAGGACCCCCAGAGAGCCTCAATGGGGGCCAGACGGCGCGAGAGCTTCCCCAGACGGCCCACGAGCCCCCCTGGCGCACGATCGACGTCGTAACTCCTCCTCCTCCTCCTCCTCCTCCTCCTCCTCCTCCTCCTCCTCCTCCTCCTCCTCCCAAAGAGGCCCCCAAGAAGCCACCGACAGGCACCGAAGAAACCCACAAACGGCCCCACGAAACCACAACGACGCCCGCGGACTTGTATACGACTGGCGCGTTGTTGCTATGCTCACTGGAATTTGAAGTTGGCGTTGCGTTGTGCTGACACGCGGTGAATGCCCATTGCCCTCGTCGTCATTCGCACGATCGTCCTCGCGCTGAAACGAGGGGGGGCGCATCCGCCCCCCGTGGCACTGACAGCGCCCTGGGGTGGGCAGAACGACACGGCAGAACAGCGCGGCAGACGAGCAGGGCAAGCCACCCAGCTTTACGTGCTCTGGAAGTGCACCCCGCGAGGCGAAGGGGAATCGAGGAGGGAACGACCTTCCCGATCAAGGGTGCGGCCAGCGCCGAAGCGGCAGAGGCGATACCAGCATGCGCTATTCCTGTTCTCGACTGGCGCCAGGTGAGACCAGCAATCCGAATAGAGAGCCCGGCCCGCGCCTCGGCGACAACAATCATCGCAATCATGCGCGCGGCCGGCGACTAATTAGGCAAAAACGCAATGTTAAATCAGAGATGTGGCCGGCTCCACAGTGAGAACGACATGTTCAAGGAATGGTGTGGCCGGCGCCTGGGCGACGGCAGTATTTCGCAGCAGAGATGTGGCCGGCGCTAAGGCGAGAACGACACGCTTCATGAAGGATGTCGGCGGCGCCTAGGCGACACATATGTGGCTATCGCCAAGGCGAGGACGACATGCGCAATGAAGGATGTCGCCGACGTGCAGGTTACAACAACACTCTCAATCAGAGATGTGGCTGGCGCCAAGGCGAGAATGACATGCTCAATGAAGTATGTCGACGGCGCCTAGGCGACAGCACCATTTTCAATCAAAGATGTCGCCAGCGCCTGGGGGACAACAACATTTTCAATTAGACATGTGGCCAACCTTCACGCGAGAACGACATGCTCAATGAAGAATGTCGCCGGCGCCTAGGCGACAGCAACGTCTTCAATCAGATGTGGCCGTCGCCAAGGCGAGAACGACATGCTCTGACCACGCGCAAGCGAGAACAACACGCTCAATGAAGGATGTCGCCGGCGCCCAGGCGACGACGACATCTTCGGTCAACGATGTGGCCCACGCACAGGCCGGAGCATCCTTCCGAGACAAGCGCGTCGCCAGAATGCAGGAGTCACGCCCGTTCCGCACGAGGTCCAGGCGATGTTGGGTGGCTAGTCCACGTTAGGGGAGGTTCTCAAGTGGCCAAATCCCAAATTCACAGCTTACGTTCTTGGGTGTTCCCGGGCACTTCTTGGCGCTCTTGGTGACCCCTCTGAGATTCTCCAATACGGCCCTAGGGAACCACCCGTGGCCCTCTTGGCGGCCCTGGGTGCTGGCCCGAGAAGCCCACCTCTCTCAAAATTTGTGGTGTTAGTGAGACTCTCGCTTCCTTCCTTGCCTTGACGGCACAGGAAGCCCTCACGATCGCCCCAGGACGGCCCACGACTCGTGAGGAGGGGCTCGGGAGGCTCAGAGAGCTTCCCGAAAAGGGGCGGCCCGAGCCAGCCGCCCCAAGGACGGCCTCCAAGTCCGTCAGCAGGCCCCCAAAGAGGTACCCATAGAAGAAAAACGCCGTAAACACCATGAACATAAACTTTCGGCGCTCCGCGCGGGTTTCTTGGATCTGCGCCGGACCCCCTCCCTGGCTCTCGGAGCGCGCCAGGGGCGGCGCCAGAGGCAGCCAGCGCCGGGGGGGGCCCAGCGCGGATCCAAGAAATCCGCGCGGAGCTCCGAAAGTTTATGATTTTAACGTTTTTCTTGTCTTCTCCGAACCCAAGAGGCCTACAAGAGGCCCTCAAGAGGCCTCTGAGAGACCCCCAAAGATCCCCCTATTAGGCATCAGTGGGGACTCTTGTCCACGACCCAACTCTTCCTCCTCTTCCTTCTCCTCCTCCTCCTGCTCTTGCTCGTCCCGTTCTTCCTGCCCCGCTGCGTTCCCAGTTTGGGCTGCTCTTTCACCGCGAGCGAGTTTCCATCAAAGGGTGCTCGCGGCCAGCACGGGGACCGCTGGCGGCGCCACGACCTACGAGGGGCAGCCGCGCCCGTCGCGCTGCAGTTGAAACGCCAGCGTAGGCCAGACATCCGTCGGCTCGAACTTGTCGTGACGCTGAACGCTGCTTTTGGAAGGGGCTTGCAAACCACCCTCGGTCCCTGATACAACCAACTCACGATTCAAGATGAAATGCTTGCCTCCGAAAGGATGCCGAGACGTTCCAAGGCCGATGGCTCGAATGGTTCGAGCCGCCGGATGTCTAGGGACACGGAAACGAGTGCAGACATGACCCTCTCCAATGAATCAACCACCAAAGACAAATATTTAAGCCATGCCATCTCGAATCTTCGAAACACTAGGACTACCATCACGAGTTCAGTGATTTCACAGGACGTCGATGGCAAGTCATTTCCCGAAACTTGGGGCAACGCAGAAAGAACTTGTCAGGTGAACCCCTCGTTTCAAACGCAACCGACTGCTGGGTCCGCAACAGAACAGCCAACGTGTTTTTCATAGGTTTCGTAACATCATAGCTCGCACCACATTCCCCGTGCTTCCAACAAGTTTGGTAACACCAGCGCAGATAAACAACGTCGTGTATCCACATAGTTGAGTGGCGTACAAAATGTAGAACCAAATGCAAACGCAGACAACAACCCTTCCGTGGGCAATACCTTTACAAACACGTTGCCTTATATAAGAGAGAGGGATCGATGCGGCAGTAGGCCAAACACTCTAGGGGGATTGGGTCGCGTATCAACCTATGACTGCCGATCGATCAAACAGCACGAATGCTTACACGTATGTTGTGTGCATAGATACCAGCATGCATTTCCCCAATCAGAGCTTGCATCTGTTGGGGTCCTCACGGATTCAAATAATAAGGTGAGATTTGCCACCGATGTCCGCGGCCCGCCTGGGTGCCCGGGTACCCAGGGCACGGATTTCCAGGTGCCGGGGTGCCTGGGTGCCTTATAGCCCTATAGCACTACAGCCCTGTAGCTCCATAGCCTTACAGCCCAATAGCCCCGTAGCCCAATAGCCCTATATCCTTATAGCCTTGTAGCCCTATCGCCCTGGAGCCCTCTAGCTCTACAGCACTATAGCCCAATAGCCCTATAGGCGAATATGACCATGGCCCTAAAGCCCTATAGCCCTATAGCCCCATAGTCCTATAGCCCTATAGCCCAATAGCCCTTATAGCCCTATATCCCTATAGCCCTGTAGCGTTATAGCCATATAGCTCTATAGCCCTGTAGCCCTACAGCCCGATGGCTCTCTATATGCCTATAGCCCTATATCCCAATCCCCCCATCTCCCTATCTCTCTATAGCCTATGGCGCTATAGCCCCATAGCCCTATCGACTCATAGCCCCATAGCCCTACAGCCCTCTAGCCCTATGGCCCTATAGCCCTAGAACCCTATAGCCCTGTAGACCTATAGCCCTATCGCCCTATAGCCCCATAGCCCACTAGCCTTATAGCCCAATAGACCCATAACAATATATCCCTAAATCAGACGTTGATTGGGTGTTTCCCTGGTATTGTTATACTGTACCAGAAGCACACATCTACGTATGCAACATCGGCTATGACTCGCGCCGAAATGAAAACTAGGAAGACGGTGCCGAACGCAAAACGGCGACAGCTTGGTCTTGCCGGCCTGTCCAGTCCCCCAACACATGCTACAATGCTTGAGTATCCCACGTGCTGGCGCCTTTACGTCCAACCAATCGGATACATAGTTCGATCTACCAGAGGACGGCAACGCATGGGACGTGACCTCTTCCCAATTGACTCATGAGGAATAGAAACAGTTCACAGCGCGATCCAAATCGCCTCGGCTCTGCGTCAACATTTGGACAGCTTCTTGCCGGCTGGCTCGCGTCACGTTGCGAAACTGCCGGATGGTCTCGCCTCGCAGTCGCTGCCGGACCCTCAGGGGCATCGTGTCCTCACAGCATGAAGGGGAAGATGGGAGGACGGAGAAACAGAAAGGAATGAGGGAGACGCTGGGTCACCTACACTTGCTCTTGGCGCTGCGCGAGGCGTGATCACTTCGCGCTATCGCGGAATCTACTGGGGAAGAGAAACTGTCTGGCGCAGACCGCGACACACTATTATCTTCGCGCCCGTGCAAATGATTAAGAAGAGAAGGAGGAGGTCTCGTCCTCCCCGTGGTAGCCATCCGCCACCGCGCCCCCTGGCACGATGAGGCATGGTATGATGTCGAATGAACGGCGATCAAAAACGGGTCTTACGCGAGATGGCATAGCGACCGTACGCGGTGGCTTGCGCGGGCCGCCAGCGCGGCACGCTACACTGGAGACGGGGGCGCTTACGCGCGACTTTACGCGGGCAACTTACGCGCCAATGTCGACGCAGACGGCCCCGTTATGTTATGTCGCCCAAGTGCTGCTGTCTGGTAGTGAGTACGCATGCCTCCAGAAAGACCTCTCATCTCCGCGCCAAGTCACATGCATCGCCCGCGCCCCACCCACAGGATTCCTCCTGGTCGTCCCGACGCCTCGCAGGCGGTCTTCAGGGCGTCCAAGATGCCCAACAGCACTCCCCAGACGGCCCAGGTAGGCCAACCTGGCCGCCAAGGTGGCCCAACACTGCCCCAAGAAGCACCCAACAGCTCCAGAGAAGCGACTCATAGATCCCAAGAGAACTCCAACACCCCATGACACACCCCCAAGACGTTTTCCAGGATACCACGAAAGGCAAAAAGCATAGGTTTCCTTAGGTGCTTCAAGGCTTGTCGCCTTCCACACTCTTTAGTCGAGGATCGGCCCACTTGCAGTCTTCAAAGACCGCAAAGGGCCCGCTGAGAGCCCCAAGGGAGCCCTTAGATGGTCAAGGACGGTCCCGAGATAATCCCAAGCTGGCCCAAGACGGCCTCCGGACTGACCCAAGATGGCCCACGAGGGTCACGACGGTCCCAAGATGCCTCCGAGATGGAGAAGAGGGCCCCAAGGCGGCCAAGGAGAGCACTGGAGGCGAGAGGTGCTACATGTGATGGCCTGCCAGGCGGTGCTCGAAGGGTCGCCACCACGAGGGGTATGTGCTGGCGCGGCGGCGGGACTTGCCGCAGGCACCTGCATGGGGCACCCTGAAGCTGAACTCCTTCCAGGTCAGGGCGTCCCCCGGCCGGCTGCCCGGCGGGAGCTTCACGCTGAACACCTGCTCGAACTCTGCGTCCGGCTCCTGAGGAAGCAGGGATCTGATCATCTTGCCATCGCTCGGACGTCCATTCCCCGTGCATGTGCTGGTTTCGTGTTTGTCTCTTTCGCAGGATGATCCAGGATGCTCCTCAATGGTCCTCGCAGAGAAAAAAGGCACACGTCCGAGCGATGCCAAGACAATGGCCACGGTGGCAGTGCCACCGCTGTGGGCAAACGTCCAGGCCCGAACAGCAAGAGCCATAGGTTAGGAAGCAATTTCTGGGAGCTCGTTGCAATAACGACTGAAGCCAATTGGGCCAGGATAAGGGGCCATGGAACCGGAATTGGCAGAATTAAGTCCAGGACTAAACCAAGCAAAACAAGTTTAAGTCGGATTCGGCCAGTTTTCGTTCACGGATCTACCAGCGCCGATGCTGCATTTCACCTCCCAAGAGGTGCGTCCTAACAAGTGGGTGGGTCCCTGGCCTCAGAACCTGTTGGCTGCCGCGTGCAAGAAGGCGGAACAAATGGAG
This sequence comes from Prorocentrum cordatum, assembly GCA_963575745.1. Lineage (NCBI taxonomy): Eukaryota > Dinophyceae > Prorocentrales > Prorocentraceae > Prorocentrum > Prorocentrum cordatum. The sequence continues at coordinate 204,682 of CAUYUJ010015146.1, read as the reverse complement.
GTCGGAACTGCCATAAACGTGAGCGTGGTCCGGGATGCAATGCGGGAGACGGCTGGACTGAGACCGAGACATGTTGGATGGCCTGGCTGTAAAAACTGCGTCGGATCCTCCTTCTCCTCCTCACACTCCTCTGGCTGCTGATTCTCCTCCTTGTGCTGCCTGCCTGGGGGCTGGAACATGACAAAAAGACTGGCTCGCGCCACCCACCTTCCAGCCCCGCCCCCTCACCACGGGAGGCAGGAGGAGGGTTGCGGCGCGGGAGAGGGAATGGACGAAGGAGGACAATCGAGGAGGAAGAAGGATGAGGTAGGGCGGTGATTGTTTGATGTTTTGATTGCTTTCTTAACCTGCTTGCTTGACCTTCTGGGCCTCCAAATGGCTCTGGAGGCGTCTGGACGCCTCCGGAAACCTCCTGAGACCGTCTGAGACCTTGAGGAAGAGGAGGAGGAGGATGAGGAGGAGGAGGAGACCTTTTTCTCCCCCTCCACTGCTCCCCGTCAGGGGGGACTTGGAAAAAGCCTTGCCCGCCCCCCCCCCATGTTCTGCCTCTGGCTGGAAACCCCGAGAGCACCCTAGAACGCCTTGGACCGAACTCCTCCTTCTCCTCCTCCTCCTCCTCCTCCTCCTCCTCCTCTTCCTCCTCCTCATCCTCTCTCATTTCTCCTCTCTCCTCTCTCCTCTCTCATCTCTCATCTCTCCTCTCCCCTCTCTCCTCTCTCCTCTCTCCTCTCTCCTCCTCCTCCTCCTGCTCCTGCTCCTGCTCCTGCTCCTCCTCCTCCTCCTCCTCCTCCTCCTCCTCCTCCTCCTCCTCCTCCTCCTCCCGCTCCCCCACCTCCTCTTCCTCCTTCTCCTCTCTCCTCGTCATCCTTCGCGCCCCCAAAGGGAGGACGCTTCCCCTCCCCGTGTGCGCCATCCGAACCCTTGAGCTCAACAAAACCCGAGACCGAGAACGTTCTCTGTTTGATTCTGACCGAACCGGAAGACCCCCTACCCCCACCCCGCTCGATGGCAATGCGTAGAACGCGCAAAGTCAGGGAGGCGACCATCAAAACGGAAACTGGTTGGTGACCATGAAGCGACCCCAACAGAGCAACCAGTGTCGGTTCCGGTTCGTGTCGCGCGTGTGGGCAAAACATCGAGCCTGTGCGATTATTGCGATGAGGTGCAGGCAGATTCTGGTCCAATGTCTCGCGGGGTTGTCCTAGGTGTCGTCCTATGGTTGTGCCGTGGGCTATCCAGTGGGTTGTTCCATTTGGACGCGGGGGGGAGGGTGGGGAGGAGGCCCTCGTGGAGCAGTGTTGGTGGTGGTCGTCGCCACTGCCGCCATCGGTGCCGCCGCCGCCAACGTCGTCACCGCCGTCATCGCCGTCGCCGCCTCGGCAGCCGTTGTTATCGTCGCCGTCGTCGTCGCCACCACCGCCAACGCCGTCGCCGCTGCTATCACCATCGCAGTCACCATCGTCGTCGTCGTCGTCGTCGCCGTCGCCGCCGCTGTCGCCGCTGCCATGACCATCGCCACAACCACCGTCGTCGTTGTTCGAGCGGGGACGGGCCGCCCGGGCATTCCAGTGGGTCCACCACGGAATCTTCTTAGAACCAAAGAATGTCCGAATATCAACCACAAGCGTTAATCTAAAACATAAACTGATGTATTGAAAGAAGACTGCCTCAATCAGACATGTTGTAAGAGTACTCAGTGCAAACAACATGTTCTCAGACAATTCTTTGGGAGCCTATGGGCAGGTCAGGACTCCTGGCCACTGCTTGAGTCGTCGTCGTCGTCGTCGTCGTGGTCGTCGACGCCATCTTAGCCGCCGTCGCCGCCGTCGTCGATCGTCGTCGTCGTCGTCGCCGCCGCCGCCGCCACCGTCGTCGGCGCCGCCGCCGCCGCTGTCGATCGACGTCTCGCCGCCGCTGTCGATCGTGGTCTCGCCGCCGCCGTCGTCGTCAACGCCGCCGTCGCCGCCGTCGCCGATCGTCGTCGTCATCGTCGCTCGCCGCCCTGGCCGTCGCTCGCCCGGCTCCGCTCCTCCTCAGCGGGCGGCGGCGCCAGCGCCGGCGCCCGCGCTCCGAGGAGGCCCGGCTGCGGTCCGGCCGCGCGCCGCGCCGCCCCGGCCGCGAGGCTGGCGCTGGCGTCCTCCGCGGTCGCCGCCGCCGTCGTGGCGGTCGTCGTGTTCGGCCACACCGAACACGACGACGGTGAGGGTCAGTGGGGGTGGCGGTGAGGGGCGGGTCGGGGGCGGGGGGCGCGAGCCCCCGGGCCTTCGCTCGAGACCGCCCCGCCCCCAAGCGGGGCGACGTGAGCGCGCTGTGAATGCGATCGATCCGAACCCTCGTGCGGAAGGCGATGGCGGAAGGGTCGGCGACTCCGAGGGGTGCGGTCTGCAAAGGGTGTTGTTTGCAACCGGCACCCTGGGGGGCACCCTGGGGGGCGGGCGGGAACCTCGTTAGTTATCTCCACGGCGCTCCGGGGAGGCCCGACGAGGACAGTATCGTGCCACCCAGGCCCTAACGGGGCCGATCGCAAACCACACCCCGGAGTAACCACGTCCTCTGTAGTCGCCGAAAGGGTGACCCTGGGGGCAAAAACAACTCTCGGTGCGCGACTTCCGCTGGCCGCGGGGAGGCCGAACTGGAGCGCGCAGGCCGCTGCTCTCGCCTCGTGTTCCGCCATCTGGAGGTCCCGGTGTGCCCGCGCCAGGGGCCACTCCGACGGAAGGTCACTCTCACGGAGGAGGAGGAGGAGGAGGAGGAGGAGGAGGAGGACAAGGAGGAGGAGGAGGAGGAGGAGGAGGAGGGGGAAGAGGAGGAGGAGGCGAAAAAGGAGGAGGAGGAGGAGAAGTGTACACGAGTCTTGGCCATGGTCTAGATCTCCACCGACTCCAGAGACTTGGGGGACGGATCTTCGTCTGCACGCTTTGGCCGCCGAGGGCCCTCGCCACGGGCGCGGGGACACTCACGGATATCCATCCAGCGTGCAACCATGCAGCAGAGAGGTGGGACCATGTTGCGTTGTGTGTGTGTGTTTGGTGACGTGGGCTCTCAGGGTTCCCAAGGACCTCCGGCGTCTCGAGTCCTCCTCCTCCTCCTCCTCCTCCTCCTCCTCCTCCTCTGCCTCCTCCTCCTCCTCCTCCTCCTCCTCCTCCTCCTCCCCTCGCGGCAGAAGCATGCTCGCCATGTTCGGCCTCCACGCGCGCCCACGCCGGGCCCCAAGCAGACCATGCCCCGAGATCGTCGCTCGGGACGAGGAGCCGGCCCCCGGGGGACAGACCGGCAGCGACGCCCGCCTCACTGCGAGCGTGGGCATCCTCGATGAGCTGAAGCCTCCACGCGATCACTTCACCTCATCGAAGGCTTGGAGTATCGAGCTGATCCACGCGCGCCATCGCTTCCAGGATGTGGGACAGTGCCTCGTGCTCATACTGTGACCTGTCGGCGTCCTGGACCTCTCTCTTGGGGGGGCTCCGCACAGACGCACCGAAGGCGTCGGAGGCCTGTGCAGGCCCAGGCCGCCTCTCGGAGGCCACCCGCGTGGCGCTGGAGCACGCAGCGTTCTGCAGACTAGGGGTGCAGAGTGAGAATGGAAGCGGTCACAGTCGTCAGAATAGATCGGATTCTTGCCAGAAGTAGCCCTCAGTCGATCTTGTCTAGGCCTCCTAGATGGGGTCCGAGTAGATGGGGTCAGGGTCGCGCCGCACCGCCGATGCCTCGGCGGTGCGGCGCGACATCGCGACTGCCTCGGCGGTGCGGTGCGACCCTCCGACCCCCTTGCTCGCCATCGCTCGGACGATGCCATTCCCCTCCTTTAGATGACCCTGCAGAACTCGTTGGACAGCAGATCCGATCTGCGCCATGGAGACTTTCTGGGGCTGCCACTGCGCCAACGCAGCGGGCTGGCCGTTGGCTTCCAGGGGGGGGGATGGGGGGTTTTATAGGGGGGCCTCCCTCCTGGGGGCTTCTCAGTGCGCCGTTGAGAACGCGAGCTTGGAGCGCTCTCCGCCCATCGTGTCCACTCGGAAGTCGTCTCTTGGGTCCCCGAAGCCGTTAGCCCGAGAGACACCCCCGATTGCCCTCGCCGAGAAAAAAAAGGCACACGTCCGAGCGATGCCGAGCCCTTGTAGATGCCCCAGTCCAGTTTGGGCGGCCTGAGCCTCCCCCCGCGTGTCAAAATAGGGGCCTCTCTGTCTGCTCGTGCTCTGAGGGGGAGGAGGAGGATGAGGAGGAGGAGGAGGTGGAGGAGGAGGAGGAGGAGGAGTAGTAGGAGGAGGATGATGCGGGTCGGGGGGATGAGGAGGAGGAACGGAGGAGTGAGAGGAGGAGAGGGAGGAAGGATGAGGAGGAGCCGAGGATGAGGAGTGAACGAGGAGGGCGGCAGTGAGGGAGGAGGGCGGGGAGGGAGAAGGCAGGAGAGATGAGAGGAGAAGGCTTTTTTTAGTAGGAGGTAGGGATTAGAAAGGAAAGGTGGATGAGGGGAGAAAAACGGGTGTGAGGGGGAAGGAGAAATGGGGATGAGGGAGCAGGACGAGGAGGAGTCCCAATGGGGGGCGCCATGGGGTGTATCACAGGCCCGTTCGCGCCCAGATTTGGGGGATGTCTCAAGCGGTTTGCCTGTGTGGGTGCCCAACATCTCGCTGGTTTCAGTACTCCAAAGGGGGGGCGCCAGGGGGTATTGCACGGGCCCGTTCGCGCCCAACATCCTTCTCTTTCGGAGCAGTTTCCGAGGATGTCTCAGGCGAGGCGCTGGCTTCAATACTCCCAAGGGGGGGCGCCACGGGGTATATCACAGGCCTTCGCGCCCAGATTGGGGGGATGTCTTAGGCGGTTTGCCTGTTTGGGTGCCCAACATCCTTCTCTTTCTGACCAGTTTCCGAGGACGTCTCAGGCAAGGAGCTGGTTTCAGCACTCCCAAGGGGGGACGCCGAGGGGTATTATTGCACGGGCCCGTTCGCGCACAGATCGGGGTGATGTCGAGGGCGGTTTGCCTGTTTGTTTCCTGTTTGGGTGCTCAACATCCTTCTCTTTCGGAGCAGTTTCCGAGGATGTATCAGGCGAGGCGCTGGTTTCAGCACTCCCAAGGGGAGGCGCCAGGGGGTATTGCACGGGCCCGTTCTCGTCTGCATGGGTGGATGTTCCTGACAGGTGTTCATAGGCAAAGGAGGAGAAAGAGGAGGAGGAGGAGAAGCAGGAGGAGGAGGAGGACAGAAGGAGGAAGCAACTACTTAAAATCGTGGTAGTCGTCGGCGTCTCTCTCGGCATCGTTTCCCACGTGGATTCGCTGACACTCGGATGTTGAAAAGGCCAATGTCTTCTACCGAAGTTT
>CAUYUJ010015146.1:120498-199262 GCA_963575745.1 Prorocentrum cordatum | reverse complement strand
AGGGGGAGGAGGACAAGTTAGGTGCGCTCGCGTCATCATCTGACATCCTACCCTTCCCTCCCATCCTTTACCATCCGCGGACGCGTGTCGTAGCGGACCTGTGGCTCCGCGCGCGTGTGCGTAGTGGGTGGTGGTGCGCGTGCGTGCGTGCATGCGTGCGTGGTTGAGGTTGTTGTGGGGTGGTGTTTTATGTATGTGTGTGTGTGCGTGTGTGCGCGTGTGCTGTGCGTGTGACGTGGTGTGACGTGGTGTGCGTCTTGGGTGGTTTGGTGGTGGGACAGGTGCGTACGTGCGTATGGCGTGGGTGGTGGGTGGTGGTGGTGGTGTGTGTGGTGTGTGGTGTGTGTGTGTGTGTCAGTGTGGTGTGGTGTGAGTGTGTGTGTGTGTGCGTGCGTGCCTTGCGTGTGGTGTGTATGTGTGTGTGTGTTGTGCGGTGCGTTGCGTGTGCGTGTGCGTGTGCGTGTGCGTGTGCGTGTGCGTGTGCGTGTGCGTGGTGTGTGTTGTGTGTGTGTGTGTGTGGTGTGTCGTGTGTGTGTGTGTGTGGTGTGTGTGTGTGTGTGTGTGTGTGGGTGTGTGTGTGTGTGTTGTGTGTGTGTGTGAGTGCCCGGCGTGCGTGCGTGCGTGCGTGCGTGGGTGCGTGCGTGCGTGCGTGCGTGCGTGCGTGCGTGCGTGCGTGCGTGCGTGTGTGTCTGTGTGTGCGCGCGTGTGATGTGGTGTGACGCGGTGTAGCGTGGTGGTGGTGGGTGGGGTAGTGCGGTGGTGGTGGCGGTGCGAGGTGGTGGTGCGCGTGCGTGCGTGCGTGCGTGCGTTGGTGGGTGGAAGTGGCGGTGGGTGTGCGTGCGGCGGGGCGGGGCGTGTTGCGGCGCGGCGGTGGCGGGCGGATGGGCGCGCGAGAAAGAGGCCCGCGCTGGGGCGAGAACGCCATCCTAAACGACGGAGGCAAAACGCCGATCCGAAAATGAGGCCCACGCTGCAGCGGGAGCACGATTCGGAACGATTCGGGAGCAGAAATGAGGCCGGCGCCTCAGCGAGAGCAACATTCTGAAAAAAAACGCAGGCGAAAACCCAACTCCCGGGAATCCGGTGTGTAAAAAAACAGTACGCGGGGGGGGTCGAATATTCCCAGGTCGCCATCAGGGGAAGAGGGAGAGTATTCATATTGAATAATTCTGGAGGAGGAGGAAGAGGAGGAGGAGGAGGAGGAGGAGACGGAGGAGGAGGATGAGAACGAGGACGAGGAGACAAAGGAGGACGAGGCTCGCGAGCCGTTGCCGCGGTTCAGAATTAGTAGTGAACGGAGGGCCCGATGGGCAACCTCGAAGGGCGGTGGCGAAGAGCCCTAATTAATCATGCGGTATGCGAATGCCCTCGTCGCTCCGGCGGGGCACCCCTGGAGGGGTGGGAGGGGAAGGAAACCTGATAAACCATACGGTATGCGGATACCCTCATCGCTCAGGCGAGGCCTCACCCGGATAAATCATATGGTATGCGCCCCTCCTCGCTCGGGCGGGGGCTCCTTGGAGATGTGGAAGGGGGCACGAAGTCAGACAAAGCATACGGCATGCGAACCTCTCGAGCCTTTGCCGCGGTTCAGGATCAGTAGTGAACGGAGGGCCCGATGGGCAACCTCGGAGGGCGGTGGCGAAATCACAAAATCAGAACCCGAGCCTTGCTCGCCAGACTATGTCATGAGTGATCAGAGGGCCCGACGGGCAACCTCGGAGGGCGGTGGCGATCCTGTCCTCCTCCCCCTCGTCATGTTCCTCTTATTCCTCCATCTCCTCCTCCTTTTCCTCCTCTTCCTCCTGCTCCTCCTCCTCCTCCTCCTCCTCCTACTCCCTCGTCCCTTCCTCCTCGCCGTCCTCCTCCTCCTCACTATTTCCTCCTCTTCCCTCCTCCTCCTCCTCCTCCTCCTCCTCCTCCTCCTCGTCCTCCTCCTCCTCCTTCCCCTCCTCTCCTCCCTCCCTCCTCCTCCTCCTCCTCCTCCTCCTCCTCCTCCTCCTCTTTCTCCTCCTCCGCCCCGCCACAGCCCTTCAAAATAACAACTGTTTCGCAGGACCCAGGCTTCCCACGGATGGCAACGAGTACCTGCTATGCTGGCCCCCACATCAGACCCCACCCAAGCAGCCCTCGAAAAGGGGACTGTGTCGCTGATCACAGCCCCCGTATTAGGACGTCGAAGTGTGATTTCGACCTGTGTCGGCGGTACCCGGTGCAGAGCGGTCTCTCCCCGATAATAAAACAACTCCTTCCTGAGGGATTGCGAGATGGCGCCACCGCCGGCGCGCCACCCAAGCAGCCATCGGAACGTGGCGACAGTGTGGCAGATCGCAGCCCCCTAGGGACGGCGAGGTCCCGCTCTGATCTGCGCGGTGCCTCACTCCGCTGGACCCACCAGCAGCCCTCGAAAGTGGCGACAATGTCGCAGATCGCAGCCCCCCAGGGACGGCGAGGTCCCGCTCTGATCTGCGCGGTGCCTCACTCCGCTGGGCCCACCAGCAGCCCTCGAACGTGGCAACAATGTCGCAGATCGCAGCCCCCCAGGGACGGCGAGGTCCCGCTCTGATCCGCGCGGTGCCTCACTCCGCTGGACCCACCAGCAGCTCTCGAAAGTGGCAACAATGTCGCAGATCGCAGCCCCCCAAGGACGGCGAGGTCCCGCTCTGATCTGCGCGGTGCCTCACCCCGCTGGACCCACCAGCAGCCCTCGAAAGTGGCGACATTATCGCAGGTCGCAGCCCCCCAAGGACGGCGAGGTCCCGCTCTGATCTGCGCGGTGCCTCACTCCGCTGGACCCACCAGCAACCCTCGAACGTGGCGACAATGTCGCAGATCGCAACTTCCCAGGGACGGCGAGGTCCCGCTCTGCTCTGCGCGGTGCCTCACTCCGCTGGACCCACCAACCGCCCTGGAAAGTGGCGACAATGTCGCAGATCGCGGCCCCCCAGGGACGGCGAGGTCCCGCTCTGATCTGCGCGGTGCCTCACTCCGCTGGACCCACCAGCAGCACTCGAAAGTGGCGACAGTGTCACAAGTCGCAGCCCCCCAGGGACGGCGAGGTCTCGCTCTGATCTGCGCGGTGCCTCACTCCACTGAACCTACCAGCAGCCCTCGAATCGCGACAATGTCGCAGATCGCAGCCCCCCAGGGACGGCGAGGTCCCGCTCTGATCTGCGCGGTGCCCCACTCCGCTGGACCCACCAGCAGCCCTCGAAACGGGCGACATTATCGCAGGTCGCAGCCCCCCAGGGGCGGCGAGGTCCCGCTCTGATCCGCGCGGTGCCTCACTCCGCTGGACCCACCAGCAGCCCTCGAATCGCGACAATGTCGCAAATCGCAGCCCCCCAGGGACGGCGAGGTCCCGCTCTGATCTGCGCGGTGCCTCACTCCGCTGGACCCACCAGCAGCCCTCGAAAGTGGCGACAATGTCGCAAATCGCGGCCCCCCAGGGACGGCGAGGTCCCGCTCTGATCTGCGCGATGCCTCACTCCGCTGGACCCACCAGCAGCCCTCGAAAGTGGCGACAATGTCGCAGATCGCAGCCCCCCAGGGACGGCGAGGTCCCGCTCTGATCTGCGCGGTGCCTCACTCCGCTGGACCCACCAGCAGCCCTCGAACGTGGCGACAGTGTCGCAGATCGCAGCCCCTCAGCGACGGCGAGGATCCGCTCTGATCCGCGCGGTGCCTCACTCCGCTGGTCCCACCAGCAGCCCTCGAAAGTGGCGACAATGTCGCAGATCGCGGCCCCCCAAGGACGGCGAAGTCCCGCTCTGATCTGCGCGGTGCCTCACTCCGCTGGACCCACCAGCAGCCCTCAACAGTGGCGACAATGTCGCAGATCGCAGCCCCCCAGGGACGGCGAGGTCCCGCTCTGATCCGCGCGGTGCCTCATGCACTCCGCTTGACCCACCAGCAGCCCTCGAAAGTGGCGACAGTGTCACAAGTCGCAGCCCCCCAAGGACGGAGATCTCGCTCTGATCTGCGCGGTGCCTCACTCCGCTGGACCCACCAACAACCCTGGAAAGTGGCGACAATGTCGCAAATCGCAGCCCCCCAGGGACGGCGAGGTCCCGCTCTGATCTGCGCGGTGCCTCACTCCGCTGGACCCACCAGCAGCCCTCGAAAGTGGCGACAATGTCGCAGATCGCGCGGTGCCTCACTCCGCTGGACCCACCAGCAGCCGTCGAAAGTGGCGACAGTTTCGGAGATCACAGCCCCCAGGCAAGATGCACACAAGAGGTACCGCATGCAATATGCACACACGCATACACACATTCACACACACGCGGCACCGCCGCGGCACCCTAAAGGCGAGAGGAGACAAGAGGGAGGCGGGAGGCGGGAGGAGGAGGGACGCGACCACAGTGCTCTATTCAAAACGACTACCCAACCAAGGAGGGTTGGGAAGAAGAAGAAGAAGAAGAAGAAGAAGAAGCAGAAGAAGAAGAAGAAGAAGAAACAAAAACGCCGTCAACATGAACATTTGGCGCTCCGCACGGGTTTCTTGGATCTGCGCTGGGCCCCCCTTCCATGGGCCCCGCCGGAGGCGCCGCAAGGGCCCTCCAGCGCGGATCCAAGAAATCCGCGCGGAGCGCCAACAGTTTTTTCTGTGCCTTCTTCAACTCGTCCTACGGGCTCCGAAGGTTTGTGAGGTCCCCAGGGAGGCCACCTGGAAGCCCACGAGGGGGCGAACGCGCGCTCGGAGACCTCGACCATCGCCCTTGATTGGCGGCCGCGCACGAGGGGGCGGCGCGAGAGCGGGGGGGCCTGCTAAGAAGGCACGGTGGGCTTCATTGTACTGTGACATCAGCAGTGGAGGCTCAACCATCTTGTCGCTCGCCAGATTTCTCTTTGCGCGGTCTCCCGCAACGCAGGGTGGGCTTAGGAGGCATTGACCTTCTTCGATATCATTCCTCTTCGCCTTCTCGATCTCATCTCGATCAGAGCAGTTTGAAGAGCAAACTCGATCATGGCGGCAACTCGCCCTGGGACCTTCTTTCCTAGCGCGCGTTCGGTCGGCAGCGCCAATCTCAAGATTTAGAGCAGCCAGCAGGAGCTCTCGACTGCGCGAAACGAGTGGGCAGCCTCGCGAGGAACTCTCCTCAGAAGCCTCCAGGGCCCTGGCTCGAAGGCCAGCCCGCTCGCCGCCGGCGGCCATCCCCCTCCCCCCGGGGGGCCGAGACCTCGGGGCGGAGGCTCCTGGAGGCAGTCTCTGCCTCCTCGAAGGCGTCCTCGCCGCAGCTGAGGAACTCCTTCAGCATGTCGCGCACCAGCGGGTGCAGCTCCCGCCGCTGCAGCAGCGCGGCGTGGACCGGCGGGCCTGGAGATGGGAGGCGAGGGGAGGGAGAGGGAGAAGGAGGGGAGGACGAAGAGCAACAAGCATAAGAAGCGGGAGAAGAAGAGGGTGGGCGGGAGGGAGGGAGGGAGGGCGGGGGGAGGGAGGGGGGAGGGGGAGGGGGAAGGAGGGGGTATATACATACAAGGCACCAAGGGGCGGACCTCTTCTTCCTCTTCCTCTGGGCCTTCGGGGGCACCTCCTGTCGCCGCGGATGGATCCACTTCGAGATCCCAGCCAGAGTGCGCTCCAAGACACCGTCAGCCCGTATAGTAAGGATGCAAGGATGCGAGGGCCTCGGAAGGCCATGCCGACAATTTGCGAGCGGGGCGCGGCCAGCGGAAGTGGCCAAGGATGGACCGAGGAGGCAAGGCTGCAAGGGTACCCTTGGGAAGGTTGTCCATTCTTACTATTCGGGTCGACTGCAGGCCCAGGGGAAGGGTAGATGGGTGGCCCATCCACTGGGGGGGAAGCCCTCGCATCTGGCCAGCTGTGAGGGGAATCTTGGCGGCGCGAGTAATGGGGTGGCGCAAGGGTGGGGGGGCTTCTACAATTGCAAAGGGGTTTCTTGGAAGGGCCTTCTTAGAAGCGCCGTGCCGGCTTCTGAGGAGCATTCTTTCAAGCCCCCAGGGGCTTCTGAGCCTGGGCGCTTCCTTAGAAGGCGAAGGCCCCAAGGGCCTCCGAGAAGGCGCCTTCGAAGCCTCTGGGCTGGCCACTGCCTCCTGAGAAGGCCCCTCTGCCTTTTCAAAGGCCCCCCTCGCGCCACCCTCTTGTTTGGACGCCCGAAATGGGTACCAGGAAAAAGTGCACAATGCCCAACAACAAATGTTGTCCAACAGCGACAGCGGCGGCTGTTGGGCAGGCGGTTTGGGCAGGCGGCTGTTGGGCAGGCAGTCTTTCTCCTCCACCTCCTTTTCCTCCTCCAACCTCCTCCTCGGAGTCGCCTCGAAAAACGTGGAGGGACTGTTAAGGAAAAACGGTATCTACTGCTGGTGAACGTTTTCTTATTCGGCGTTTCGGCATTGGGCGGAAGGGGGGAGCTGGCTCTGGACCTATGATTGATGCCAGTGTTTGCAGCAGTGCGCCCTCTGGGGAAACTCCGCCAGCTCGGAAAAAGGCGCCCCCAAAACAGCCAAGATCTACTCCAGGGGTCGGGGCAGGGGGGGGGGTGCGAGGGCCCGCGCCGATCGGCAAAACAATGAACCTGCAAACGAACACCTGGAGAAACTCCATGTCTTCTGACAGCATCGCAGCCGGCCAGCTGTCTCCGCCGCGTCCGGCCGTGGCGACCAAGGGGCCACCGCAGGGCCCCACCGAGCGACGAAGCCAAACGGGCCTCACGCGAGCTGGCGTGACGACCTCACGCGGTGGCTTGCGCGGGCCGCCGGCGCGGCACGCCACATCGGGAACGAGGGCGCTTGCGCGCGACCTTGCGGGGCCAGCTTGCGCGCGAACGTCCGCGCAATCGAAGCTGTTTTTTGGGCGATGCTCAACTGCCATGTTGTCGACTCACCCTTCTCTGAGCTCGGGCCCAGCGGGCCCACCAGCCCTCCCACGAGAAGCGCTTCCCCCCCGCAGGAGCTCGCGATCTCGGGGCCCCGTCCCGAACCGTGCGGTGATCCCGATTCAACGGTGACTCACCACCTGGTGTGGTCACCGGTCACCACACCGTTTATGTGTGTGTGCTTCCGGGCGATGCACGCGGCACACCACCCAGGCGAGGTCACCGCCGCAGGTGGCGTCAGAGTAAACCACACACTTGGTCCTGGCTGTGGGCTGTAAGGAAAATGCGCGCCGCTGCGGCGCGCAGTCCAGGAAACGCAGCCACCATTGCAGCGCCCGCTCCAGGCGGCCAGTCCATCGCCCAGACTCCCCAGTAGAATGGCGGAACAGGGGTGCCAAATGCACACGCGCTGCCCGGCCGAAAACAGCTGGGGCTCCCCAACTGAGCTTGCCAGCCAACGTTTAGGCTTCTGCTGGAGATAACGCTTGCCGTGCCAGAATGGAATGAATCTGGCGCGTCCAACGCGTGAGCTTGTCAGGGCCAACCGACAAACGCACGGCGCAGGCCTCGCGCTCGATCGCGCAATCGACTCCCAGGATTGGAGCTGCTGCAGAAGCTGACACACGCTTGGAAGCGTCGAGCTCTCACCCTAGCATTTCTGAGACGACCTGTGCTGCAAACGCGCTGGCCCCAGCTCAGCTCGGGAGCCTGGGGTGCGCTGGCCGCTGGCATGTCTCGCGATGGGGATCGGAAGAACGAGCAGCTGCCTAAACATCAGTGTGAGGGCCGAGCGGTCTTGCACCGTCCGTGGGTGCGTGGCTGAAGTAGGATTCCGCGGCGCGGAGTCTGCTTTTTTGCCAATGTTGTCGTCGTCCTCGCTCGCGACCCGCCCGCGACCCACCCGCGGCCCACCCACATTGCTTCGAAGAAAATTCGGCGCCTGCGGCGGGCGTCTTCGGAGCCCCCCAAACTTCCGACGACCCCGCCGCCCCCTCTCTTACCCGCAACTGCGGTCGCTATGGTTCACCTTTCGGAGCTCTTCGATCTCTTATCGTGGCGCCCGCCTGTCTCGAGTGGCATGTTCTTGGAGGGGCGTACTCTCTCCGCTGGCCTCTCTCGAGGGGCGTGCGCTTGGACATGCGACCTCTCTTCGCCCGCCTCCCCTCACCGATGACAGGACTGCCACGGCATCGCCATACACGTTCGGAGCCCCGTGCGGGCCCCTCGGATCGGCGCTGGCCCCCCCTGGCGGCGCCCGGCGGCGGCGCCTGCGGAGCCGCCCCCTGCCCTGCTCCGCGCCCCAACAATGGGAGCCCGGCGCCGATCCGAGAGGCACGCCACAAGCGCGGACATCCGAGCAAGAACTCTGCTCCTGCCGCTCGAGGCTCGTCGAGGCGCGACCTCACAACCGCTGGCCACCCGCCAGGCCCCTCCGCCGAGGGCAAGAGGGGGGGGGTTGACGCCTCGACTTCCCAGGAGGGGCGAGGCCCCTTCCCGGAGCGCCTCTTTCCTGAGGGGCAGCGACAGGGGGGGACCGGCCCGGGGGAGGGGGGACACAGCGAGCGTGAATCCTCGATGCAGTAGGTAGGGGCCCGACCGCAAGAAACCTTCCACGAGAAACCCAGCCCTGAGACCCCAGGACGTCCCCTGTATTTGGTGTGTGAGCGTCACGCTTTCCATCGCAAAAGCATCGAGAATCAGGAAACCCAGGGCATCCTGGATGCAAGCAGGGTGTTTCTTGGCAGGGGCCTCCACTGTGCATCGTCGCGGGTCCCCGGTTGCGAATGCGCACGTTCCTGGGCGGGCTATCAGGCCCGTGTCGGCGATCAATGGGCGACTGGGGGTCGATGCACTCCCCCCTGAGCCTATGTCCCCCCCTGACCTTGCGCTCCCTGTTCTCCGGGTCCCGTCTCAGCTCCCTGGGGGGCCACTCCGAAGCCCGAAACCGCCGAGAGCCGACAAAGACCGCGCGAAAACCTCTGACCTCGAAAGCCAATCCCCCCTGGGGTCAAACATCTATCAGTGAACCTCTGCTGGGGTGCGTTCTCCTCCTCCTCCTCCTCCTCCTCCTCCTCCTCCTCCTTCTCCCTCCCTCCTCCTCCCCTTCCTCCTCCTCCTCCTCCTCCTCCTCCTCCTCCTCTCCTCCTCCTCCTCCTCCTCCCCTTCCTCCTCCTCCTCCTCCTCCTCCTCCTCCTCCTCCTCGTCCTCCTCCTCCTCCTCCTCCCCCTCCTCCTCCTCCCCCTCCTCCTCCTCCTCCCAGACTTTCGAGGCGGCTCCAGTCGTGGCGACGCGGGCACCCCAAGACGATCTAAAGACCTCCAGACATCGAGCCCTGCTTCCGACTGCCCCTCGGGCTCCCCCGGGGCGGGCGCCTGTGGCGAAGAGGCGCAGCTCCTCTGGGAGGGGCTCGATGCATGCACCACGTCGTTAGTGAAGGGGCCCCAGGACACACAAATAAATACACACAAATAAACATATTCCCCATATTTTCCCATACTTTCTGGAGTTGTGTTCCAACCCCCCACACTGCCCATATTTTCCCATATTTTCCTGGGGATCGACGATGACTTGTGTCTCTGTGTTTTTTCCCCTCCTGAGTTAGGTCGGCCGAGGAGCTCGGTGTGCAGACGCCCCAGCTGCGCAACCGGAGGGACGCTGGAGCGCCTGTACACCAGACGCCGTGGCTCCGTGGCCGACCAAACTGGGGAAACCAAAATCGGGGATGGACAGACCCCCCTTTAGTAAACGTGGTTTAGTGAAAACGACCTGAGGCCCAACCTGGCGGGCGCAAGCCTGGAAAAGAACGGCCACGGCGCCCTTTCGAGAACCGAAAACGGACAATTCACTAATCGACGTGTCACTGTTGGGGGTTCTGTCCACCCCTGAATGCACCAGACTCCTTGGCTCCTTGGCCGACCAAACTGGGGAAACCAAAAGGTACCGATACCGCTACGCTACTCCCCAGACCTCTCTCAGGGTGCGTTCTGACCAGAATTTCGAGGCGAATCCAGCGGTGGCGACGGGGGCCTCCCAGGAAGCCCCACATAGGGGAAACGGGTGAAGGGTAGAGGTATGGGAACCTCTTCCTCCTCTGGCAAACGACGTGGTGCAAGTACACATCGAGCCCTTCCGATCCTCCACGTCCATGTACCGCCGGGCCGTCTGCCACGGGGCCGCCAGCTCCTCCGGCAGCGCGAAGCGGAGCGGCAGGTCCTCGCCCCCGCTGTCCGCCAGCGGTATGCGCACGGGGTCGCGGCGGCCTAGCTCCGGGGGAGAGGCGGGGAAGGACGAAGTGGGCCCTGGGCCCCCTCGAGTCGTGACACGAACCACGACGGAGGGGTGCTTATACTTTATCGGGAGTTGCTAGAAGTGCTCCTGGCCAAAGGTGCCCCCCCGATATGAGTCTCGAGACCTTCTGGGGCCGTCAAACAACGACTCAGGATGAAAAGCTGGTCCCAAGGGGAAGGAGTCGAGACGTCCTGGGCGCCGGCGTGATGAATCAGAGCATGACGTCGGCTATCTGGTGGCGAGGGAGGGCGACGGAGGACCAAGGGGGACCCGAGAACCTGGCGTGGCATTCTTTCACAACGGGCGATGTTGTCTTGTTCCGGGCCACGAGGCACCCACAGGTCGATCGGGCTCGGAAAATGCAGCAGACACATGGGGTCCAGGGCTGCAGCCGAGCTCACATTCACGATGCTGCCGCTATTCCGTGCCGCTGGATCTCGAGGGAGGACGGTGGGTGAGGGCGGATGGAGGGGTTGGATACGTCGACATCTGGCATGACAGCTCTGCCTAGATGTGCGGCTGGAGGCTTGACAATCATCCGGGCAAAGCAACCTAACAGCGATGTGTAGGAGCATATCTGGAAGCATTCCCCTTAAGATTCGGATGAGAATCCAGTTGTAGAATTCTGCTGTTCTCGCAGTCGTAGTCGCATTCGCGATGACAGTCGCAGTGGCAACGGCAGTCGCAGTCACAGCCTCAGCCTCAGCCTGCCTCAGCCTCAGCCTCAGCCTGCCTCAGCCTCAGCCTGCCTCAGCCTCAGCCTCAGCCTGCTTCAGCCTCAGCCTCAGTCTGCCTTCAGCCTCGGCCTCAGCCTCAGCCTGCCTCAGCCTCAGCCTGCATCAGCCTCAGCCTCAGCCTCAGCCTGCCTCAGCATCAGCCTGCCTCAGCCTCAGCCTCAGCCTGCCTCAGCCTCAGCCTCAGCCTGCTTCAGCCTCAGCCTCAGTCTGCCTTCAGCCTCGGCCTCAGCCTCAGCCTGCCTCAGCCTCAGCCTGCATCAGCCTCAGCCTCAGCCTCAGCCTGCCTCAGCATCAGCCAGCCTCAGCCTCAGCCTCAGCCTCAGCCTGCCTCAGCCTCAGCCTCAGCCTGCTTCAGCCTCAGCCTCAGTCTGCCTTCAACCTCGGCCTCCGCCTCAGCCTGCCTCAGCCTCAGCCTGCATCAGCCTCAGCCTCAGCCTCAGCCTGCCTCAGCCTCAGCCTGCCTCAGCATCAGCCTGCCTCAGCCTCAGCCTCAGCCTCAGCCTCAGCCTCAGCCTCAGCCTGCTTCAGCCAAAGCCTCAGTCTGCCTTCAGCCTTGGCCTCAGCCTCAGCCTGCCTCAGCCTCAGCCTGCATCAGCCTCAGCCTCAGCCTCAGCCTGCCTCAGCATCAGCCTGCCTCAGCCTCAGCCTGCCTCTGCCTCAGCCTCAGCCTTCTTCAACCTCAGCCTCAGTCTGCCTTCAGCCTCAGCCTCAGCCTCAGCCTGCCTCAGCCTCAGCCTGCTTCAGCCTCAGCCTCAGCCTGTCTCAGCCTTCAAAATGTAGCCCGGGAATAAAATTCTGGGAGCTCGAAGAACACGAAGTGGCCTACAGTTGGCTCCGGGCATTCAAAATGTGGCCCGGGAATGGAGTTCTGGGAACTCGAAGAGCAAGAAGTGGCCTACAGTTGGCTCCGGGCATCCAAAATGTGGCCCGGGAATGGAGTTCTGGGAACTCGAAGAGCACGAAGTGGCCTACAGTTGGCTCCGGGCATCCAAAATGTGGCCCGGGAATGGAGTTCTGGGAAGTCGAAGAGCACGAAGTGGCCTACAGTTGGCTCCGGGCATCCAAAATGTGGCCCGGGAATGGAGTTCTGGGAAGTCGAAGAGCACGAAGTGGCCTACAGTTGGCTCCGGTTATTCAAAATGTGGCCCGGGAATGGAGTTCTGGGAACTCGAAGAGCACGAAGTGTGTGACTGTTGGCTTAAAACGAGCCCGGCTCTGTTCCCGGCCCTCCTCCCCGGCACCCGCCCAGACCCCCCTGTGGAGTCCAGATGCTCTCTTTTGACCCCACTAGAAACCTATCAGCAAAAGCTGTTAGGTAAAAAGGGCTCTGGTGGCTATGCCACCAGTCCTGAAGAACTCTAGCGCACAGGAAGCTATGTTCCCGTAACTCGCCAGGCGCGTGCGCAGGCAGGTGCACGAGCGGCGTAGCTGGCTGCACGGGGGAGGGAGGAGAGACGCTACATATCTAGATCGATGCCAAGTCCTAGTTCTGCTGCGACCGCTTCGCCAGCCCCGAAATCATTCACTGGGATTTCATCTCCTCCTTGACTCGGCGATTCAACCTAGGGACGAGGCAGGACGACGAGGGAGGACGAGGGGAGGATGGACGACCCATTGGGGGAGGGGAGGGAGGACGAGTTAGGAGGCAACTTCTGGGCGGTCTTCGTTCGAACGATGAAGAACCATGAAGCCCGACTGAGGGCCACTGAGCCGAATTGGTCCTTGGATTGGGCCCTGGATAGGCTGGATCAGCCTGGATTAAGCAGGATTGCGCGGGATCAGGCAAGCTTAGGCTGGCTTTCGGGCACGGGTTCATCCGCGCCGGAGCTGAAGTCAAGCTCCCAGGAGTTGCATCATAGGACAAGGGAGGGCCAGGGGGAAGAAGAGGAGCAGGAGGAGGAGGGCCTTGTGTCCTCCTGGCGCTTCGGGGAGGCGGCTCAGGAAGGGAAGCGGAGGGAGGAGGGCAGGGAGGACGAGAGGGCCGGGGGTGAGAAGAGGAGGAGGAGAAGGGCCAGGGGCGAGAAGGGGAGGAGGAGGAGCAGGAGGAGGAGGAGGGCCTCGTGTCCTGGCGCTTCGGGAAAGCGGCTTAGGAGGGGACGCGGAGGGAGGAGGACGGGGAGGGACGAGAGGGGGGCGGCCCTCCTCTGCCCTGCCCCTGGGCCTCCGGAGGCACCCCTCGCCGCCACGGCTCCTCCTCCTCCTCCTCCTCCCCCCTCCTCCTCCTCCTCCTCCTCCTCCTCCTCCTCCTCCTCCTCCTCTCTCCTCCTCCCTCCTCCTCCTCCCTCCTCCCCCCCCCTCCCCCCTCCTCCTCCTCCTCCTCCTCCTCCTCCTCCTCCTCCTCCTCCTCCTCCTCCTCCTCCTCCTCCTCCGCCTCTTACCCCCAAGATGGCCCCAGGCAGGATCAGCCTCGAACGAGCGGCCAAGGCGCGCGATGGGCCGCGGGGCCGCATCTTTTGCCAAGAGGCGGTGGACGGCGACGACGAAGAGAACGGAGGGAGGGCGGAGGGCGGATGGGGCTGGAAGAGAAGAGGGCGAGCAGCGGCAACGAGTGAATGGAAAACCGTCTGAACGACAGCTAACTCAGATCTCCACCGTGGTGGTGACGGGAGTTCTCATGATCAACTCCCGGTTGATGTTACATATCTCACCCTGAGAAAACCTCATCTCTCCCATACGCCGTGCCCCCCAAACCCTGATAGGGATACGCATTTTCCGTCCACTCCGTTTGCTTCAATCTCTCGAGGACCTGCGTACTCCGTGGGCACCAGCGGCATGAAGTGCGCGTCCTGGAAGCAGAGCACCAGCGGCTCGCGGCAGCAGCTGGCGGGGTCGCACTCCAGGGGCAGGTATACGCCGCGGAAGTGCACGGGTGTCACCGGCACGCCCCACTGGTCCTTCATCGTGGCCTGCGCCAACATCACCACCCCCTCCCACCTCGTGTTTCATCCTCTTGGACCTGGACTCCTCCTCTTCCTAGTCCTTCTCCCTCGCGTCCTCCACGTCCACATCCTCCTATCGTTGTACTCCTCCTCCTCCGTCTCTCCTCCTGCTCCATCTCTCCTTCTCCTCCGTCTCTCCTCTTCCTTCATTTCCTTCTCCTGCTCCTGCTCCTCCACCTCCTCCTCCTCCTCTCGTTTTCGGTCATCTCTCGTCCTCTTCCTCCTCCACCTCCTCCTGCTCCTCCTCCTCCTCCTCCTTCCCATCTCGTCGCACTCTTCCACAGAAGCGTACTTATCGCTACGTGTTCGTCCATGTCCATATATGTCAAAGGTAATAAGCAATCACTTTCGAGTAGCAGCGAAGATTTCTTGGATCGGCGCTCTGCTGTGCCCCTGGCGCCGATCCACGAACTCCGCGCGAACCCCCAGAAAAACAATGTTTATGCAATCTTTTGTTGGTCGACTGTTCCCCCCCTCCCCATGCTCGTCCCCAGATCCTGGCATATCCTGGCCGCCCAGACTTTTTCAAGGCGCCGGCTGCTGGACATCTCGACCCCTTCCCCGCGACCAATGTCTCATCCTGAGTCGTTTTGCTGACGGCCCCGGGGCCCCACAGGCCGGGACCCCGGAGACCGCGAACTACCGACCACTGCTCGCCGAGAAATTCTCAATACTCGAGGGGGTCCTGGGACACACAAATAAATACACACAAATAACACGACTCCCCATATTATCCCATATGTTCTTGGTTTTTGTCTTCCCCCCCGATTCCAATATTTTCCCATATTTTCTTGGGAATCGACGATTAATTGTGTCTGTGTGTTTCTTCCCCTCCTGACAATACTCGAGGGGGTCTGGGCACGCCGCCCCTTCTCCTCGGGCTCCTCATTGGGCGGCGATCCCGCAGCTCGCTCTCACAGGGTCGAGCAGCTCGCTGCACTCTGAGGTCTGCGACGCCTCGGGATCCTCCGATTGGAGTCATCCACAACCTAACCTCTTGTGAAGCGGGGCCTGCTGGCGAGAGACTGCCCTCTGGTCCTCCCTCCCCCCCGCGAGTGCCTCAGGATCCTCCGATGGAGTCATCCACAGCCTAACTTCTTGTGAGGCGGGGCCTGCTTGCGAGCGACCGCCCTCTGTTTGGACGCCCGAAATGGGTACCGAAAAAATGGGTACTATGCCCAACAGCAAATGTTGTCCCAAACCAACAGCGGCCGCTGTTGGGCAGGCGGCCTCCTGTCTCGAATGGACACAGGCCGCGGCGGCGTGGACAGCGAGCCCTGTTCAGAATGAACAGGAACTGCTGTTGGGCATAGTACCCATTCTTGCAGTACCCATTTCGGGCGACCGCCCTCTGGTCCTCCCTCCCCCCGCAGGCGCCCTCGACTGGGCGACGCGAGGCTGCCTGCTGCCAACACCTTTCCGCCGTGACTCTGCTCACGGCTCGAGGGGCCCCGGTCTTCGCCCTCCTGCCGCTGCCCCTCCTCCTCCTCCTCCTCCTCCTTTCCTCCCTCTCCTCCTTCTTCTCCCCCTCCTCCTCCTCCTCCTCCTCCTCCTCCTCCTCCTCCTCCTCCTCCTCCTCTTCCTCCTCGTCCTCCTCCTCCTCCAGCGCGGCGCCGCGGCCTGCGCCAGCATCACCACCGGCCGCTGGAGCACCTGCGCCAGGGCGAAGACGTGCACGGAGTCGAGGAACGCGCCCTGCCGGCCGGCGATGGCCTTCATCTCGGCCCACTCCCGCTGCAGCTGCTCCTCCCAGGGAGCGGCGCAAACGGGCTTTCGGAGCTCCGCGCGGCTGTCTCGGGCCGGAGGCGCCGACTGCGGATGCCAGCGCAGATCCAGGACATCGGGGCGGAGCCTCGAACATTCCAACCTATACCGCTCTCTCTCTTCGGCGGGAGGGAGGGCTGCCGGCGGGCACGTACGCCGAGTCGACCGTGCTCACTACAGGAGGGGTTAATCTGTTCTGGGCCTCCTGGGGAGCACCCGAAGCCCGGCGGGAACCGAGAGTTGTGCAGGCATCGGTTCTGATCGTGTCTGGGTTCGGGGGCTCTGGGGAAGGGGCGGACTTCTGAGAGGCCAGGCGGAGGGGGGGTTCTCAGAAGTCCTCCTGCCCTCAGAGAAGGCGACCCCTTCCTGGAGGCTCCCTGCCTCTTCCCAAGGCCGCCCCGCTCGCCCCACTCCCTTGCGCGCGCGGCCAGGAGGGGGAAGCGGCGAAACGCACATGGCTGGGTCTACATGGGCGCTTTTGGAAACCCTGAACCCCAAAACGTTTTCATCTCTTTGGGGGCACATCGAAAATAGCAAATTTCAAAACCGCAAAAGTTTAAGGCACAAAATGGCAATGTTTTGATATACCTAAGCCAGATAAACGATTGCGCGCGCATAGAAATACCTTTTATTTGACTTCCGCCGCCTTCTGCCGCCCTTCCGCCGGCGTCCGCCAGCGGAGGCCCCGTTCTACTTCCGCTGCCCTTCCGCCGCCTTCCGCGGCGGAAGAGCTGGCAGCTTCTTCGGTCCTCGACGGCAAGATCTTGCTTGGAACGCCCCACACGCTAGCACTTGTGATGGTGCGCGCCGCTTCCTTGGACCTGCGCTGAAGCCCCCTCCCTGGCGCGCAGATCCAAGAAAGCCTTGCGGAACTGTGACAGTTTGTGCTTGCAGTGGAGGCCAGTCCGCACGAATCCTTCCACAAGAAAACCAACCCTGAGACCACAGGACGTCCATTGATTTTTGGTGTGGGAACTTCGCGCTTTCCATAGCACAACAATCGGAACCCAAAAAACCCAGGGCATCCTGGCTGCATCTAGCTTCCTGGTGGGCAGCGGCGTCCGGTCGCGATCGGTCGCGACCGATCGGCACTCGAAGTCGGTCGCGGCCGATCGCGACTCAATCTGTTCAACTGAAGCATACTTCAGTTTAATCAGTTCGGCGGCTTTTGCTTTCGCATTGGCTGCCAATTTGAAGCTGAAAACATCGGCACCTGCGGGCTGGCTTGTGGTTGAGATCTTGAATGGGAAGCAATCCGTCGGCGGCTGCCACGAGCTTCCCATGTTTGATTGAAATGTTCACTTGGTGCGTTCGTGAGACCCTCACTCCTATCCGCGTCTGCGAGTACGGCCCCCACACTTCCGAGGTCGCATTCTTTTCATGACGTGGATGGGTCCCAAGAGCCTGCAATTCCATCCTGGGGCTGTGCTGCGGCGCGGGTAGTTTGAATTGTTTGCCTCAGGGCTCAAACGCGGCCCCAGGGCGCTGAAGACTAAGAGAAGGCGCCCCGCCGATGCGGGGGGAGAGAGAAAGAGAGAGAGAGAGAGAGGAGAGAGAGAGAGAGAGAGAAAAGAGGATCTCCGTGGTCAGCTCGAAGTGGAAGAGGGCACTCCCGCCTGGGCGGGCGCCAATCATGCTCACTGGCCCCCTGCAGTGTTCATCCCGGGCCCAGGATCGGATGGGTGCATGCGCACTCCTGGCCAGGCTCCTCCTGGGCACTCCTCCTCCTCCTCCTCTTCGATCCTCCTCGATCCTCCTCGATCCTCCTCGATCCTCCTCGATCCTCCTCGATCCTCCTCGATCCTCCTCCTCCTCCTCCTCCTCCTCCTCCTCCTCCTCCTCCTCCTCCTCTGGCTCCTCCTGGGCACTGGCTGCTGCAGCCCAGGATCGGCGGGCCCAGGATCGTACGCCGCTGAGCCAGGCCACCGAGCTTCGCGCGCCGCGTCGCGCTTGGCTATCCCCAGACCTCCAGCACCGTGACTGTTGCACCACGTGGACCCCCCCCGATCATTCCCTGGGCCTTGTTTTTGCATCCCAAATCGTTTTGGGACGGTCCTGGGGCCAGGAGGGGGCCACCTGGGGCCGAAAATGGACCAAGCCTCCCGTCGCGTTTTTGCTTCACGGCGCGAGCATGTCTGAGCCTGGCGACGCACACCTCTCCGCCCAGACCGCGAAGCACGAGCTCGCCCTGATCCTCCCTGGGTGCGCCTGCGGTGCGCCCGCGGGCGGCCCGCCGTGTGCGCAGATCCTGGCACCGAGCGGCCCCTCCCGGACCCTCCAGGCGCGCGAGCAGCCGCCGTCGCATCGCGCTCAGCGATCGGGGGGACTCCGATGAGCCCACAGGAAGAGGAGGAGCAGGAGGAGGAGGAGGAGGAGGAGGAGGAGGAGGAGGAGGGCAAGGAGGAGGAGGAGGACAAGGAGGAGGAGGAGGAGGAGGAGGAGGAGGAGGAGGAGGAAGGTCACTCAGGCGAAGGGCCACTCGCACGTGTGCGCCGATCCTGGCATCGGGCGGCCCCCCTCCCGGGCCCGAGGTCGGCAGCCAGGCCCACGATCGTGCGCACCGATCCTGGGACCAACAAGTCAGGCAAGGCCAGGGCAAGAACATCATCGGACCAGGACCTCCAGCGAATCTCCTCCTCCTCCTCCCCGTTCTCGCCCTCGTCGTCGTCGTCGTCCTCCTCCTCCTCCTCCTCCTCCTCCTTTCCCTCTCTCTCACTCTCTCTCTCTCTCTCTCTCTCTCTCTCTCTCTCTCTAAGACGAAGCCAGGACGAGGATAACATCGGGCGAGGATGGATCGAGAACCTCTGAGGTCCGGTGTTCTGGGGGACGTGTCGGGCGCCGCGGCCATGTCAGAGCGCTCCGGACCGCTCGAAGAGCGTTCCCGGACGCTCTGGCACAGCTCGTCCCGGTCCCAGCCCCGCCCGAGCACGGCTAGCCTGGTCACTGGCCGTCGCTCGGACGTCCATGTCCTGTGTTTTTGTTCGGTTTCGTGCGTGGCTTATTCGCCAAATGATGGAGGATACTCCTCGATGGTCCTCGCCGAAGGAAAAATGCACACGTCCGAGCGATGCCAAGGGCCATCCGATGAACTGTGTCTCCTTCGGTCTGCGCCACCCCTAAAACTCCCGACCCCTTCCCCAAGGGCAGTCCCGATCCGTAGGTGGATGGCCGGCAACCCGCAGGCCGAAACTGAAGAAAAGCACCGCGTTTGCAGAAGCAGGTTCGCCAGAGCCTCGGGGTGTGAGGGGGAAGGATGGGGACACGCCCAGGGGGGAAAGCATCGACCTGGAATCGCCGAACCTGGGAAGCCGCGAGAGCCGAAGAAACCTCCAACCTGTAGGCCCAACACCCCCGACGTCATAAATGTTTCACAACGTGGACCCCAGGAGGTCTCGACGCATTCCCTGGGACTGGCTTTTCACCCTGAATGGTTTTTGTTGACGTTCCTGGGGCTCAGCGAGGGCCCCCAGGGGCAGAAAAGTAGCCTGGCGAAAAACCAAAGCATGTGCAGTTATGAATCCGCAGTTGTGGGTATCGCCTTCGGTGGAGCACCCTCTGGGGCCACGAAACGTTGTAATGCGTGGGAGAGACGCACGCGAACTGCGCCACTGTGACCTTCGGTGGAGCTCCCTCTGGGACCACGAAACGTTGCACTGCGTGGGGGAAATGCACGACAACTGCGCCACTGGGACATTCGGAGGAGCTCCCTCTTGGGCCACGGAACGTTGCACTGGGCGGGGCAAACGCACGCCAACTGCGCCATTGGGACATTCGGTGGAGCTCCCTCTTGGCCCACGAAACGCTGAACTGGGTGGGGGCAGCGCATGCGAACTGCGCCGTTGGAACCTGTGGTGAAGCTCCATCTGGGGCCACGAAACGCTGTATTGGGCGGGGGAGACGCATGCGAACTGAGCCGCTGGGACCTTCGGTTGAGCACCCTCTGAGGCCACGGAAGGCTGTATTGGGTGGGAGAGACGCATGCGAACTGCGCGACTGGGACCTTCGGTGGAGCTCCCTATGAGGCCACGAAACGTTTGAAGGATGTGCTGAAATGGGCATGCGGTGGGCGGGGAGGACGCATGCGAACGCGGCCGCTGGGGCTTTCGGTGGAGCTCACTATGGGGCCACGAAAACTGTGATGGGTGTGCCCGAATGGGCATCCGGTCAGCAGGGAAGACGCATGCGGCCGCGCCCGCTGGGGCCTCCGGTGAGGCTCTCTATGGGACCTCGAAGCGTGTGAAGAGTGTGCCAACATGGGCATGCGGTTGGCGCTGAGGACGCACGCGGCCACTGGGACCTTGCGTGGACCTCCCTATGGGGCCACGAAACGTGTGAGGGGTGTGTCGAAAACGGCGTGCGGTTGGCGGGGAGGACGCATGCGGACGCGGCCACTGGGGCCTTCGGTGGAACTCCCTCTGTAGCCACGAAGCGTGTGAGGGGTGTGCGGTGGGCGGGGCGGACGCATGCGGACGAATGCGGACGAGGCCACTGGGGCCTTCGGTGGAGCTCCCCACGGAGCCACGAAGCGTGTGAGGAGTGTGCCGAAACGGGCATGCGATGGGCGGGGAGGACGCATGCGGACGCGGCCGCTGGGGCCTTCGGTTGCGCTCCCTATGGGACCACGAAGCGTGTGAGGGGTGTGCCGGGATGGGCGTGCGGTTGGCGGGGAGGACACATGCGGACGCAGCCGCTGGGGCTTTCGGTGGAGCGGGCCACGAAACGTATGAGGGGTGTGCCGAAATGGGCATGCGGTGGGCAATGAGGGCGCATGCGTACGCGACCACTGGGACCTTGTGTGGACCTCCCTATGGGGCCACGAAACGTGTGAGGGGTGTGCCGAAAACGGCGTGCAGTGGGCGGGGCGGACGCACGCGAACGCGGCCGCTGGGGCCTTCGTTGGAACTCCCTATGGGACCACGAAGCGTGTGAGGGGTGTGCCGAAATGGGCATGCGGTGGGCGGGGCGGACGCATACGGACGCGGCCGCTGAGGCATTCGGTGGGGCTCCCTATGCGGCCACGAAACGTGTGAGGGGTGTGCCGAAACGGGCATGCGGTGGGCGGGGAGGACGCATGCGAACGCGACCACTGGGACCTTGTGTGGACCTCCCTAATTACGGGGCCACGAAGCGTGTGAGGGGTGTGCCGGGATGGGCGTGCGGTTGGCGGGGAGGACACATGCGGACGCAGCCGCTGGGGCTTTCGGTGGAGCGGGCCACGAAACGTGTGAGGGGTGTGCCGAAATGGGCATGCGGTGGGCGGGGAGGACGCATGCGGACGCGGCCACTGGGGCCTTCGGTTGAGCTCCCTATGGGACCACGAAGCGTGTGAGGGGCGTGCCGAAATGGGCATGCGGTGGGCGGGGCGGACGCACGCGAACGCGGCCGCTGGGGCCTTCGTTGGAACTCCCTATGGGACCACGAAGCGTGTGAGGGGTGTGCCGACATGGGCATGCGGCGGGCGGGGCGGACGCATGCGGACGGAGCAGATGGGGTCGGAGGATCGCGCCGCATCGCCGATTCGTCGCCACTGATGCCTCTGCGACGTCGGCAATGCATCGGCGCCGTGTTCCGACCGCATCGGGGAGGCCTGGACACTCGGCGGCGGCCGAAGGGTCCGAACGCCTTGTGGCTGGGACCCCAGACATGAAAGGGGCCCAGGGACACACACAAATGAATAGACACAAATTAAAAGATTCCCCATATTTTCTCATATTTTCTGGGTGTCTGTCTTCCCCCCCATTTCCAATATTTTCCCATATTTTCTGGGAAATCGATGATTCATTGTGTCTGTGTGTTTTTTTCCCTCCTAAAGAAAGTCGGTCAGGAGAGGGGATGAAGCCAAATCCGTTCAAGATCGGTCCCGGACACCTCCCAGGGTCCGTCTGGCCAGTCTTTCACCCTGGACCCGTTTTACACAAAAGCCCGGGGCTCGACGAAAGCTGCTCCCGGAGGCCGAAACAGGCATAAAAAACCGTCCCCAACCCAGAGCCTCCCCCCCTTCCTGCTGGCCGGAATCACTGTTGGGCCGCCGCAGGGCCCCAGACGGCTCCAACCTGGACGCGCCGTTGCCCCTGACAGGAGTCGGCGTGCACGTGGACCGCGAATTAATGGGGTGGCGACGCGTGGGGGTGGGGGAGAGAGGTGCCCTTTTCGGGCCCCGAAGGCCCCCTTCGGGGCCCGAGAGGCCCCCTGCAGGCGCCCTACAGAGCCTCTGTTCTGCAGCTCTCGCTGCCACCCCCATTGATCGCCTCCCATCACGCGCCCCCCAAGCACGCACGTGCTCCTGATTTTGTTCAATGCGGCGTCCCAAAACTCCGACCCGTTCTCCAGGAACGGTTTTTCATCCCGAGATCTCGGGATGAAGAGCCGGTCCTGGGATCGCCAAAAAACGTCGACGTTTTTTGGCGATCCGGGGGCCCGGCGAGGGCCCCCAGGAGCCGAACATTGCAACAGAACTCCCACCCCCATCCTGTTTTGCGGCCCGAGCATGCTTCGGGACGGCTCCAACCCGGACGCATCGCTGCCCCTGATCGGCGTCGGTGCGCTCGTCTTCGCTTTCGACTTCCTCTTCGCCGTCGCCGTTGCCGCCGCCGTCGCCGTCGCCGTCGCCGTCGCAGTCGCCGGCGCCGTCGCCGTCGCCGTCGCCGTCGCCGTCGCCGTCGCCGCCGCCGTCGCCGTCGCCGTCGCCGCCGCCGTCGCCGTCGTCGCCGTCGCCGCCGCCGCCGCCGTCGCCGTCGCCGTCGCCGTCGCCGTCGCCGTCGCCGCCGTCGCCGTCGTCGCCGTCGGCCTCCGTCTGCCTGCGGCAGGCGCGCCGCGGGCGCCACGCCCGGGGGCGCCGCGGCGTGGTCGCGGGCCAGCTGCGCGCGCCAGCGCGCCTCCAGGCGCCGCTCGAGGGGGCCGTCGAGGAGCCTCGCCGCGGGCAGACCAACCTGCCCCTCCCCCCCTCCCTTTTTGTTTGTCCCGCCTGCTCCTCCTGCCCCCTGCCTCCCCCCCCCCCCTTCCCTCTCTCCCTCGCCCATTCCTCCCTCCTCTCCCCCCCTCGCTCTCTCCCCCCCTCCCCTTTTTTATCCCGCCTTCTCCTCCTTCCCCCTCCCCTCCCCCCCCTCGCTCTCTCCCTCGCCCTTCCTCCCTCCGCACTGGCACGTCTATGACCGATGCTCTCATCTCTCCCCTGACGGCGTCCAGAAGATGTTTGGCTCCCCTCCGCGTACTTGTTTTACAAACAGGACATTATTTCATTCTGTGTATATATATATGTGTACACGTGCAATGATCCCGTATGTGTATATTTACATACATACATACATACATACATACATACATACATACACACATACATACATGCATGCATGCATACATACATATATACAGACAGACAGACAGACAGACAGACAGACAGACAGACAGACAGACAGACAGACATGCATGCATACATATATGTTTACATGCATACATACGTAAGTACATACATACATACATACACCTACAAACATACATCCATACATACATGCATGCATACAAACATACATACATACATACATACACATACATACATACATACATACATACACAGACATACATACATACATACAGCCATACATACATCCATACATGCATGCATGCATGCATGCATACATACACACATCCATACATACATGCATATACATACAAACATACATGCATACATACATGCATGCATGCATACATACACACAATCATACATACATACAAACATACATACATACATGCATGCATGCATACATACATACATGTATACATGCACACATACGTAACTGCATACAACCATACACACATACAGACCTACATCCATGCATACATACATACACACGTACGTACATACACATACACATACACACATACATGCATACACACATACATACATACATACACACATACATACATACACACATACATACATACATACATACATGCAGCCATATACACAGGCATACATACATACATGCATGCATACATACATACATGCATGCATACATACATATACATACAAATGTACATGTATACATACATACATCCATACATACATACATGCATCCATACATATATACATACACATACACATACACATACACATACACATACACATACACGTACACATACATATACATACACATACATACATACACACATACACACATACATGCATACAGGCATACAGACATACATACATGCATACGCACATACACACATACACACATACATACACACATGCATGCATGCATGCATACATGCATGCATGCATGTATGCATACATACATACATGCAATGCTCCAGCTGAAACGCTGGCCACATTTTCGGCCTTCCGCTCGTTCCGAATCGTGCTCCCGCTGCAGCGCTGGCCTCATTTCCGCGCTTCTGCTCGTTCCGAATCGTGCTCCCGCTGCAGCGCTGGCCTCACTTCCTGGTTTTCATATGTGTATTTTGACAATCCGATTCTCTTCGGTTCCCCGAGATGTTGCTCCACTGCAGCGCTGGCCCCATTTCTGCGCCTCTGGTTGTTCCAAAACGTCTTCCCGCTGCAGCGCGGGCCCTTTCGGTCCTTCCAATTCGACCTCAAATGTAGAAAGTGACCCCAGAAAAAACATCGCAAATGATTGCGCATCAAGTGTCGATTCGTAGAGTTTTTGGGCTGCAGAAGCCCCCCCCCCCCGCCACTTCGGAGCGGCGGCGTCTGGAGGAAATGCAAAGCGGGAGCCGTGTTCCTGCTGTCAGAAGGCGATGTTGCAAGCAGAGCCAGCGGGTGCTCTCCATCAGCTCCGCCTTGTGGG
The DNA here is from genome assembly GCA_963575745.1 of Prorocentrum cordatum. Taxonomy (NCBI): domain Eukaryota; class Dinophyceae; order Prorocentrales; family Prorocentraceae; genus Prorocentrum; species Prorocentrum cordatum. Next base: position 174,888 of record CAUYUJ010015146.1, on the reverse strand, counting down.
GAACTTTTCGCGGAGCCCAAGGAACTAAACATGAAGCCGCGACTCCAGACCGGCCCAGACTTTTCGAAGAGTATCCACTTACCCTCAAAAGGACCTGGTGCCCTGCCATGACATGCTGTGCGGTGTTCTGTTCTGCGCCGCTGTGCGATGCCATGCTTTGCGTTGCAATGTTGTGTGATGCAATGCTTCGCTACGCAATGCCACGCCATGCTATGACATTATGTGCTCTGCCGTGCGCTTCTACGCCATGCCATGCCGTAGTCTACGATGCATCGCGCACCCTCTCCCGATCATTGCCCTGCTCGACACCCGACTTTGCGAATAGAGAGGAGATCTACGCCATGGTAAAGGATGGGAGGGAGGGGTAGGACGTCAGATACGACGCGAGCGCACCTAGCTTGCCCCTAACTCACCTCCCTCTTCCTCCCAACCTCCTCCCTCTCCCCCTCCTCCCCCCTCCTCCCTCCCTCCCCCTCCTCCCTCTCCTCCCCTCTCCCTCCTCCCTCCCTCCCCCCCCCCCCCCCTCCTTCCTCCCCCCCCCCTCTCCCCCTTCCCACCCCCCCCACAATTACACAACCTGAAAACTACTCTCCTCTCTCCCCTGGTGGCGTCCGGGGAATGTCCGGCCCCCCCTCCGCGTACTGCGTTTTTGCATCCAGGATTCCCAAGAGTTGGAGTTCGATTGGTCTTGTTCAATATGCTTCTCTCGCTGAGGCGCTGGCCTCATTTCCGCGCTTATGCTCGTTCCGAAACGTGCTCCCGCTGCGGCGCTGGCGTTGTTATTTCCAGCGTCATGCCACGGCATGGTTTTCGGTCCTTCCAAGTAGGCCCCAACATCAAAAAATGCCCACCCGAAAAAACCATCGGAAGAGATTCCACATTCGGTGTCGATTCGTTGATTTTTGGGCCGCAGAAGCTCCCCCCCCACCACCCCACTTTGGGGCGTCGCCACGCCATGCTATGTCAGGCAACGCGTCCGCATTTCCGCGCTTCCGCGCTTGGTTTTTCTCAACATGCTGCTCTCGCTAAAACGCTGGCCTCATTTTCGGGCTACCGCTCGTTCCGAATCGCGTTCCCGCTGCAACGCTGGCCTCATTTTCGCGCTTCCGCTCGTTCCCAATCGTGCTCCCGCTGCAGCGCTAGCGATATTATTTCGAGTGCGCCAAATCTAGAAAATGGCGTCCCCAAGAAACCATCGGAAATGATTACACATTCGGTGCCGATTCGTTTATTTGTTGGGCCGCAGAAGCCCCCCCAACCTGAGGGCGTCTCCACGCCATGCTATGTCATGCTACGCGTTGATATTCGACACCATGCTATGCCATTGTGCGAACAGACAGGAGATCTCCGCCATGGTAAGGGATGGGAGGGAGGGGTAGGACGTCAGATATGACGCGAGCGCTTAGCTTTTCCGTCCCCCCTCTCTCTCCTCGCCCCCTTTCCCCCTCCGCAGTTACACCATATGAATACTCTCCCCTCTCGCCTGAGGACGTCTGGAAGATTTCTGGCTCTCCTCTGCGTACTGTTTTTTACACACAGGGCTCCCGGGAATTAGGTTTTCGTTTTCTCTTGAAATGTTGCTCCCGCTGAAACGTTGGCCTCATTTTCGGCCTTCCTCTCGTTCCGAATCGTGCTCCCGCTGCAATCCGATTCTCTTTGGTTCTTCGAGATGTTGCTCCCGCCGCAACGCTGGCCCCATTTCTGCGCCTCTGGGTGCTCACTAAAAAATGTTCCAAACTCTGTCCCCCCTGCCCTCCTCTCTCCCCCCTCCCCCTCCTCCAGCCCCCTCCCCCCCTCTCCCTCTCCCCCCCCTCCCTCCCCCCCCCCTCCCCCCCCCTCTCCCTCTCTCCCCCCCCCCCCCCCTCCCCCCCTCCCCCTCCCTCCCCCTCCTCCTCCTCTCTCCCCCCCCCCTTCCCTCTCTCCCCTCCCCCCCCCCTTCCCCCCCTCCCTCCCCCCCCCCCCCTCCCTCCCCTCCCTCCCCTCTCCCTCCCTCCCTCCTCCCCGCCCTCCCGCCCCCCCCCCTTCCCCTCCTCTCCCCGTCCCCCCCTCCCGGCTTCTCCTCCTACCCCCCCCTCCTCCTCCTCCCTCCCTCCCTTTTCTTACTCCCTCCTCCCGTCCCTCCCTCCTGTTTTTTGATTCCCCCCTCCCGTCCTCCTCCCGTCCCTCCCTCATCATTCCCCCCCTCGGCTGCGAGCCACACGTCCGCATCCGCGGCCTCGCAGGGCCCGGCCTCCGGGCTGCGCCCCCGCGGATATCCGGGGCGCTTTCCCGCGGCTGCCCCGCGCGGGACGTATCTCCGCGCGACCGGCGCGCGTCCACGGGACCGCGCCCCGGAGCTCAGACCGCAAGGGAGCGCGGAGGTGGACACGTGCGCCGCTCGTGAGCCTGGTCGGGCCGGGGACACGAGAGCTGCTCGGTCCGAACACTTTCGGAAGCCGGGCAAGGGCTGCGAAATCCGTGGCTGCTAACATCGACCTCCGGGAAGTTGTCTTCGTCCTGCCGGGAAGAAGCCCGTCGATTGTTTCGCGTGCCGCGTCTCATTCCGAGAAGTTGTTTTTTCCCTTCCGGGAGGGCCGTTTTGGCAGCCACGGTTTTAGCAGCCCTCGCCCAGCTTTCGACATTTGCTCGGGCAGGCTGTTCACACTGCGTCGAACAAGTTCTACCTGGGCCAGAGATCAGGCGAACATGTGGCTTGAGTTCTCTTCGGCCTCGGATGCTCGGCAGCGCTGCTTGCCCCAGAAAGTCCCTGGGCGAACAGCGCCCCCCCCCCCGCCCTCCTCTCCGTGGCGGGCGAGGCGGGTCACTGCGATCTCCCCAAACGTGCTCGTCGCGCCAGGAAAGAATGCGACGAAAGGTTTGGACTCATTTTCGGCCCCTGCAGGCCCCCGCCGGGCCCCCGGACTGTCGAACGGTTGCTCGGAGAAGGAGCCGGTCCTGGGGGAATGGGCCGACACCTCCTTGTTTTTCAAGCAAGACATCTGGTGTTTGGATCCAGCCTCGAACTTAGCCCTCTCCCCGAGATTGACACGCCAAGAGGCGATGACAATCTTAGGGATGCACCCTCAGAAACTGAGGGAATCCCTAAGATCGCCATCGTGACGAGGCGATGCCCAACATAAGGATATGGATAGGTTCCAGGCTGGTAAGTTTGGATCTGGGTCCGTCCATTCCTCTGCGGCCGCGTCTGCTCCCGCGCACCCTCTCTGGCAGCGGGACGCTCGGCGAGTGGCGCGTCCCCGACCACTCGAGCGCCCGTGCGGAGTGCCTCTGCCGTGCCACGTCAGAGAAATTGTCTGGGTCTGGGCGAGCAGCGACGTCCGCGCCCCCCCCTCTTCGCGGGGGGCGAAGCTACCCTCGGCCAGACATGAGATGCTGGCACGCTGTGCGCCTCCGACATCGTGTTTGAGCAACGCTGTGTCACTGTGGCCGTGACACCGAATCGGATTCCTGTTCTCGAAGGACCAAACACGGCAGAGACATTATTTCTCGGAGGTCCGCGTGGATTTCTTGGATCGGCGCTAGGCCCCCTGGCGGTGCTTCTGGCGCCCCCCCTGGCGCGCGGAGCGCCAGGGAGGAGTGTCCAGCGCCGATCAAGAATCTCCGCGCGGACCTTCGATGAGTCATGTTTGTGCTGTTCTGTGTTTCTCCATCGTCTTGCAAAACTGGCTTCCACCTAGCTCACCAACGTGCGGTTGTGAAGAATCCCGGGCACATCTGCCCGGCGCTGACGAGGACACCGGTGTGCTTTCCAAAGTGGGCGGCCCCCCCCTCCCCAGGCCCTCGGTGTGAGTACATGCTGTCCCAGTCGGGATTCGCGGGGCCTATCCCCACCTGAAGGAATGGGTTAGTGGGGCGTAGACACAATGGCCCAGGGGATGGGGATCCAGGAGGAAGAGGAAGAGGAGGAGGAGGAGGAGGAGGAGGAGGAGGAGTTTGGGGAGTTAGAAGAGTTTGAGAAGGAGGAGGAGCAGGAGGAGGAGAGGATTGTAGTGCAGCGCTGATGCACTTGAGGGTAGGCATAACCCTGTAAAGTCGGATGGGGCACAAGGGCTCGCCGACCCTCGGAACGGTGCCCCAAGGTAAAAGAACCGTTGCAGGCACGTGGTATGAATGACAACGTACCACTAGTCAGCCACCTTCGTTGTGATAGTGGTCCTTTCTCAGCTTGTGCGCCAGGGAGATTGGAGCGTATGTGCACTCGCTGGAGGCGCTTGTGTGTTGAGAGACTACGTCTTCCTCACCTTCTGCCAGTTTGGAGGAGGTGGCAGAGTGAGGACGCCAACGAAATGAGTGGGGGACACTCAGACTACGCAGCGCTGAATGCGCGTGCGTGCACGTGCGTGCACGTGCGGCAGGGTGCAGCCAGGATATAGGTGGATGGTATATGTGGGCAATGTAACCCCGTCCACCTCTGCACCGCATCTTAGGTTTGACAGGGGGGCACCTCGGTGGCCCATGTTGCCATATGGTGCCGAGACGCGCGCGTCGCCAGAATGCGAAAGTCACGCCCGTTCCACGCGGGCAAGGCTCGGTGCCCCCGAGATCCGGGCTACGTCAGGTGGGTAGTCCACGTTCGGGGGGGGGGTACAGAGGATGAGCTGTCAGCCCCAAAAATCGCGTCATACGCTGGCTCCACAACCATGTCGAAGGGCCCGAGGAGCGCTCTCAGAGGGCCGCACGGGCGGGACGGCTCGATCCTTTTTGGCAGGACATGTGGGCCTGCTCGACCGCGGGGAAATCGCCTGAAGACGAGGAAGGCGGCCTGAAGGCTGGCGAAGGGGGTAACCCATTCCACCGCGGGGCAGGGGCACCTGCCATGCCGCAGGCTGGGACGCCACCGCGGGGGTGCCCAGGGGGGGGCCTGCTGCGCCGCAGGCGAGTCACGACCCCTAGGGTTGACACGAAAGGGCAACGCACTGTCAGGACGGGTGCCCGCCCTACGGGTGGACTGGGCGGTTCGTTACCCTGCCGCCCATGGGACGATGTCGCCGCTGGTCGTGTGACCTCCACAGTGGAGCTGGCCTCCGCCCTCGGGAAAACCTGGGAGGCTCACGGGGGAAACCGCAAGCCTCGGCAGGCCACTGGCAGCGGCACGCAAGGGTCTCGCACCCGCCGAGGGCGGTTGCACGAGCTACGCAAGCTGGTCTTCGCCTCCCACGCCTCAGCATGCCAGCAGTGGAGCCAAGTGGCCAAACGGGGCAAGCGCCCGCCCCTCCGCCCCGAGGGGCGGCCTCGTTACGAAAGACGTGTGGGTGTGCCGGCCCATCCTCGGAGCAGCAGGGTGGCGCTGGACCTCGTGACGTTTTCGTTGATCAATGCTTGGCTTGCGCGCCAGAGGACTTGGGGTTTCATGGCACCCGCCGGAGGCGGTTGCACTTGAGACGCTGTGACGTCCTCATCTCCTGCCCTCACGCTGGAGACGGCTCAGTAAAGCTATACATGAGACGAGTGGGGGCACGCATGCGACAGAACGCTGAGAGTGCGTGCGTACGCGAGCGACAACTGCTCAACAGGGTATCTCTGGCCCCCCAAGTCGTAACTCCGTGGTGCTGACGGCGGGAGCGCTGATCTGACAATAAGTATAGACCACCCCCCGAGGGTTAACTTTTCCGCCCGCCACTTGTAGATGACACGAATGACCGACAATGGGTTGCATGTGAGATCTTCTCTTAACCTCCCGTAACTCAAAATGCCAGCAGCGGAACAACGTGGCGAAGCGGAACAAACGCCCGCATTTCCGCCCCGAGTTCTGGCCTCCTCAACAGGACGCTGTTTGGGTGTGCCGACCTATCTTTAATCGAACTGCGCTGGCCAAGGGAGCTGTCCCGTGGGATGCGAATCTTTCCTCGGAAAGTTGGGGTGGCGCCGAATGTCATGACATGTTCGTGGCTCCATGCTTGACTTGCGCGCAAGAGGAGTTGGAGATCAGGAGGAAGAGGATGCGGAGGAGGGAGGAGGATGAGGAGGAGGAGGAGGAGAAGGAGGGGGAGGAGGAGGAGGAGGAGGAGGAGGAGGAGGAGGAGAAGGAGGAGGAGGCGGGGGAGGAGGAGGAGGAGAGAGGAGGAGGAGGAGGAGGAGAAGGGGAGGGGGAGGAGGAGCAGGAGGAGGAGGAGGGGGAGGGACGATCATGGGCCTGCTCATGGCGAACCGCAGCGAGGAGAGGCCCGTGGAGCCAACCGTCTGCGTGTCGTGCAGGGCCCCCATGGCCAGCAGCACGGGTAGGGAGCCAGCGGGGCGGGGTGCCTCTCCACCCCCCCCGTCGAGGATAGGGGGCTCTCCCTCCCTCCCTCCCTCTCCCTCCCTCCCTCTCCCTCTCTCTCTCTCTCTCTCCTTCTCTCTCTCCTTTCTCTCGCTCTCTCCCTTCTCTCGTGCTCTGTCTCTCTCTCTCTCTCTCCATCCATACCTCCTTTCCTCCCTGTCTCTTGCACTCTTTGTTCTGTCAATTTCTTTTCCCTCTCTCCTTCCCCTCCCTCGGAAAAAGCAGCGAGCGGTGCTGGACGCTGCATGCTCCTCGGGCACCCGCGGAGGCCGCCTCGCGCGGGGCCTCCGGCAAAAGCCCCGCCGCCGCGGCGGCCCCGTCCCGAGAGCACGCCCGCGGGCGGGTCGCTCCCGGGCCTCGTGACGGGGTGCTCCGGCGGACATCCGAGCGACGGAGAGAGATCGGCGGTGGACGAGGCTCCCTTCAGTAAGCCTCCCTCTCTGGGGAAAACGGCCCAGGGACGAAGACGCCGGAGTCGGACCCGCAGAAACGACGGCCGAGGCGCACTCTCGCGACCCGAAAACGGCCAACTCGCTAAGGAAGTCTACCCACCTCCGAAGCGAAGAGAGGGGTATGAAGGAGGTCTACCCACCTCCTTCATACCCCTCTCGCGGCCCGAAAACGTGTCGTGGTAGGAGGTCTGCCCACCTCCGAAGCGGAGGGGTCCTGCGCGAGACGGCACAGCGACCTTGCGCGCAGCGCGGCGCGCCGCGCGGGAAGCGAGGGCGCTCGTGCGCGACCCTCTGCGGGCGGCTGGCGCGCGAGCGTCGGCGCAGGCGAAGTACCTGCTTTGTCTTTCGCTGCGTCGGATGTCTGCGCCTTCCTTCCTGGCAGAACTGGGGCCACGTTGGGCCAAGGCCCCATTCTGGAGCCAGCCGAACAATCGCACATCGACCGGATCGCCTGCACAACCGAATCGGCCCGATCGAACCGCACCCATGGAGGAAATTGCCCCTGAACTGAACGCGGAAACGTCGATGCCGATCTTTGTCAACGTCCATCTTGGTGACCGTCGATTCGTCGGCCAGCATGCACCATGATCGAGATCGGCGTCGACAGCATCCAACGGCGTCGTGGCAATGGTCAGTGGGTTTCTTCTCTCGATTCGCTTCCCTTCGCCTCCTCCTCTCGGCGACGCGCCGAGGGGGAGGTCCTTCTCAGAAGGCGGCGGGGCTTCTCAAGCTCCCCCCCTTTCCGAGAAGCCCTCCGTGGCTTCGGAGACGGCTCCGAGAGCCCCTCCGGAGGCCCGAGCCTCCGCACCCTCTCGTGAAGCCCATCCCCTCCTGGCTGTTCCGCGCTGGGCGCGCCGCCGACCTCGAGCTCCGAGCGAGGACCACGGATCGGACCGTCCGTCGGGTCGGGCCTCGGCGGTGGGCAGACCTCCCTTTAGCAAACCTCCCCTTATAGGGAGCCCACAAAGGACGTACGCGCCCAGCTATGTGCATGAACACGGCCCCTCGATTCGCGAGGCCGGCCGCGTTATACGGACACTTGTGCAACGCGTGCTCTCGAAACCAGCGTGGATTCATGTACATGTACGTCCTTCTTTCGCTCCTGACCTTAGTGAAAACGGCCTGGGACCGAAACCGACGGACCTGGACCCGCAAAAATGACGGCCGCGACGTCCTCTCGCGAGCCGAAAACGGCCAATTCCTTGATCGACGTGTCAGGGTAGGAGGTCTGTCCACCCCCGAGTCTGGGAGGCGCAGGCCCTCCCGGCGGGCCCTCGCAGCAGGCCCCCCCCGGGCGCTGCCACCGGAGAGTTGCAACTGGAGCTCTGCTCCTGGTATTGTAGATGGAATACAGGGCAGTTTTCAACACATAGGATTTCTACAAATATTGGTTTTTGAAATACATAACTAACTTATGAGTAAATTGATGCATGAACTCGTCGTTGTCTTTAATACTAAATCGCTGCATTGTTATATAGCACCCCCGAGGGCCGCATTGCCACCGGGGGTCCGGATCGTCATGTCGGACCGGAGCAATCGTAATTGTCGGAACCAGCTCGGATGGGGCTGGCCGCAGTCGAGAAGAAATCTGATCGATCGGAAGGAGAAAGAGGAGGAGGAGGAGGTGGAGGAGGAATAGGAGGAGGAGGAGGAGGAGAAGGAGGAGGAGGAGGAGGAGGACGAAGGGGAGGACGAGGAGGAGGAGGGGAAGGAGGAAGAGGAGCAGGAGGAGGAGGAGGAGGAGGAGGAGGAGGAGGAGGACCGAATCTGATCGATCGGATCGAAGTGGACCCTGCCACGTGCGCGGCAGTGGCCTGGCTTCGCCGTCGGTGGTTTCGCTCACGGCTGGTCTCGCCGGGGCCAGTCTCGCCCGACGGCGAGCTTCCCAGGGCAGGGCCCTCTAAATAACGGGCGGGTCGGCAAAACTAACGCAGTCGCCGACTCCTGCCGTCGCCGCAACCAGCCGTCGGCGAACCCGTGCCCCGGATGTCAAGATTCCCAACCATGCTGTGGTGTTGGGTCCTCGCTTTGAAGAGACAGAGCCCCGCGTTCCTTACTATCCTTCCTTCCTCCTCCCCCTCCTCCCTCCTCCTCTCCCGTCCCTGCCTCTGCTCTCCACATGTCCAACCCCATTTCATTGTTTTGTTTTGTTTTGCTGGTTGTTTTCACAGCGTCGACCCCAAGAAGTGTCGACTCATTCCCTGGGACTGGTTCTTCATCCCGAATGTTTTTTTGTGAACGTCTTGGGCCTCGGCGAAGGCCCCCTCACGGGCCGAACATTTTCAAACACCACTATTTTTTGTATGGTCCAAATGGCGCATGGCTGGGTCGCCCTAATCACACTGGAGAAAACAGCCGTCGCCGAAACCTGCCGTCGGCGAAACCAACGTTCCCCCTCCACCACTGGCTCTTCCTCCTCCTCCTCTTCCTCCTCCTCCTCCTCCTCCTCCTCCACATCGTCCTCCTCCTCTTGCTCGTCCTCCTCCACCTCCTCCGCCTTCTCCTTGTCATCCTTCTCCTCCTCCTCTTTCCGGCCCCAGACCATCGGCACCGGATCGGATGAGGCCAGCCATAATCGATATCCTGTGGGATCGATCGGAGCGACGTGGACCCTGGCAGGTGTACGACCACCCCCTCCTCCGCTGCCTGACCTAGTTTCGCCGGCGCTGGTCTCGCGAGCGCTGGTTTCGCCGACAGCTGTTTTCGCCAGTCGGAGAACCCAGCGGTCGCCACCCGAGCCGAGGCATCCCGTGGCGCGATGCAACCTCATACAACGCAGGACTTGGGCAGGGCAGTCGAGAGAGGGGGGGCAACTCGGAGGGAGCGCCGAATCTCGAACTGGCCCCAACTCGAGCGATTCTGCGTAGAGTGCACGACGAATCTTGGGCAGAGAGCATGTGGCGGCTTTGGGGCCCTGGAAGCCCCAGAGAGCTCCTCGGAGAACGTTCCGAGTCCCAAAACCGAGCGGTCACCCCGAATCTCACCAGCCTGGAACATATCCCTATCCCTATGCTGGGCATCGCCTCATCACGATGCCAATCTCAGGGATTCCCTCAGGTGTTGTGGGCGCATCCCTGAGATTGTCATCGCCTTCTGGCGTGCCAATCTTGGGGATAGGGATAAGTTCGAGGCTGGTGAGAATCCCCACTGCCTCCCCACACCGGCCCTCCTCCGAACGTTTCGTTTCTGGGCCACAGCTCGGGTCTCCGGCCGCCGTTCGGGACGATGCGGGCACCCTTCGGAGCGCTCTCGGCGAGGCGCCTCTGCTGGGACGCACGAGGAAGAAAACACATCGGAAACGACGGACGCGTCCAAGAACCCCAGAATCTCCACTGGCGCGCCGCACGGCGTCGTCACCGCCTCGTTGGGGGGGCCCCCCTGCCACGCGTGCGACCCCCCTCCCCGCCAGCCCAGATCAGGGCGACCCCCTCCTCACTCCTCCTCCTCCTCCTCCTCCTCCTCACTCACTCACTCACTCACTCACTCACTCACTCACTCACTCACTCACTCACTCACTCACTCACTCACTCACTGACTCACTCACTCACTCACTCACTCACTCACTCACTCACTCACTCACTCACTCACTCACTCACTCACTCACTCACTCACTCACTCACTCACTCATTCACTCCTCCTCCTCCTCCTCCTCCTCCTCCTCTTCCTCCTCCTCCTCCTCGCCACGCGTGCGACCCCCCTCCCCCCGCTGGCTCCCCGAGGGCATGTAGCAGGCAGTTCCCGTCCGACTGCGTCCAGAGCGCGTCCAGGCGGTGCTCGGGGCGCAGCAGGCCACCGCGCATCGCCCAGTTGAGGGCGCCTGCGGGGGGGGAAGGCTGGAGAGAGGAAGGAGGAGCAGCAACCATTACCAGCCTGGAACATATCCCTGTCCCTATCCCTATGTTGGGCATCGCCTCATCACGATGGCGATCTCAGGGGTTTCCTCAGCTTCTGAGGCTGCATCCCTGAGATTGTCACCTCCTCTTGGCGTGTCAATCTTAGGGAGAGGGCTAAGTTCGAGGCTGGTGAAACCAGAGGGGGACGGCGGAGGACCCCGATCCCCTCGAGGCGCGGAGCACGAGCAGCGGATTCCATGTCTGACAACCTGCGGCCTCCAGGGGTCCGCCCTTGCTGGGCGGCCCCTGGAGGCCGTCCGCAGGGCGACTCGGGAGGACACGCTGGTCGCGGGGATTTCGGGTCGATGCCCAGAGGGGGGGGAACCTCCGAGGGGGGGGCTCGTCGTCGAGCGTCGGGTGAAGCCTCTCGCTGCTTTCGCAAACGGATGGGGGGGGCTTTTGGTGGCGAGAGCACCACTTCCGCCACCAACCGCCCCCAACCTCAATCGGGGATGGACAGACCTCCCTTTAGCAAAACGTGGTTTAGTGAAAACGACCTGAGGCCCAAACCTGGCGGGCGCAAGCCTGGAAAATGACGGCCACGGCGCCCTCTCGAGTCCCGAGAACGGACAATCCACTAATCGACGTGTCATGTCACTGTTGGGGGTTCTGTCCACCCCCGAAAAAAAGTATCGATGATCGGGCATCGAGCCGTCCGGCCCAGTCGTTGAAGAACAGACTGCCGAACGCGGCTCTGCTGCTGCTCGGCCTTGCTATTGGAAGCCTGGGCCACTGGCCCGCTCCGACGGCGGGACTTCGCAGGACCATCGCGGCGCAAGCGCCCGAGACCTCGCAGCTGCCGAACTCCGAAGAAGCCGCAGCTCGCGCAAACCGCAATCCCAGGGACCGCTCGAGTCTCATACGATGTGAACTGTGCGCCCAGCCCCCAGCGATGTGGAGCCGCCCCCCCGACAGAGGACAATCAAAGGACAATCAAAGGACCGATAAGGCCAGGCTAGGAGCGGCTGGAGGGGGAGGAAGCAATTCGTGAGAGGCCTTTTCAATGTCGACGAAATGCTATTCAGCCCGATCGCGGGGCCTCTCAGCCGGAGCAACCCAAGTGAAATTAAGCCCGAGGTTGGGATGGATAGCGCGCGATTGAATGATATTGAACTGTATATTATGCCAGAGTAAGCCAGCTTTCCACCACGGATCATGCCAGCGCCCTCAACTGGCCGCCAAGCGTCGCCCAGTCGAGGGCGCCTGAGGGAAGGAGGAAGGAACAGTGAGGAGCCAGATCCCCTCGAATCGTGAAACTTTCGCGACAGTACATGACCCCTCACGCAGATCGGCGGGGTCAGGGTCCAAAAACACATGGGATTTGCATCATTTCTGACTTTCGGTGGCACCCCTCACGCAGATCGGCGGGGTCAGCGTGCAAAAACACTAAGGATTTGCAACATGTCTGAAAATCGCTCGCACCCCTCACGCAGATCGGCGGGGTCAGGGTCCAAAAACAAAAGGGATTTGCCACATTTCTGAAATTCGGTACCACCCATCACGCAGATCGGCGGGGTCAGGTTCAAAAACAAATGGGATGTGCCACATTTTCTAAATTCGATGGCACCCCTCACGCAGATCGGCGGGGTCAGGGTCCGAAAACCCATGGGACTCTCAACATTTCTGACATTCGGTGGCACCCCTCACGAGGATCGACAGGGTCAGGGTCCAAGAACACTCAGGATTTGCAACATTTCTGGAAATCGCTCGCACCCCTCACGCAGATCGGCGGGGTCAGGGTCCAAAAACACAGAGGATTTGCCACATGTCTGAAATCCGGTGGCACCCCGCACGCAGATCCGTAGGGTCAGGGTCGAAAAACAAACAGATCCCGACACTGCTTCACGGCGGCGCCCAGACCTCATGATGTAGCTTTTGCATATCCCATTATGCGAGACAGGGGGCCGGCGGCATGGGGGCGAAGCCCTTACGGATCTTGATATATATATATATATATATATATGTATATATATATATATATGTATATACATATGTACATCTATACGTATACAAATGTATATATACACATGCTGACGTCGTAAGCAAGATAACCCAACAACCTTCGCCCTTGGATATGTTGGAAGCGTTTAGGACTCATGTGCACAAGGCGAAAGCGAAGGGAAACACTTTGAAAACAGGCCGCCGACCATGCTTTGAACTGTTGGATGCTTGAAGGCGAGCGTGCGCGGCGCCAGTGTGTAAGCAACAGGCTGAAACTGACCACCCCCAGTTGCATCCATGAAGGTGTTTGGGAGTCAGCAGACGAATGCGCGCGGCGCTACGACGAAAGCCACATTTGAACACCACCCACACTACATCCATGTTACTGCGGGAAGCGTGTCAACCGAATACGGGCGGCGGGAAGGCGACCCGCATTCTGAAAACGAGCCTCAGAGACAGAAATCGCGAGAACGGTTCAAGCGAAGCTTCTTGCCCGCCCTGCCGACGCGTCTGGTGTTGCGACGGGAGAAAAAAAGGCATGGAGAAGGCCACGGCTTTACGGCGGAGGAGGAGCAGGATGAGAAAGACAGAGGAGGAAGAGGAGGATGAGGAGAAAGAGGAGGAGAACGACGATGAGGTGGAAGAGCAAGCGGAGGAGGAGAAGGAGGAGGAGGGTGAGGCAGATGAAGAGGAAGCCTCTGCAGGCCCCAGAAGCAGACGGCGTGCTGAACGAAAAAAATATCCTCGATCCCCGAGGAGGAGGAGGAGGAGGAGGAGGAGGAGGAGGAGGAGGAAGAGGAGGACCGAATTCGCCACAGTAGCGTAAGCACGAATGGAGTGTCCTCAGGTCCCTTGGAGTTCTATGAATCGGGTGCCTATGGCTTCAACTGCTGGATTCCCGGGGGTGTCTCGCGCAATCTGTTCCGAATTCAAGCAATTATTCAATCTACATGCTGCTTCAGTTGAAGCCTACGCGTGTCACGATGCCCCCGAGATTCCCCAAATGCCCCTACGAGGCCAGCAATGGGCGCTCAAGAGGCTCCCAAGATGCTTGGAAGAGGTCCCCCCAATGGCAATCCAGGAGGCATCCCAGAGGACTATGGCCCACAACCCTGCGAGATGCGCCGAAGGTCACTACTTAGGCGTATAAAAAAACGGGGTGCCGTTCTGCTCCAGGTGCCGCTGGAAGGACGTCGCCAAGAGCTTCTCTAAAAGGAACTCGCGCAGCTTAGGATCCCTGATCGCCATCTGTATACGCTCGCCGCCCCTCAACTGCCTCCTTCCGACGTCGTTCACTTTCTGCACTAGCGATTTCAAATGGGATTCGGCCACTAATAATCTGGTTCGGGCTCCAAGACCAACACGACACTGCTCAATATGGGAACCTGTTCCGAGAGAGAAGCGCCGAGGTCTCCGGGGACAGTCCTGGCATCAAAGGTCTGGGTCGAAGGTCGAGGTTCGAGCATCGAATATCCAAAATGTTTGGATGTCGCTCCCAAACCTCCTGTGTCTGGTTCCAGTTTGGAATCGAGCGCTGCGGTCACGGCCTCCTTCCTCCCGCCTCCTTCCTCCGCTCTTCCCCCTCCTGCCTCTTACCTCGCCCCTTCCTGCCTGCTAGCCTGCCTCGCACCTCGCCGTCCTGCGCAAACTCGCCATCCCTGGGGGGGGGGGGGGGGGCGAACTGGAAGCTGTCGCCAATTCCGAGACCTGCTGCGGGGACCAGCACAGTGGGCGCCAGGCGCAGGTTCAGATTCGACCTCACCCTCCCAGGGGGACTGTGACCTGATTTGTTCGCCCTTTTCGAAGGCTGCTGCGGGGGCCAGCATCGTGGGTGCCAGGCGCACGTCCAGATCAGACCTATCCAGCCCTGGGGGGCTGCGAACTGCGAGTCTCTCACTACTTTCGAATGTTGTTGGGGGGGCCAGCAACGTGAGTACCAGGCGCGAATCCAGATTAGACCTCGCCAGCCCCGGGGGGCTGCGAACTGCGAGTCAACCGCCAGTTTCGAGGGCTGGGCGGGGGGAGGGGGGGGGGGCAACATCGTGGGTACCAGGCGCAGACTCCGATTAAACCTGGCCAGCCTTGGGGGGCTGCGAACTCTGAGTGTGTCGCCACTTTCGGGGGTTGAGTCGAGACTTGGCCTCGCCATCCCTCAGGAACTGCAAATTGCGGAAGTGCCGCCACAGTGGGCAGCGCAGTGGGTACCAGGCGTGAGCTCCGAGGAGGCCGAGGCGCCCTGACGGGCGTGGGCGGCCGCGCGCGTCTCACGCGCGGGCGCTCGGCGCGGGCTCGAGAGACTCGGCCTGCGCCACCGTCTGCAACGTCCGCAACGTCCGCGACGTCGTCGTCGTCGTCGTCGCCGTCGTCGTCGGCGCATCTCCCGAATTTTTGGGGCCCTTCCGCCCCCTCGATCCGCGAGGGTCCAGGGGCCCGACGCACGGCAGCATCGCCCGCTGCGAACGGATAGATAGTGCGACGCGAAGACCTCACGGGCCTTGGCCCCGCGAGCCCAGCCGCCCTCCGGGGACCCCTTGTTGTCCCTCTTCGCGAGAACGCCCGTTCAGCGCCCCTCTAACGGGAACTCCACTAACGGGTACTTTGGCCAGTGACCCTGCGAACCTAATTAACCCTCCCCGATGTGGGCAACGCTGCAATGCCACAAAGAGGCCCTAAAGTGGCAACTTTCGGCAATTTTCCAAAGTACCCGTTAGTGAGTACCCGTTACGGCGCCGCTGACCCGTGACCAGCCCCGCCCAGCCGTAGGTCGGGAATGTCCTCACACTACAGGCGGACGTCGGGTCAAAGTTTAAGCCAGTCAACATATGTCTCCAAATAATCAAAAATATCATGTAAGAATATCGTTCCCATGCTCTTTTTGGACTATTTGGGAATTTTCTTCCTGTAGAGGGACGTGCCCGATTGAAGCCCAACTCCCCTCTGCCCCCCCACCTGGTGACGCACGATTCGCGCGCCGGCGCCGTCTGGGAATGTTGGCCGGATCGTGACGCTGCTGGCCCCCTCCCCCCCTTGGCCCCGCCGTCACCGCCAGGGGATAAAACAGCGGTCTCCTTTGGCGGCGCGCAAAAATATCAGGCTTTGGTATTTCCTCCTACAGCCAGATTTTGGACGAAAAATGGAAAATAGTCAACGAGTCCACAATTCTTCAAACTAGTCTAAAATTTTTCGACAAATCGCTTTGTCCACCCAATAGGAACTGAAAATAGCATAATTAATTATTTAAAAAAACAGCAGTTGTTCCAGATTCCTCCTGTGGAGGGTCATGCCCGACTTCTCACAATGGGGTTCAGGGGGAGGGGGAAAGGCTTCTCAGAGAAGGAGGCCGCTCCTTAGACGGCGCGGGCCCCTGCAGTGAAAACGTATAGTCAGGACGCGTGGTAAGGACGCAGGGCCCTTGGAAGCGGCTGAAGTTGGGATTTGTTGGGGCGGCGGCGACCCGTGCAAGCGGCAAAGGACGGGCCACAGGGGCAAGGACGCAGGGGCATCCTAGATGAAGGCGCGCGCCCTTACCAGGCGCGTGGGCTGCACGTCTGCAGGCGAGGCCCGCGCCCTCTGGAGAGAAGGGCTCGGCTCGGCAGGGCCCGCCGGGAGCGGCCGCGTGTGGCCACTGCGCCCGGCCGACTCCGCCTCCTGCTGCTCGGGTCCCGCAGCCGCGGCGCGATCGATCGCCCCGAGGTCTTCAGAGGCCCGGCCACGGAGGCAGAGAGGGAGGGGCGAGGGAGGGGATCGTCCTGCTTTGGTCGACCAGCCACAACTGGGGGAGCTGTGGTCCTCACCCCCCTGGGGGAACCCATCGCATCGACGATCTCTCGAGAGGGGTGTCGAAATCGATGGGTGGCCCCAAATGGCGTCCAGCTGAAAAAGGGGGTGGTGCAATAGATTTGAGGCAATGGTATTGCAAATCTCTTGCGCCAGAGAGCCGTCTTGCAGTGCGTATCAACTGCTATGGACTGCACGCGAGACGCCCCCAGTCGCTTGCAATCCCACAAATCTATTGCACCTTCTCTTCGCTGGACCCCATCTTGGGGCCATCCAGATTCTCTGGCAGAGCAAGAAGCGGCATACAAACAGACTTCTGCAGGTCCGCGCGGGTCTCTCGGATCCGCGAAGGGCCCCCCCCCTCCCTGGCGCGCGGAGCGCGCGCCAGGGGCGGCGTCTGAAGGCGCCGCGGGAGGGGGGGGGGGGGCAGCGCAGATCCAAGAAACCCGCGCGGAGCGCGACAAGTCTAGGTGCATGTCGCGTTGTTTTTTCTTCCTCGCCTCTCCCGCGCACGTCGTTGTGACTCGTCTGCGGCAAGTCTATGCTCATGTCGTCGATTTTCTTTTTCGGCTCTCCCGCTCATGTCGTTGTGATTCTCCTCTTCGGCTCTCTCGCTCGGGGGGGAGGAGAGAAAAATCGGGGATGGACAAGCCCCCCTTTAGTAGAACGTGGTTTAGTGAAAACGACCTGAGGCCCAAACCTGGCGGGCGCAAGCCTGGAAAATAATGGCCACGGCGCCCTCTCGAGAACCGAAAACGGACAATTCACTAACCGACGTGTCACTGTTGGGGGTTCTGTCCACCCCCGAAGAAAAGAGTCTCCTGCTGCTCAGGTCCGGCAGGAAGAAGTTGGAGTGCACGATCTTCGGGCCGTGCCCTTCCGAGGCGCCCCGCGGCGGCGCCGGGGCCCTCGCCGCCGCGCCGCGCGCGTCCTGCCCCGGGCAGGGGGCTCCAACGGGGGGGGGGGGGTCGCCCGCCGAGCGGGCGCCTGCACGGACGGGCAGAGACACGGGAGCCATTTGCGGGCGAGGAGGAGGAGGAGGAGGAGGAGGAGGAGGAGGAGGAGGAGGAGGGGGAGGAGGGGGAGGAGGAGGAGGAGGAGGAGGAGGAGGAGGAGGAGGAGGAGGAGGAGGAGGAGGGGGAGGAGGAGGAGGAGGAGGAGTTGGCAGGACTGGTTCCGCGGAGCCTGGCTTCGTGATTTGTCCCGGGAACGCCCCCCCGCCCCATTTCCACTAACCGGAACTGCCGTCACCGGAAAAAAAAACGGTTACGGCAAACCTGGTTTAGTGAATCTGGCCATGATTGAGGGGCCCCAGGGCCCTACCGCTAACCGGGTCCCCTTACCCGGGGTCCTGGCTATACCCGACATTTGAGCGACGATCAAAAGCGGATCTTACTCGGGGGCGAGTGAGTCGACAACACGCAAGAGTGACCCTGGGTAAGGAGTGGCCTTTGCTGCGCGGCTTTTTGGGGGCCGCCGGGGGGGCAAACACTAGCGCGCAGGAGGCTACTACGGCACCGCGTTCGGCGATGGGGGGACCCCAGTGGGCCCGCACCAAAGGTTACTCCGGCGAAGGGTTACTCTTACGTGTAATCGAATGAGGGGGGACGCCAGAAGGAGAAGGCCTTCTCAGAAGGCTCGGCAGTCCCACGGCCTTCCGAGAAGTTCAGTTTTCTGCGCCTTCCCCGAACCTCTCAGAAGGCGCGAGGGCTGCTGAGAAATCCCCCCGCCTTCTGAAGAGAGCCTTCTCCTTCTCACTTCCCCCCCTCGCTCGCCGACGATTTATGCGAGTCGACGCAGCAACCTTACGCAGTGGCTCCCGCGGGCCGCAGGCGCGGGACGCAGAGCTGGAAACGAGGGCGCTTGTGCGCGGCCTTACGCGGGCAACTTATGCGCCAATGTCGGCGCAAACTACCCCCTGTTTTGCGTCGCTCACTTGTTTTTTGCCCACACAACATGCAAACACAAAACACTTGCATGCTGTCACGGAATACTTTCTTGAGGTGGTGCGACAATACATCGATGTTTTGTCACAGACAGGCGATAAGAAACGGGGACCATGACCATGACCAAGATTGAACCCGGAAACCTCGTGTCGATCGTGGCCACCCTCCATCTTGGTCAGCGTCATGTTTTGCATCATCCTTGCGAATCGGCGACGTCCGATATGGACCATGACCAAGATCGCATCGACAAAATCCCTCGACAACTTAGTCATGGTCCCCGTGTTTCTTCCCTCGATTCCCACAACGGAGGGTTATACTCAGCCTCGATCTTATATCTACCCCTGAGGTATACACACCCAACGGCGATGACAATCTCAGGGATAAGCCCTCGGAAACTGAGGGGATCCTTAAGGTCGGCATCAAGAGAAGGTAATTGCAATCATAGGGATAGGATGGGATGGGGATATGTTTCAGGGTGGTACGCTTAGGAGGCCACACCTGGGAGGTCTTCGTGAGAACGATATAGATGGCTACTGCAGTGCCCGATACACGGGCCATTGACCCAAACCCGACCAGACTAGGCCTAGGATGGAGCCCGATGGAACCGGATAAAGCAAGATCAAATGGGATCATGCCGCATTAGGCCGGTTTCCGACCACGGATATACCAGCGCCGATGCTGAATTGAACCTCCCAGGAGTTGTTTCAGAAGGGGGGTGAAGCGACACCACCACCACCACCACCACTAGGAGCCAAGGGGGGTCCAGGTCAATCCAGACCTGGGTCAGCAGATAACCAAAAACTGCAATGCACTTCAACGCAGGTCTTCGCAAACCCGGGTCAGCCAATACGAGCGGCCGCCTCGCGGCCACGAGCGGCTCGCTAACCCGGGTCAGCCAGAGGGGGCCTTCGCATGATCCTGCAGGATCTGGCGCTCTGGCTGACCCCCGTTTGCACTGACCCCCGTCTCTTGGGCCCCGATCCTGCTCGAGTCTCCGATCTCCGGCTCGGGGGGAGGCACCGTGGACTTCCTCGCCAACGATGGCCCGCTAGCGGCGGTGGTGGCGTCGCTTCTCCTCCCTCCGGCTCCCCTGCGAGGGAGGACGGGAGAGAGGGATCAGCAGTGCGCAGCTCGAAGCCCGACCAGTCCGCAGCTCGAAGCTCGGAGGAGGAGGGGGAGGAGGAGGAGGAGGAGGAGGAGGAGGAGGAGGAGGAGGAGGAGGAGGAGAAGGAGAAGGAGGAGGAGGAGGAGGAGGAGGAGAGGAGGAGGAGGGGAGGAGGAGGGGGGGAAGGAGGAGGAGGAGGAGGAGAAAGAGGAGGAGGAGGAGGAGGAGGAGGAGGAGGAGGAGGAGGAGGAGGAGGAGGAGGGTGAGGAGGAGGAGCAGGAGAAAAAGGAGGAAGGAGAGGGCAAGGAGATCGATGCGTGGAGGATGCCAGCTCTTCTCTGGGCCTCCGGAAATTAGCCTCCGGAGGCGCCTCCGGGAAGCTCTGGGGCCCTCCAGAGATCTGGAAGGGAGGAGGGGGCGGGGCGGAGGAAGGAGGGGAGTTATGAGGAGGGGCGAAGGACGACGGACGGTGAGAGAGAAATGATGACAGGGAGGAACTCGGAGCTCGGAAATCCGCGAAAAGACGCCAGAGGGCATCGTTGCCAGGGGTGTGCACTACGCTGAGGCGGGAGGACGGGGAGGAAAGAGGAAGGAGGACGGGTGTGCACTATGCTGAGCCGTGTGCCGGGAGGACGGGGAGGAGGGAGGGGAGGATGTACGAGGGAGGGCTGTGGAGGGAGGGGGGAGGGAAAGAGGATAGTGAGACTGCGAGGCGGGGATTTATCCATATCCACCGCCTGGGACTGGGAACCGACGTCCTGGTGCCCCGGCGGGCGGTTGATATGGATACATTGTGGCCCTTGGAGGCCCGAATATGTCCATATCCACCGCCTGCCGAGGTCCCCGAAAATTGATCCTCCAGGCGGTGGTCAGGTATAAACTCCCGCCTCTGAAAGAGACGGAGGAGAAAAATCTTAGAAGTCGGATGTCTTGATGTTTGCAAGGCGGAACGCCTGGCAGTCCCGACCCCTTACCCAGGGGCCGGCTTTTCAAGTCACGCTGTTTTTGGACTGCCCCAGGGCCCGGCGAGGGCCCTCCGGGGCCGAAAACGACCCCCAAAAAACTTTCGTCTCGATTTTTGTCCACGCCGCGACCACGTGCGGAAATGGGAGGGAGGGGCCGTCGGCGGCCGGTGGATATCGAGCCCCCTCCCCCGCAGGCGGCGTCCTCGCCCACGGCTGCGACGAGCTCCTCTCGGATCTGGTTCGCCAGCTGGACGTTGGCCGCCACCTCGGGAAGGGGGGCCCTCCCTAGAGGCTTCCAAAGTGGGGTCCGAGTAGATGGTGTCGAAGGATCGCGCAGCATCCCCGATGCATCGGCGACGCATTGTCGACATCGGCGGTGCACTGGCGACGTCGGCGTGGAGGAAATGAGGCTCCGCATTGAGCCGCATCGGCGACGCGTCGGCGATGCATCGGAGATGTGGCGCGATCCTTCGACCCCATGTGCTCGGACCCCATTTGGGAGACAAACAAATTAACGGTTCAAGCTGCAATACTTTGCAAGGGCAGTGCAGGACACCTCCTAGTCATCACTCCTCCGTTGGACGCCTCCGATGACCTCCCTTGATGTTGCCCCTGAATGCTCGGGTCTGGCTTTCGGGTCATGACTCGGATCTCTGGCGGCCGTTCGGGACAATCCGAGCACCCCTGGAAGGCCCTCGACGAGGCGCAGCTGCTGGAAACCACCCAAGGTCTCGAACAGATCCGATGGGTGAGAGATACGGGCTCGATGCATGCCCCCCTAAGCCTACCCCCCCCCCCAACGTTTCCCCCTCCCCCCCACCCCGTAAGCTAGACCCCCCGACGTCGTGCGTTTGTTCGCAGCGCGGGCCCCCGAAGCTCGCGGGCCGTTCCCCCCAGGCTGCCCCTGGGTCGCCATCTTCTCCTCGACGGCCCGGGGGCCCGGCGAGAGCACCCCCCCCCTCCCGAGGGCAGCTTTAACTACATTGAATTTGTGTTAAAAACTTGGAATGTTTAATACATGGCAAATTTAAGAATAACTGTATGCATGTTCTCATCGTTGTTTTTGATACGAAATCCCTGCGTGTATAACACATGATCCGCACGCGGAGCATGAATTAAAAACGGCACTGTACGCGCGTCGCGGTTTCCGCTCACAGCGCGAGGGCGTCTGTCCCCGAGGGCTCGGCTCGACCCTGGGCACGCTCGGAAAACACGAGAGGACGGCAACGAGGCCGAGCGCCGACGAAGCCGCCCGGAAGCCTCGGACCTCGGAAACCGATCCCCCGAACCAAACGTCTATTCCTGGGCCTCCCCTGGGGGCCTGGGGCGCGTTCTGCCGAGGAATTCCAAGGCGGATCCAGCCGTGGCCACGAGAGCGCTCCAGGACGACCAAACACCTCCAAAAGACGAACTCCGATCATCGAGCACCCCTGAGCAGCAAAGCGGAAAATTCGGTCGAATCGGAAGGCGCGTCGGATCGGGCTGCATCGGTACGACATTGCACTCGAGTCGCATCGGCCGCGCCAGGATGCGCAACCGCGCCACGCTGGCATCGGGTCGCGTCGGATCGCCGGAAAGTGTGCATCGAATCGACTCGGGCTGGCCACAAACGGTATCGAATCGGATCGATTATATCGAAAATGGCCCTGCGAGCAGGAGGCGGATGGAGGAGGAGGAGGAGGAGGAGGCGGAGGAGGAGGAGCAGGAGCAGGAGCAGGAGGAGGAGGAGGAGGAGGAGGAGGAAGAAGCAGGAGCAGGAGCAGGAGGAGCAGGAGGAGGAGGAGGAGGAGGAGGAGGAGGAGGAGGAGGAGGAGGAGGAGGAGGCGCGTGTGTCCGATCCCGCCCCCGCCCACCGCTCAGGACGAACGGGCGGCGCCTAAACGGCGCTGGGCGATGTCTGACTCGGCGCCCGCGAGGAAGAACCACGCCACCGACGTCAAAAACTGCGAGAACTGTACCGAGTACCAGTGAACGTCGCAGGGACCCGTCGAATACCCGTGAACATCGCGATGAAAAGCCATACCACCGACGTCAAGAACTGCGAGAGTTGTACCGCACACTCGAGGCATACCCGTGAGCGTCGCAGAGACCCAAGGCTGGCGGGGAGAGCCCGTATAGCCTTCGCGGGCCGGAAGGGCCTACTTACTCATTGCACCCAGAGGCCTCGCGATGGCCCTTTCTGAGTTTTGGCTCGCGCTTGCGCGAGGACCAGACATGGAGCTACCAACACCAGAAGCGCAGGCACCACTGGCACCATCAGGAATGGTATTAAAGGCACGACTGGCACTAGAAGGATGGCGACCAAGGCCACGAGGAACGCGTCAAACAGGAGCCAGCAACGGCTCCTGCTGCATACCCGAACACGGACGCGCTCGAGTTCATCCCTGCCAGGGCTGCCCTTGACGGCTTGCAAGGCCCGCCAGGCTGTTGGACGTCTGCATCGCGGACAGCCCCCTCGCAGACCGCCCGGATGGGCGACTACTACAAGGGCAACCGCACCTGCGAAGACTACTGCACGTGCCTACTGCCACCAGTGCTGCCCGGAAGCTACTCCATTCGGGGTGGATTGAAGAGGACACGCGAGAGGGCACAAGGACTCTTCCGAGGGCCACATTGCCATCTGAATGTCGAAGAATGGGTCGCGAGGCGCAGGACAAAAGGGTACCCTTGATCTGGCCGTGTCGACTTACAAACCAGCCTCGACTGTGTTACGGCTGCCAGGACCACGACCCACCATGGCCGCCACGTCTATTGGGAGGGGCGATCAGCACTGTAAACCATACCCGTGTACAAACCATACCCAAGCCACACTGTTCGGGAAGGCCTTCCCCAATCTTGGGAACGCATTCCGCGTGCTACTTCGCGCAGACCGTGTCGTTAATCTACCTGCGCGTGACCGCCTGGTCCGCGCGAGGAATGCGCTGGCTCTATCGCGCTGGGAAAGTTCGGGAGCGGCCAAGAGGGGGGTGTCTCCAAGAGGGGGGGGGCGCAAATCATGGCCGGCGGCATGTGCGCGGGCCAGCGGGGGGGCCGGGGACGTAATGAAATAAGAAGAGGCGCCCTGAAATCTGGGGAAATATCATGGCCCCCGCCATGAGATCCCCCCCCCCCCCTAGTCATCACCCCCCTCTTTTCCGCCCCCGAAAGATGGTCCGTAGCCGTGGCGCTGCCAGGACAGCGCCACGGCTACGGCTTCCAGGGCAACAGCCTGCCGCAGCGGGCGGCGGCGCGCCTCGGCCGCTCGGGGCCGCGCCTCGGCCCTCGGCCGACCTTGGCCCCTCTTTGGGGCGCTCCAAACCGGGAGCAGGCCGGGGCCGCGGCCCAAAAGGAAAGCCAAGACGGCCATCCCCCCGCGCGATGCCCCAGGCGGCCCACACCTGGTTGGTGAGGCACCCCAGCTCTGGACGGGTATCGCTTACAACCGATCCCCATCCCCAGCGGCCTTGGCCTGGGCCCCACTGGCCGATCCGCCCTCCCAGATGGGGCTGTAGGTCGTCCTCTTCGGGCTTCTAGGGTATATCCCCAACTGGGGTGGTAACTTGCTGGGGGTCTCGAAGGCGATGGAGATGGTGATGGGGATCGGATCAACGATACTGCCTGGAGCTGACCTACGGGAAGATCCTCAGGCTGCCCCTCGATGTCGAGTGGGTGGAGGGTGCCTTCGGCGGCACCCCTCACGTATAGCCCTTCCGGCCACGTCGCCGAGGACCCCGCCCCCGTCGCCACGGCCAGCTCCGCTACGAGTGGCGGAGCCGACGAACACCGGGCGGCCGCCCCGCGCCAGGTCCGCCTCCACGTCGGCCACGCGACGGGCTTCTTGGAAGCAAGCGCGCGCGCGCGGCGCCTGGACCCCCCCCCCCTGGCGCGCGAAGCGCCATGGCCAGGAGCGGCGCCGGATGGCGCCGCCGGGGGGGGGCCCCAGCGCGCCATGCAAGACATCCGCGCGGAACGCCCTAAGTTTATGATTATTCCGCGTTTGCTTCTTCGACTTCTGGCGGGCGCTGGAGGAGGACATCGAGCTCGAGGAGGGAGGAAGAAACCCTCTCGGGCGCACGGTTGGCCTCGGCATCCCGGGCGCCGCGGCCCTGGCAGAGACAGCGCGAGGCTGCTGCTGCTCATCGGCTTTTGAGGCTACTGCTCCACTGGTGCACAACAGAGTGGTAAGATGTGAGGTGCCATGACAGTCAACGCGTATAGTGAGGATGCGCGATGAGGATGCAAGGGCCTTGGACGCCCCTGTCGAAGCTCTTCGAGCGGGGCGCGGCCCGCGCAAGTGCCCAAGGATGGACCCAGGAGGCAAGGATGCCAAGGGTACCCTTCAGAACATCGCCTATCCTTGCTAAGCGGGTCGGCTGTATGTAGGGTGCCACCAGGGCCTGTCGCTGGCTCTGCGCGCGAGGTGCTGGCTCAGCGCGCGCTCTGCGCGCGAGGTGCTGCCCTCGGCTCTGCGCGCGAGGTGCTGGCTCAGCCCAGTGACAGGCCGAGGGCCGCACTTCCTGACACTATCGCTGCGCGCTGCCGCCCTTGGAGTGGCGTCTCGGTGCGCTCCGGGGGGGACGCCTCTCTTGGCCACCCACTCTACGGGCTCGCCGTTGCACTCCTCCTCCTCCTCACCCTGGCGCTGGTGCAGCTCGCTTGTCCCAGGAATTGAGGCCCAGCACCGTCGAGCGACCGACCAGACGGCCCGTGCGCCAGTGCATAGGAGGGCTGCAACCCGCATGTCTGTGGAAGTGAGGGGCTCGCAGGGTCCTACTGGCACCACTGCAGTAGCTGCAAGAATGATCTCTGCCACGACTGTGCTTCGCAAGCCTTGCAGACGCAATGGCTTGCTTCCAAGCCAACGAGCGATGATAAACAACACAAGGCAGCTTACCGGCTTATCCTTTTTAGCCTGCGTGCCCATTCTCTCTACCCGCTTCCTCCAAAAATGTAGACATCCGCCACCGTGCCTCTGGCACGAGGCGGAGTGCCCCAAGGCTGATGCTGCCCTGAGGGATAGGGTGTGTGTAAGGTTCTCAAGGGCCGAATTGCCCAGTTGCCCTGGCGCTTCCAGGGTGGTTCGCGCAGGCCTCCATAACGGTCCCTCGCTCTGGAAAGCCTCCAAACGGGCCAAATAACCCCGCGGGCCACCCAGACAGTCCAGGACAGCACGGAATCGCCGGAATAATCGGTCCAAAAACACCCAAGATGGCCGCCAGACGGCCCAAGAGGCCTTGAAGACGGCCCAAGAGGCCTCCAAGAGCACTCCCAACAGGCACAAACAATTGGTTGTCCATAAGTCTTTTGAATGATTTTGGCGTTCTGGCCTTTTCGGCTTCCCGATGCTCCGAGACGGCCCACGGGACCACCTATAGCCCCAAGACAGCCGAAGACTCCAAGATGGCTTGAAAACGGCCCAAGAGTGCCCCCAAGACGGCCCGAAAAGGCACCCAAGAGGCCCCAAGAGGCCTCCAAGAGGCCCCCAAGATGCCCCAAAGAGGCCCCCAGGAAGCCCCAAGAGGCCCCTAAGAGGCTCGCAGGAGGCCCTCCAGAGGCTCCCAAAGCGGCCTCTAGAGGCCCCCAGAGAGCGTTCCGAAGAGACCCCGCGACGCATCCCTGAGGACTCTGACATACAACCCAAGGCACGGTGACTGGATGGGCCGAAGGCTATGTTTTTGCTGGCGCGCTGCGCGAACGCCGCGTTTCCGCGCCCAACGGTGCAGCCGCCACGGCGCATGCGTAGCGGAGGGTGCTGATGAATGTATCGTTGCCTTCCTTCGAACACTAGCGGGGCGAGGGGGGGAGGAGGGGGGAGGAGGAAGCAAAGGACATATATATATATATATAAACATATATACATATGTATATATATACATATGTATACACACATAAATAAATATCTATACATAGAGAGAGAGAGAGAAAGAGAGAGAGAGAGATGGTCGCCCCCCTGTGATCATACCTCTCTCTGCTTCTCTGTTTCTACCTCGTGTTCCTCTCGCGTCTGTCTCCTCCCCCCCCCCTCTCCGTTTCCTCCGTTTCCTCCTCCTCCTCCTCCTCCTCTTGCTTCTCCTCCTCCTCCTCCTCCTCCTCCTCCTCCTCCTCCTCTCTTCCCCCCTGTAGCAACCTGTAGCAATACAGAACCAATACTAGACAGCGCTTGGCGTCGTCAGTGCAAGGAAACACTGTTTGGTTCGTGGAGCCACGGAACACAATTTTGTTTGCAGGTCCCAATGATCGCCGCGGCCTCCCTCGCAACACTTCTCTCTGAGCCTGCAAAATAAACACAGTAGTTGGCGCCCTTGGTGCAAGGAAGCGATGTGTATGTTTGTTTGGTTGTGTTGTGTGTTCTTTGGTTTGTGAAACAACGAAACAATGTATGTTTTTTGCAAGCCCAAATGCTCGCCGCGGCTTCCCTCGCAGCAACTCTCTCTGAGCCTGCACTCCCCCCCAACAAAAAACAGACATGCACAGTAGTTCCTTGCAAAACAGACCAAAACAACAAAACGAATACAACATACACAGTAGTTGGCGCCCTTGGTGCAGGCACGCTGTGTATGTGTGTGTTGTTTTATGTTGTTTTCTTTGGTTTGTGAAATAACGAAACATTGTTTTGTTGTGTGTTTGTTTTGGCTGGGTTCTGCAAACCCTAATGCTCGCCGCGGCCTCTCTCGCAGCACTTCTCTGAGCCTGCATAGGGAAAAACGCACACACACAAACAAACGAAACAAGTGTTTTCTTGCGTCCCAGACCAAACCAACCAACAATAACAAAACAACGCAATATTTGGCGCTGTTGGTGCAAGGAAGCACTGTGTATGTTTGTTGGTCTGTTGTTGCTTGATTTCTACAATCAAGAAACAATGTTTTTTTGTGTTTGCTTTTTTGTTGGGCAATTGTTTGTTTTGCAGGCCCTGGTGCCCGCCGCGGCCTCCCTCGCAGCACTTCTCTCGGAGCCTGCAAACACCCCAAAAAACACACAATCAAACATACAAAGTGTATCCTTGCATCCCACGTTTTCTTGAGCCGAGGGTGAGGACGCCTGGCCATTGAGGACTCCTCCGTTCAGATTCAGCATGAAGGGTTCATTTGTAAAGACTCCTTGATAAAGATTCCTTAACACAGATTCTTTCGAAGGATTCCTTAATACATGTTCTGGACTAAGGGGCTCCTTAGTTGAGATTCCTTATTAAAGAGTCCTTAACGACTCCCTATTACCAATTTCTTGCATCGGGCTCCTTTCTAAGATTCTTCAAGTAGAGATTCGTTGTTAAGGGTTCCTTAGCTCATGTTCCTTGATAGCTATTCCTTGTGAAAGAGTCCTTCTTTAGGGCTCCTGAATTAAGATGCTTATTCAAGGATTCCGCATGGAGGATTCCGGAGAAAAGATTCCTTACTAAGGGGTTCTGGTTAAGGGTTCCCGAATCAAGATTCCTTATGAAACATTCCTTATTGGGCACTCCGTATAAAAAGGGTTCCTTACGAAGGATTCCTTGTTCAGGATTCACTAGTTTTTTTCCCTATGGAGGAGTCCGAGGGTTTTGAGTTCAGGATTTTCAGTTCAGACTATGTATTCAAGGTTCATTGCTAAATTTCTCTTAGTACGGATTCCTTAGTACATATTTCTTATTGAGAGGGCCTTAGTCCAGATTCCTGGTTCAGGATTCCTTATGACGGATTCTCGAATACAGATTTCTGATCAAGGAGTCCTTAGTTCAGGTTCCTTCTTCGGGATTCCTAAGTAAGGAGTCCTTATGAAAGATTCCTTATTCAAGATTCCTCTGTCAGATTACCGTAGTAAGTATTCCTTAATATACTCCTGGGTACGACGTCCGTAGTTAGCAGATCAAGATTTTCTTATGAAGGATTCCTCGCCGACTCCGTATGACAGATTCCTCACAAAGCGTTCCTTCTTAAGGACTCCTTATTCAAGATTCCTTTTGAAGGGTTCTTGATGAGGGCTCCTTATGAAAAAAAGGGTTCCTTATGTCAGATTATGTATGAACGGTCCTTATAAAGGATTCCTCGGCACATATTCCTTACTAGGGATTTTTTGTACGAACTCCACAATGAGGATTCCTTGGCAACGACTCCTTGTTAAGGGTTCCCTAGTTAAGATTCCTCATGAAGGATGCCTTGTGTAAAGACTCCCATTTTTAAGGGTCCCTTATTAAAGGTCCATGCTTACATATTTCTTATCAAGGGCTCCTTAGTAAGCAGCCCTCCCCCTCCTCCCCACCATCATCGTCATCGCCATCACCATCATCGTCATCATCATCGTTATCATCGTCGGGATCGCACTCGTATTATCTAGACCCTCTTCCTTCTCAACCATAGTACGTAGTTATTTCGTCTCCTCCTCCCCTTCCTCCTCCTCCTCCTCGTCATTCCCCACCTGAGGGTAGAGAGGAACTGAGACCCAACGTGCGAGAACACATAGAAAACAAGGCAAACGGTATGATCACAGGGGACACATACACATATATATATGTGTGTAAGCCTGTTATATATATATATATATTTACCTGTGCATATACATATTTGTGCACAATGAATGCATATGCACGTACAGTATCAATACATATAGAGCGTAAGTGCACACATACATCTATGTCTGTAAATGTATGTATATACATATATATATATATGCGCACATCGAAAAATACACGGCTGCACATATATATATACATATGAAAATGTATAGTTATACGTAAGTGCACACGTATATATATAAAGATATAGAGTACATATACGTTTTCCTGCATATATGCATTCACAGATACTACACGATCGAGATCCTCATGTTTCCTCCGCTCACACTCGGCTGCGCCCTGCTTCCGCGTGCCCAGGGCCCCCCCTCTGCGCGCAGCCACGGGGTGGGGCGGGGGACGGCGCGACCCGCACGCCCTCAGAGCTGTGGGACGGGGCGGGGCACGGAGCTCACATAGGGGGGCCTGCGGGATCACGAGCACCCAGGCGCAACCAGCGTGCCGACGAGGCATCGACGCCGAGATGCAAGCTGCCCCCCCTTCCTCCTCCTTCCCCTCCTTTTCCTCTTCCTCCTCCTCCTCCTCCTCCTCCTGCCGTTCTCTCTCTCTCTCTCTCTCTCTCTCTCTCTCTCTCTCTATATTTATACACTAGAACCACGCGCGCGCTTCGCGCGCGCTTAGGTTCTAGCTAGGAGGCGAGCTTGAGTCAACGAAAGTCGCAGGGAAGGGGGCAGGGGGAAGAAGGCCAGAGAGCGCTGAAGGATACAAATACTGGAACCCTCTTGTGATTTTGTGGGGGGCCTCGTCCGGCCGCTCGCTGGGAGTTTGACGTAGCTTCTCGGGAGCCTCTGAACCTGTCGGGGGCCTCCTGGAAGCAGGTTCGAAGCATTTTGGGGGCCGATTTGGGGCTTCTCGGGGCCTCCTTTGGGCCTCTTGGGGGTCTCCTGGGGCCTCTTGAGGGGCCTCATTGGGGCCTCCTGGCGGCCTCTTGGGGCGGAAGGCTCGAGCTCGCGGTTCGTGGTCCCCCTCTGGGCCCCCTCTTGGGCCCGTCTTGGGGCCCTCTTGGGCCATCTTGGGCGCCTCTTGGGCCGTCTTGGGGCCCTCTTGGGCTGTCCTGGAGCCCTCTTGGGAGCTTCTTGGGCCGTCTTGGGGCGGTCTTGGGCGCCTCTTGGGCCGTCTTGGACGCGGTGAAAGCCCAAGAGGCGAACATGCGAAAAATATACGTTTCCCCAGAGGAATGGCACGATTTTTGCTTCTTGGGCCTCTCTTGGGCTGCCTCTCGGAGCGTCTTGGAGGCTTCTGGGACCTTCTTGGTGTCATGACAGGCGTCTTGGAAGGCATCTGGAGCCATCGGAGCGCGTTCCGAAGCCGCCTGCGAACGATCTTGGACGGCGTCCGGCGGTCCGACGAGCCTCCGGGCCCCCCGGGGCCCACATTTGTGGTCGGGGTCCCGGCCCCGGGCCCCCGGACCCGGTGCGCCGTTATATGTATATATATACACACATATATATATATAATATATATATAATATATATATATATATATATGCCGAATTCGCGTTGCCCGTGCTTCTCCTCCGCTCACAACAGCGCCACTTTTATCGCGCGCCCGGGGGGTCCTGAGGGGGCGCGAGGTCCAGCTCCCTCGGCCCCGCCAGCCGCGAAGACAACCGCCCTTCTTTACAACAAGGCGCCATGCCAGAGGCGCCCAGCTCACGACCAGGTGGGCCATTTCGGCTGCGCCCTGCCACAGTGTCCCCAAGGCCAACATCCCCCTGCGCGCCGTCACAGGGCGGGACGGGGGGAAGCTCGCCGTGCGCCCGCCCAGCGAACTGTGGGGAGGGGATGGGGCACGAAACTCATGGATGGGGGGGTGGAGGATCACGAGCAGCCAGGCGCGACCAGCGTGCCGACGAATCATCGACGCCGCGATGCTCACTGTACCCCTTCCTCTTCCTCTTGCTGTCCCCACGCCTGGTGTCCCAGCCGCACCTCGCATCGTTCGCACCATTTTGCCCAGTATCGTCCCACAGGCGGGTCAGCTCGCCGCTCAACCAAATGCCGCCCGTGGCACGGGCGACGGGTGAGGGGGCAAATGATTCGGGGGTGGGGGATGAGGGCAGAGACTGCCGGAACAGCATGGAGCATGCATTGGCCTGCCTCCGGACAGGCACGTCCGACAAGAGAACCGGTGAAGCAAGCGCAGTGTAATAACAGACATGGAAGAAGAGAGAGTAGGAGGAGGTGGAGGAGGAGGAGGAGGAGGATGAGGAGGGTGAGAGGGAGGGGGAGGGGCAGGGAGAGGAGGAGGTTGAGGAGGAGAAGGTGGAGGAGGAGGAGGAGGAGGAGGAGGAGGAGAGGGAGGAGGAGGAAGAGGAGGAGGATGAGGGTGAGAAAGAGGAGGAGGAGGAGGGGGAGATGGAGGAGGAGGAGGAGGAGGAGGAGGAAGAGGAGGAGGAGGAGGAGGAGGAGGAGGAGAGGGAGGAAGAGGACAAATCCCCCCCCTGACGCAGCCCCCCTGGACAGTTCGGCCCTCCCCGGGGACCCGCGAGATCCGCCGCTCCAGCAGCCGGGGCTGCGGCGGCTCCGGCGCCGGGCGGCCGTCGGGGAGGCCCTCCGCCTGTGCACGGGCGGGCGGCGGGCGGCGGCGGGCGCGAGCGCGCGCCGCGAAGGCCTCCCTGCGGGCAACGTCTATATCCACATCCAGTGCGTCTTGGAGTTTCGGGCTCTCTTCCCCAAAAGCATGAGGCGCACTGGGTGTGGACTAAAATCTGGCCCCCAAAGGCTACATGTTCTCCATATTCCAGTGCGCCTCGGCCTGGCGGCGCCCCTTCCAAGAGAAAGTCCAATACGCATTGGGTATGGATGTAATTATTGCCCGCACTCCCTGCGCGCCCCTTGCCAGTGCTCGGACGTGCATTCCCCGCGCGCTCTTTGGCCTCGTGCAGTGATTCCTTCGCAGGATGATCCAAGATGCTGCTCGATGGTCCCCGTCGAGGAAAATCTGCACGTCCGAGCGATGCCAAGGCCTCATACCCCCACCCCCGCAGAGGAGCAGACAGCTCTGCATCGATTTCGGCGGTGAGCCCATGGGGAAAGAGAGGGAGGGAAGGCCTTCTCAGAAGGCGGGCGGGCTTCCCAGAAAACCCTCTGAGCACCCGTCTCTAAGTCTTCCCCGGAAGTGGAGACGGCTTCTCAGAAGGCGCGAGGGCTTCTAAGAAGCCCCGCCGCTTTCTGAGAAGGCCTGCCCCCTCTCATTTGTGTGCTCGCCGTCACATAACCATAGACTTTCAGAGGTCCGCGCGGATGTCTTGGATCTGCGCTGGGCCCCCCGTCCCTGGCGCGCGGAGCGCGCCAGGGACGGCGCCAGAGGCGCCGCCAGGGGCGGCCCAGCGAAAGTCCTCGTGGAACTCGGCCAACTGATGTTGATGCACTTGTTTCTTCTTCGACCCCCTCCCTTGAACCCCCCTCGGGCCGTGACAAAAACCACGGTGGACAATGTTTGATGTTTTCGGCTCCTGGAAGCCCACGCCAAAGCCCGAGGCCGTCGGAAAACAACTCGGGATGGAGAGCCGGTCCGAGGGAGTGGGCAAAGACCTATGGGCCTCTGGGGGTCCACATTGTGAACCAATCACGACGCCGGAGATCTGGGTTCCTCGTTTTCCTCCAGCCCCCACCGTCCCCTCTACCACTGCTCAGCCTGTTACCAAGCTGTGGGGAATTCCCGACTGAACCAGTAAGTCATGGGGGGTCAGGCGGGATGGCAGTAGCCATCGGAATAACACGAAAATGCGACACATATCATATCAAACAATCGCTCATTTTCCATACCGGCTGCAAGGCGGGTCGTCTGTCTCTAAGATTACTCAAGCAGTCAAGGCCCTCGTGGCCCACATTTAAACAAACAACATCGGAATAACACGAAAACGCGATACATATCAAACAATCGCTCATTTTCCATACCGGCGGCAAGGCGGGTCGTCTGTCTCTAAGATTACTCAAGCAGTCAAGGCCTAGCGGCCCACATTAAAACGAACAATCCCTCGGCACATGACCTGCAGGGCCCCCGCTCCGCGGGGTGACACCTGAAACCTCAAAGACTTCGAGTCCCCCCCGCCGAGGGTGGGAGGGTTGGGCCGAAATTGTCCAACAGAAGCGAACGTGCATTTCTTTGGGGCGGCGGTGGGGACGGGGTCCCCGCCCCCCCAGAAGTCAAAAGGACATCTCAAAGGACGGCCCAACTAGGTGGTCAACAACCAGATTAAAAAAAGGCGCTTGGACAACATAGATGTATCAACCAATGTGATGGTTTCCCATTGAGACAGTAGTGGATTGGGGTCAGGCGGGATGGCAGTAGCCATCGACATCAAAGGATCACGATACATACTAATCAAGCGTTTATTTTCCATCCCAGCAGCAAGGTGGATTGTCTGACCCCAAGATATGTCAAGCAGTCGGGGCCCTCGCGGCTCGCATTTTTTACACATATATATATATATAGATATAGCTTTTTGTATACACATATATATATATATATATATATATGTATAACATACCCTCGGTGCGTGGCCTGCAGGGCCCCCGCTCCACGGGGCGACATCTAAAACCTCGAAGACTGCGAATCCCACAGAGGCGCGCAGCCCCTTGCTGGCCTGCACAGGCCCTAGCACTGCGAGTGCCAGGGTGGGAGCGTTGGGGAAATAGGCAAACATCCAAGCGTTCTAGGAACTAGCACCCATAGCTAAGGCTCAGCTTGCCTCCCCTTTTGTTCAAGTGCTGAGTATATCGAAGGGTGACAGACCTGTGTAGGCCAAGCGCTGAAATTGATGCAATCGAATTACTTCCTGCGGCGTCGCCCCTAGATTTCTCTGACCCCCGTAGCGGGTCGCGGGACCTTGGGGCGCATGCTTCGAGACTCGGCTGAGGACTGCTCAGCTGATGCAGCTCCAAGCGAGACGGCATCCCCTCGCAAAGGCTCGAGGGTTGCAGCCAACCTTCTAGCAAAGTCTGTGCCGGCAACAGGCGCTAGACGAATGGCTGCCGACGTTGCCCGTCCAAGGACCTGCCAACAGATCTCACCGTCGCCCACCTGTCCAGACTGTAGTTCGGCACGCCGGCCGATGGGCACATGTGCTTCCGCATGCCGTTGCAGCGCCGATGATGTGTTCCGCCGCCCACGCCGCCGCGCGCGCCCGAGGTCGCCAACATTGGCAACGCAATGGGCGGCCCCCGCGTGGCATATCCAATGGGGTGCCCCCCTGGACGGCAGACCGAAGGTGTCGAGCTCCTTGTGCCACTGGCGCCCGAATGTGCCCTGGGTGATCGGGAAGAGCTGCCCCTTGGCGGCAAGTAAGACCCTTTCATCGTCCCGTTGAGGATCACCTTGGTCGGGTCATGCTGGATGCGGACACCCTGACCTGACCCCTTCTTCACCTTCTCGCTTGTAGCTCCGCAGCCCAATGGCCAGCACTAGGCATCCGTGGACGCATCTTCTCTGCGTAGCATCGACGAGTCCTGATCTCGAAGCCATCCGTCGACCTGAACCATGCAACACATGCTTCGCGCGCCGCACCCCTACGATACAAATCCTGAGTGATTGGCCCCATCGCCTGGCAAGGCTTCGGTTGTCCTCTGCGCCCCGTCAATTGCCTCTCCCGGGCCTTCAAGACACGGGCAGAGAGGGGAAGGAGCATGCGGTGATCTTCGGATGGGCGCATGAATCCACTGAACAGGCAGCTGCCCCCCGAGAGTCCGAACTCCCTCACGTAGCACATGTGCGACAAGTAAGATGCCGACTCGCGATCTCGCTCGTGGATCGTGCTGGGCGGCCGGCCGAACCTCTTGATGCCCACCGTCCACCGGAATCTCCCTGACCGCGCGCTCGTGGGCCTGTGGCCTTGATCGCGTCGTCCACCGCGTGGATGTTCGGCCGGCTGCTGTAAGCCGACGGTGCCCCTTTCGCGTTCTCCCAAATGAACCCCCCATTCGTAGCCAGAGGAGGTGGTTCAGACCTGCGCGTGGCCACCTTCGCCGACCGTGGGCTAAACAACCCGAGGAGGAACCAATAGTACGGCCTGCCCCCCCTCGCACGCGAAGGAGCCACTGAAAAAAAGAATGGCCGTCGCTCAGCCGGACGCGTGCGCAAACGTTCCGAGGCAGATGGGCCCAGACCCAAACGCCGCGCCGCAAAAGAGCAGGAGGAGGAAGGGGAGGAGGAGGAGGAGGAGGAGGAGGAGGAGGAGGAGGAGGAGGAGGAGGAGAGGAGGAGGAGGAGGAGGAGGAGGAGGAGGAGAGAGGAAGAGGAGGAAGGAGGAGGAGGAGGAGGAGGAGGAGGAGGAGGAGGGACGGGGGAGGAAGGGGGAGGAGGGGGAGGAGAAGGAGGAGGAGGAGGAGGGGGAGGAGAAGGAGGAGGGACGGGGGAGGCAGGATCGCCGTAGCAGGCGCAGTGGTGGTATGGCCCAGGCCCTGGGCGCTGCGGCAAGCCCTCGCCTCCCTCGGCGTCTGCCTCCGCTCGTGCTCCTCCGGCGCCCTCGAGGGCAAGCCCTGGCTCGGGCCGTCGGTAGCTGCCCTCCGAAGTGTGCGTCGGCCGAAGAGGGTCCGCTTAGAATGGGCCCAGGAACACACTTTTTTGGTCTGCGGGGCGAGAGCGAACCTCTTCCGGTAAAAGCTAGGCGGGCTACGCACAGCTCTAATTGGGGAGACAGGGCACAGGCGGGCGGGGCCTCAGGCGGCCGGAGGGCGGGCCAGGGTGCAGGCGGTGCCGAAGAGTTTGCACAGGAAAAGGAACGCCTTGGACAGGAGCTGGAGGCGAAGACCCGGAGGGTGAGCGGAGTGGTGTTGCCGTTAAAGGCGCTCCGTAAACACCAAGACACACACACAAACACATAAATGCACATACCTCCCACGATCCCCCCACATGTTTCCCATGCTTTCCGGGTTTTCGCGCTTCCACCCCCACTTCCCATGGTGTCCACATGTTCCGTAAATCGACGATCAACGGTGTCTGTGTTTGTTTTCCTTCCTGATCGTGTTTGCCGACAATAAAAATCAATGTTCGGAGCCTTCTGCCACCTTTGCTGATGAAGTTGTTTCTCGTTGCTGCTTTGCTGATGGGGCTGCCGCCGGTGTGGGTGCTGTCGAAGTCATCGTCGCTGCTCGTGGTGCGGCTGCTGCTCATGTCGCCGTTGTTGTTCATGTAATTGTTTTGCTGTTGTGGTCAGGATGCGGCTGCTGCTCATGTCGTCCTTGCTGTTCATTCGGTTGTTCTGCTGTTGTGATAGTTGTTGAAACATGTTTTGTTGAACTGCTGTTCACCAAACATGCTTTCGCACACCAGAGTCCTTACCTGGCAATACGAATTGGCGATCGGATGCCTCTGCTGGCTTTGCTGATACTGTAGTTTTTGGACGCCCGACATGGGTACGGAACAACAAGGTGCAATGCCCAACAACAAATGTTGTCCCAAACCAACAGCGGCCGCTGTTGGGCAAGCGGCCTTCTGTCTCGAATGCACACAGGCCGCAGCGGCGCGGACAACGAATCCTGTTCAAAATGAACAGGAACTGCTGTTGGGCATCGTACCCATTCTTTCCGTGCCCATCTCGGGCGTCCAGATAGTTGCTCGGTACTACTTTGCTTATGGGGTTGCCGCTGGTGCGGATGTGCTGAAGTCGCCATGATTGTTCATGATGCGGCGGCTGCTCGTGTCGCCGTTGTCCTTCCTGTATTTGCCGTGCTGTTGCGGTCAGGATGCGGCTGCTGCTTACGTCGTCCTTGCTGCTCCTTCGGTCGTTATCATGCTTCGCGCCGCTATATTCGGCGGTGGACAAACATCCCTTTAGTAGACCTCCCATGAGTGAAAGCGGCCTGGGACCGAAACCGACGGAACTGGACCCGCAGAAATGACGGCCGCGACGCCCTCGCGCGATCCGAAAACGCCCAATTCCTCAATCGACGTGTCAGGGCAGGAGCTCTGTCCACCCCCGACCTATGCGGTTCTTGCCGATGCCGCCCCTGCCGACGTGGGCCAGCCGTGGGCCAGCTGCGGTCCCACTGCGGGCCAGGCGCCCCAGCCCTCGAACGATGGGGGGCCAGGGGGCCGGCGGCGCGTCGGGAGGGGCCCAGCCTTGGCATCCGCGCCGCCCCGGAAAGTCGGGCGCGGTGGACTTCGCAGATAAGGGAACAAAAAGTGGCATAAACATAACAACTCGGAACTCCGCGCGGATTTCTCGGATCGGCGCTGGGGCCCCCCGGTTTCTGTTTATGTCACTTTTGCTCCCCTGGCAGAAGACCCCCCCCCCTCGCCCACGCTGGCTCGCAGCAGAAAACATCGTGACACCGCCTCGATGATGAAGACCACCTCGGGGATATCGGCTGGCCCTCATGTGGGCGGAGCAGGGCCGCCCGATCAGAATCAGCACTGCGCAGTGGTAGATGGCGAGTGCACTCCTCCTCCCAGTGACACAAGGAAGCCCTCGACGAGGGTGAAGGCAGCGCTGCGCGGACTGGCGGGCATCGCGCTGACGTGGCCACAGGACGCCGTGCGACCCTCAGCCGCAACCTCCTCGCCCGAATCGTGGTCCCTGCCACCGGTTGCACCCAAATTCTTGGTCGTGGCCCGCTTCTTGAGACGCTTGGCAACTTTCTCGTCGGCCGCGTCCACCGTGGTCGTGGCGCCGTCGTTGACCTTGATGAACTCGTCCGCGTTGCTCCATATCACCCTGCTGTTCGACTTGGACCCCTAAGTGTTCTCGGGGCGCTTCCACTCACTCTCCGCCTCGTCGTCCTGGTGCGCCTTGAAGGAGGAGTCGAGCCGCAATCGTGTGAGCTCCGACGCCTGCGAGTTGATCAACTGGTCGGGCCCCCTGCTCCTTCCTCATCGTCCTTTCCAGGGCTGCGGCGTTCATATTCGTTTCGCTGGCGATCCGACCAGGACGTTGCCTCTTTGTGCGCCGTGCGACCGTGCTGACGCATGCCCGCCATGCCGTTCAGCGCGCCCCTCGCCTTCGCTCCTCCCACGCGCTCTCCAGGCACGTCGCGGTAGCTCTCCAAGGTCGCGAACGGGCCGTTTTCGCGGCTATTGGACCCCCCCGCCAGCAACTCCGGGGTCTCCTTCACGTTGGCGTCGGTCGGAATCGAAACCCTCTCCCCCAAGGCATGCGGGGCAGGGCGTGGATCCCGAACCCCG
Organism: Prorocentrum cordatum; assembly: GCA_963575745.1. Lineage (NCBI taxonomy): Eukaryota > Dinophyceae > Prorocentrales > Prorocentraceae > Prorocentrum > Prorocentrum cordatum. Next base: position 136,897 of record CAUYUJ010015146.1, on the reverse strand, counting down.
CGTCGCCCGACCCGAGTCCGCCTGCGCGACGGGCTCGTGCTCAGCGAGCATGGCCAGGAACTGACCCGCCTCCGAAGCCGACGACGCAGTCCCGGCGGGCTCAGCAAGCGCCTCGGACTCCAGCTTCCACCCTGGCGTGCTCGGCCCTTGCAGCGCTGGCGCCGTGGCGCGCGCAGAAGTAGTGGCAAGGGCGTCAACGAATGCGGCGATGCTATGCGGAAGGTGCCGCTGGCCCCTCCATAGCTCAGAGAACAAGTGCGTCGGGTCGAGCTCGTCGTGCGAACCCGGTGCATGCATCCGCGCGGTGATTCCCGCCTCCCTGGATCGCCCCGAACGGCCGACGGAGGCCCAAATTATTGCCCGTAGCTCGAAGACCAAATGTCCCAACAACAATCCGCCGACCCCTTGGGGTTCATCGGCGTGTGAGATCTTCCCCCTCCCCGAACCCCTCCCCCAGGAGCCCGGTCCGGTCGCTTTGGAGGGGGGGGGGGGTCTGTTCAAATTCCCCGGTTCCCCCGGGAGGGTCATCCGCCCCCGAAAATCCTGCAGGGACTCCTCCGATGGCCTCGAAATGGCCCCGGGACGCACCACGACGGCTCAAGAGGACCTCCACGTGGCCTTCGGTGGCTCCCAGACTCCCCAATATGGGCTTAAGACAGCCCACGATGCCTCCAAGAAACTCCAAGAGGCCCCGAAGGGACGCTCCAAGCAGGTCCAAAGCAGCGAAAATCATTGATTCTCCATGGGGAAGCGTCCATTTTTAGCATCGACGACTTTTCAGCCTGCACGGAGTTCCAGCCTGTCTAAGAGGCCCCCAAGGCCACCCCATGACGCCCCAAAAGGGTTCCAAAAGGCGCCGAAGACGGCCCAAAACGGCGCCAAGACGGCCCCAGAGGCTCCCGAATCGGCCCAAAAGAATCTCAAAACGGCTCCTAGAGGGGCCCCAGCGGCGGACCCCGAACCGAAAATCCGAGCCCTCCGCTCCCACCTGGCCCTGGACACCCCACAAGCCGCCCACAAGGTCCCAAGAGACCCCCAAAAAACCTCCAAAAAGCGCCCGAGAGGCCCAAAAGAGGCCCCAAGGGGTCCCAAAACGGCGATCAGTGAACTTCGAAACTACCTCCACGCCGCGCACGTCACGTCGCACCTCGTTCTCTCGCCCCTCCGCGCATTTCCGACAGAGCCTCTCCCCCGATGAATTGTGCTTCTTCTGTGCACCCGACATTTCCGCCTGCTCTTTCAACAGAATCAGACATGTCTTGCTCGAGCGCATTTAAGGGGTCGGCGGATGTGGCGCAAGCCTGAAGAATCACAACGGACAACTTTCATTTTTCTGCCTCGGGGGGCTCTTGCCACCGCCAGAGGGGCTTTTGAACAACGATTCGGGACGAGAAGCCGGTCACAGGGGAATGGTCTACTTTGCCGGGGGGCGACGTTGGATGTGCCAAAATCACGACGTCGGAGGTCTTGGACCAGGGGTCAGCCAGTGCTCATCGGCGCCCCAAAGGGGGCGGCGCGGAGGGCTGGGACTTCTAAGAAGAAGACGGTGGTTTTCTTAGACGGCAGGGGACACCCCGACCCGAGACGTGTAGAGACGACATGTGAAGAAATCGATGGCGAGCGTCGTCCCAAGGATCATGGCCGTGCTCTGCCCGTCCCGCGCATTTCTTGCAGCGGCTCGTGCCACGACTGGGCCTGCTCAGCCATATCGCGGGCCGCATCAGACGTCTCGTGCATAGTCGTGAGCATGGCCCCGACCTCCAGCAGCTTCCACAACCTCCAGCCGACGAGTGCTCCTGCTTCGAGCGTTCCGCCAGCACGACCAAGCCAGAAGTAGCTTGCCACATTCACGGGGTTACTGAGCAACCACCACACGAGGTTATCTCTTTTGGTCTTCCGCAGCTTCGGTGGCTGGGCTTGACTATGGCGCCTGCATCGTTTATTTCTTTCTTAGCGATCAACTCCTCGGACGCGGCCAGGACCTTGTCACCGCCCGAACACAACAAGCTTGGATACTCAGTCCAATGTGTACTGGTTTGTCGGCTCGATAAACACCTTCGCCTTGTCTCTGAGGCTAACTGTCTGCATTCTGAGAGTGGGGTCGCAAACAGTCCAGACCGTCGTAGAAGCACTGCGAACTTTGGTCACCAGCGGCCTTCAGACCCCCGGCGCCGCAGCAATCTTGCAGATCCTGTTCCACCTGGTCCACGGGGCCGTAACGCCCGCGAGTGTGCCCCGAACGATCACGCCGTCTGTGGCGGTGTCGTCCAAACACTCCGAGCACTCGCCGCCCTACAGTAGAAGCTCGACCACAAGAAACCTTCCACAAGAAACCCAACCCTGAGGCCCCATGACGTACATTGATGTTCGGTGCCGCGCGTCACGCTTTCCATCACAAAACCATCGAGACCCAAGCCCAGGGCACCCCTGAGGCAAGCAGGGTGTTTCTCGGAACGGGTTTCCACTGTACTCCGGGAACTCGCCGTCCCATCTCGCTTCGGGCAGCCGTGGGAAAAGGGGGCCTGGCCCTCCCCGCACAGATCGCCCGCCTGCCATCCCAGCGAGCCCGCTGGGAAAAATACAGATGGAGCCGCGGCGTGGCCCCCAAACGAAGCCGACCCCTCCATCTCGCGGTGCTGGGCTCGGAAGGGTGCAAGCAGCTTGCTGAAGCTCACGCCCTCGAGCCCGCACATTACATCAAGAGCAAACGTGCACTTCGTTTGGAGCCCCCAAAGGGGTCAAAAGGACATCTCCAAGGCACGGCCCAAGTGGGGGGACAATCGCCAGATAAAATGGTTTTTGGGACACATATAAGCTCCTCTCCCTCCTCGTCGTCGTCGTCCTCCTCTCCCCTCGCAACTGAGGCCGACCTCGTCGGGTCCGCTTTATCACTCCCTTCTCTGCCCCATCCTCTGCCGCCTCCCTCCTGCTTCTCCTCCGCAGCTGAGGCTGGCCGTGGGTGTGTGGCAGCGCTTTGCCTTGCTACTCCTCTGCCACCTGCTCCTGCTCTTGTCCTCCCCCTCCTCGTCCCCGTTTGCTCATCATCCCATCGCCTCTTCACTCCTCCTCACTCCTCATTCCCCTCCTCCTACTCGCCCTCCCCCTCCTCCTCCTCCTCCTCCTCCTCCTCCTCCTCCTCCTCCTCCTCCTCCTCCACGTCAGGCCGCCTGCCTCGACAGCTGTCGACACTCCCCTCTTCCTCCTCCTCCTCCACCTCCTCCTTCTCATTGTCCTCCTTCTCATCCTCGTCTTCTGCCTTTGATCGTCCATCGCCTCCTCCTCCTCCCGGTGCGGATCAGATACCGCTACTCCTTGGGCCCCTCCCAGGGTGCGTTCTGGCCCGAATTTCGAAGGCAAACGCGATGCAGTGTTCGTGGTTTATTGGTACCTTTTTCTCCTCCGAGGCCCAGGGATGGTGGACGCGAAGACGCCTCGTCGCCCGGAACAGCTCGTCGCCCGCGGAAGGCAACCCCCACATTTGCCGGTTGGCCGCCGCCCGGGGGCCTCCGCGCCGGGCGCCAGCTGCTGCTGCTGCCGCGGCAGCGCGCTGGGCGACTGGGGCAGAGAGGGCGGCTCCTCGCGCGCGGGGTGGCAGCGGCGGCGGAGCCGGGGGAGGCCGCAGGGAGGGGCGGCGGAGGGGAAGAGGGCGGCAGCGGGGGAGGCGGCCAGGGCAGCGACGGCAGAGGCTGCAGCAGCGGCAGCTGGCCATCGCTCGGACGTCCACTCCCTGTGTTTCTTTCTGTTTCGTGCGTGGTTTTTCGCCAGATGATCGAGGATGCTCCTCGATGGTCCTCGCCGAAGGGAAAATGCACACGTCCGAGCGATGCCAAGGCAGTGGACGTGGCGGGGGCGCCAGGGGCAGCGGAGGGCGCTGCGGCAGCTGAGGCAGCCTGGGCTTCGTCGGCAGCAGCGGGGGCACCGGAGGCTCGACAACACCCCCTTGCTCTGAACGTGCCGAACCCCTCCCGCTCCTCCTCCGCTCCTTTTCCGCATCGGCAACTCCTCCCTGTCGCACCCCGTCACGTGTCGGTCTGGCGGGCCGGGCGTTTCGCCTGAGACTTCCTCACCGCGATCCGTGAGCTCGCACTTGCAACAGTTTCCCGGATGTAACGCGATTCCTTCTCAAAGTATGATTCTCGCCGTAGCGCCGCGCACATTTGTCTGAATAGCTTGGAACACTTTCAAGGATTGAGGGCGGTTTCTTTTCCAAATGTAGGTCTCCCCCTAGCGCTGCGCACAGTCGTTTTAAGCATTGCAGCACTTTCAAAGGTGGATGACGGTTCCTATTCGAACTGTAGTTCTCGCCTGAACGCAACGCACATTCGTCTTGAAAGTTTGCAGCCGTTTCAAAGAATTTGCGCAGGTTTGTGCGGATGCAATTCCAGGAATGGTGTCGTTGCGCGGCTTAGGATTGTCAAGGAGCCGACAGTCACGCTGTTTCGTGGCGCTGACGTCCCGAGAATTATCAGACGGTTCTCTCCCAATGGGGCACTTCCTAGAATGAACATCGCTTCTTGTAGGGACCTGTGAAGATGGAACTTCGAGGGGGGGGGGATTATTGCAACATCGTTCATACATTTTGGGTCTGCACTGGTCCTCATTATCCTATTCCTCCTCCCCTCTTCCGCCTCCTCTCGTATTTTTTTATCTTACACCGACGTGAGAAAAAAGAAAGCACATGGGTGCACACAACATGTATCTACGAACCGTGCGTGCGCAGGAGGAACTGACAGGGCCACGACAGGCGGGAAAGTGGCGCGGCCCGCAGAGGCGTTGAGACACGCACAGCGGCAAGGATGCTCCCTCCTCCGCCCCTTCCTCCCAGTTTGGAAGCAACCGGGGGGCCTGAACTGGATGGACCCCGAGAGAATCGGTCAAGGTAAGGGGTAAGGGCAAATCTTGGGCGCCCGAGTTATCCAGGGTAACTCGGGTCCGGGGTAACTCGGGCTTGGATTCCCCAAAAACGAACCCGAGTTATCCCTGACCCGAATTACCCCTGATGACTCGGGGCTCTGAAAATCCGTTATCAATCGTTCCCTGGACCCCTCGCAGGGTCCGCCTGGTATTGTTTTCATCCTGAACCAATGCTTGACAATGCCGGGGCCTGAAAGCTGCCCCCGGAGGCTGAAACAACAAACACCAACTCATCGAACTCAAGGCCTCAGAGCCCCAGCCGGCTCGACCTCCTCCCCTTCGAGGAATCGGGCCCGTGGAAGGCACCCGGAAACTCAAAACAGGGAAACACCTCCCGAACCGTTTCCCTCGGGACTCGATTCCGACGTGGCGAGCGGGAGGAACAGAAAACTGCGATACCATAAATCGTCGGAGCCTCGAGCGGACTTTTCAGATCGGTGCTAGATCCTCCACGCGGCGCCTCCGGCGCCGCCCCCTGGCGCGTTCCGCGCTGCATGGAGGGGGTCCAGCGCCGATCCAAAGTGTCCGCGCGGAGCTCCAAAAGAAGGATCGAGGATCAAACTCAAGGAGAATCGAGAAGCAGGAGAAGGAGGAGGAGGAGGAGAAGGGGGAGGAGGAGGAGGGGAAGGAGGAGGAGGACGCGGAAATTGGAGGATGCGGAGGAGGAGGGGGAGGAGGAGGAGGAGGAAAATGGAGGAGGAGGCGGAGGAGGAGGAGGAGAAGAAGAAGCAGGAGGAGGAGTAGACGAAGCAGGAGGAGGAGGAGGAGGAGGAGGAGAAACAGGAGGATGCTCGAGGAAGGAGGATCGAGGAGGAAGATCTGGAGGACCGAACGTCGAGAAAGAGGATCGAGGACCAAGGAGGACACCTTACGCCCATGATGCCTGCTCTCCTTCGACGGGGGCCGCTCCTGGCTCAGCCGCGGCGCTGGGCCGGGCGGCGGGGGCGCCGGCGAGGGCGCCGCGGGTGACCTCTGCACCGATCTTGAGATCCACCGTTGGGAAGCCAAAGCGCGGACCCGCGACGCTCGAGCGCGACGCTCGGGATCGACGAGCGACGAGGCTCCGAGGCTCGAGCGTCCAGGCTCGAGGGCCGAGGGTTCAGGATCCGATTTCGAGGGTCGTGGTTCGAGATTCCATGTTCGAGGGTCGAGCTTCGACTGCGGGTCCATATCGAAGATCGAGAAACGTCGCGAATAATCAGAGCCCCGGATACCGGGCGTTCCGAAAATATCGAGACGAACATTCTCCACCGTCGCTGGCCGCTCGAAGCCCCCGCTGGGCCCCGGGGCCGCCAAGACCGGCTCGGGGTGAAAAGCCGGTGCCGGGGAAGCGGGCGAGAGGGTAGGGGGGGGCCTGCGCCTCGAAGAAAACCAGGCGCCGGATGTCAGGAGCCCTCGGCCCCCTTCCCCTGCGGCGCCTGTCGAGCCGGATGGATCTGTGATGGCCCCTGCCGTCGGCGTGAGCCTCGGCGGGGCGGGTGGGAGGCGCCCGCGCGCGGTGGGGGGCGGCGGCGGGCCGCCCCCGTAGGGGGGGGGCGCAGGGGGAGCTCTCGGCCTCCGCGTCGGGATGCCTCCTCCTCCTCTGCCTCCTCCTCCTCCTCCTCCTCCTCCTCCTCCTCCTCTGCCTCCTCCCCTGCTGGCTGTAGCGTCCGGGCGAAAGCAAATCCATGCCGACTCGGGCTGCAAGCCAACCACTTGCGCCTGGCGGGCGTCGCAGATGTCAAGGTAGCAAGGTAGGCGCTAAAGGCAAAGACAAGGACACCGGGTCCACGAGAACGCCAGCCAGGCAGAGTAGGAGATGCCAATTACGAACGACTGTATCAGTCGATCCGGCGTGTCAACTACAAGGAGCCTCGGCGAAAGTTTCAGCTCTGAGCCTATGCAACAGCTTCAGCTCGGCTTGGTGGGGGTCGCTGGGGTGGCTCTGCCGGGGAAAGGGGGGAAGGGGGGGGGGCGGTCCCCCATCCGGCGCTTTCTTAGTCAACTGCGCATCCGGACCCTCTCCAGGGAAGAGGGAGGGAAGGGGGCGGTGCGGTCCCCCTTCTGACGTTTTCTTAACGATTTCCGCATCCCCAAGATGTTTCGGGGGGTCCCAGGGGCCCCTTTCAAAGTAGCCGCTACCGCCCCCAGGACCGTCCCCTCAAAACCCTCCTCGGACCCCCTCCCCCCGGGGACCGCACCAGGCACACCCCCAGAGGAGAAGAAAAAGGACCAGAATAATCGAGAGGAGGCAGGAGGCCACAGAGCCGCGAAAATCACCGAATCCGGAGCCCCCCGGATCGGCGGCACTGGCCGGATGCCATAACAATCGAATGCGAGGAGCCGACAATTTCTCCTCCTCCTCCGCCTCCCCCTTTTGCGCTGCGTTGCGTTGAGCAGAGTTAATGTTGATGCGTGTAGCGCTTGTGTGCAAAAAAGACCGACTTGGCGAAATGGTACAACTTCCTCCTCCTCCTCCTCCTCGATCATCCTCCTCCCTCGTCCCTCCTCCCCGCTCCGTTCACCACCGCCCTCCCCCCCCCTCGTCGTCTGGGGAGATAATGTTGTCATGATAAGATTGGCTCAAAAAATAGCTGGCGGCGCCGCCAGTGCGAAACATCCGGAAAAATTGGGAATCCGGGAAATCCCGGAAATCTTGGAACGTATCACTATCATAACCCCGTGCTCGTCTGATCATCCTCCCCCCCTCCCCCCCACCCTCCCTCTCTGCTGTGTTCCTCCGTCCTCGTCATCCGTGCTCATCCATTATCCTCTGCCTGCTCGCTTCTTTCCTCATTTTCTCCCACCCCTGCTGCTCCTCCCCCTTCGCATGCCTCCTCCTTCGCCCGTTGCCCGCCTCCTCCCTCCCATTTCTTCCAGGGACTCTCCCGTGCGTTACTACGAACTCGTGGCAACCGTCCATTCATTCTCCCCTGGCTCTTCTTCCCTGACGCCCCCCGAACGCCTCAGTACACCAAGCGCTTCCAAGCCCCGTGCACACTCTGAGAAGAACTAGGAACGCCAGACATCTCGACACCATCACCCTCCAACTCTCCATCCCCATACCTCCTACTACACTTCCATCCTCCCTCACCATCCCATCTCCTCTCTGCCCCTCCCTCCCTCGTTGCGGTGGCTTCCGGCACCCCTGGCGTGGCTACCAACGGGGCGGTTGCTCGTCCACGCCGGGGTGTGGCCGCGGCCTATGGGCCGGAGTCCCAACAGCAAGTCTGATACGCAAATCCCTCCCCCTCCCCTCCCGTCCTCCCTCATCGCTCCCCTCTCCCCCCCTATCCCTCCTGCTTCCCTGTCCTTCGTCCTCCGTCCCCAGACCTCTGATGTCTTGACTTTTTCCATACTCGGTCCCCGGAGCTTCGGACGACTTCCTGGGCCTGGCTTTCGCCCTGGACAACTTCTTGACGGCCCCCGGACCCGGCGAAGGCCCCCAAACGCCGAACACGACGAAAAGCCGCCGTCTGCCCGCGCGCTGGAGTTCCGCGGGTCCCCCTCTCCTCGTGCTCCGCGTCGTCTTCGCCCTCTCCCCCCCCCCCGCCCCTGCTCCCCCCACCTGGCCGAGGGGGCCTCCCGCCCGCTCCTGCCAGCAGCGGCGCCGACCCCGCGACGTGGTCGGGCGCCGGGCAGCCCAGCAGTGGCGGCGGCGCCGCTGGGGAGGCCGCGGCAAGCGCCTCGCAGCCCGCCGCCGCCGCCGTCGCCGTCGTCACCCGCCCCGCTCCGCCCTTCCTCCTCAGTCCCCCCTCCCTCCCTCCCGCTCTCCTGGCCTCCTCTGTCCTCATGTTTTCTCGTTCCGTTCCCCATCCCCTCCACCCCCACCTCCACCTCCACCTCCACCTCCACCTCCTCCTCCTCCTCCTCCTCCTCCTCCTCCTCCTCCTCCTCCTCCATTCCTTTTCCTTCTACATAACTTCTCCCTGTCGTACCCGAGGCCAGTGTTTAGGGCGAACCGGACGTTTCGCCTGAGAATTCCTCACAAATTGACTCTGAAGTTTATAAATTGGCAACAGTTTCACGGATGGAGGGCGGGCTGTTTTTCAAAATGTGGCTCTCGCCTTAGCGCGGCGCACTTTCGTTTTAAATATTTGCAAGAGATTCGCGTATTGAAGGCGGGTCGTTTTCAAAATGTGGCTCTCGCCGTAGCGCCGCGCACATTCGTTTTAAGACATTGCAGGAGTTTCGCGGATTGGGGGCGAGTGGTTTTCAAAATGTGGCTCTCGCCTCAGCGCGGCGTACATTCGCTTTAAACATGTGTAAGAGTTTCGCGGATTGAGGGCGGTTCCTTTGAAACATGTGGCTCTCGCCTTGGCGCAAAGCACATTCGTCTTCAAGAGTTTCACGGATTGAGTGCGGCTCCTTTTCGAAATGCGGCTCTCGCCTTAGCGCCGCGCACATGTCTCTACACCATTCTCAAGAGTTGCACGGATTCCCATCAACAAGATCTCAAAGAAAAGGGGTTCTGGAAGGATTCAGGATTATGCGGGTGCAACAATTACATTGGTTCTCTGAGTTGAAGTCCTAGGAATAGCGTCCTGGCGTGATTTAGGATCGTCAATACGCAACAGTCAAGTTGATCCGTGGCGTTGGAATCCCGAAAACAATGTGTTCGCATGCTTCACGGTCTTCAAACGGGTGTCTTCCAACGAGGCAATTCCACCAATGGATTTGAACCGTCGTATGGGCATATGAAGATGGAGCTTAGAGGGAGGTTGACTCCAACATCGTTGATGACTCTTGGGCTTACACTGGTCCTCCTCCTCTTCCTCTTCCTCTCCCTCCTCCCCTCTCCCTCCCCCTCCTCCTCCTCCTCCTCCTCCTCCTTCTCCTCTTCCTCCTACTCCTCTCCATATCGTGATCTTCTCCCCTCCTCCCCCTATATTCGAATCCTGCACATGAACCCCTCAACTGCCTCGAACTCCTCCACCGCCTCATTTATGCAGACTTCTCCTCCTCCTCGTCCTCCTCCTCCTCCTCCCTGTCTGTGTTCGCTCTTCGTATATACCCCTTATTGTGCCACCCAGCAAGCCGATAGGGGTACCATCAAGATCAAATGCTGCGCTGGTCCGTTCACCAAGATTTCTCTGCCGTCGCCGTTGCAAAACTCCCGGCGCGAGTTGAACGGGGCGCACAGCCCGCACGACAGGGCCAACTAGCGCCCTCGCCTCGGCGCCGCACACCTTCGTTCCTGAGGTATGAGTATGAGGCACCGCTTGGGCGCGGCGCCTACCTTTCGCATGCCAAGTCGTCGTCGGGCGAGCTGGCGAAAATGTCGTTTTCGCCTTGGGGCCGAGCGAATTTCGTCTGGAAGTGGCGCCCCCGCCTCGCTGCGGAGTTCGCACTCGCCACGTGTTGTGGCCCCGCGCGCACGGGTAACTTATCGCCCTCGCCCAAGCTCCGTCAACACGTTTCACTTGGAACAGGCCTTCTCGTGTGGGCGCGGAACATGTTTCGCTCACCGAATCGCATTAGAGCGGCACCGGCAGCGGCCGACTTGCGGTCCTCGCCCAAGCGTCGCGCAATGTGTGTCCGCGTGCTTCGCCTAACGTTGCCCCGTTTCGCTTTACTCGCCAGCGCAGTGCCTCTGCCTAGTCGCCGACGTAAAAGAGTGTGTGTGTGTGTGACTCGTACCAAGAGGGTACGTGTGTGTGTGAGAGAGAAGTGTTCTGGCCACTGCACGGTTCGCTTGGGTTTGCAGGTCCTCCTTACACCACCCATCGCTGAACTTGACAGTGTGCACGTTTTGTACACTCTGCCTCCGACAAGCCTCGATCGCAATTGGCACTTCCATCTGCTGCTCGCGCCTGAGGACCCTCTGCGCCGCAGGCTAAAAACATGTGTGTGTGTGCGAAAGAGAGAATGGCAGTGCTGTTTCGGCGCGGCTCGGAAATGGTTCCGCCCTGGACAGGGTCGAACAATCTCTTCCCCAAGGTCGTCGGCAGCGGGGACGAGCGCGAGCGCCTGCCTTTCGCCAGGTGGACACCGGTTCCAACCCCAACATCAAGCTGTGGTGCTGATGGCCGTGTTGGGAGGGGGAGTGCAGGGATCGACCTAAACAATGTTGTTCGTTTTCGTGTTGTTTTCGTTTTTCTCGCTGTGTCTTCAATCCCGCCTGTGCTGCAAACCGAAATCGAAACGACAACGACCCACGAAATCGCCCAACAAAACGCCGTTGAGGTCGACCCCCGAGGGAGGGTGGGACTGGGCGGGGCCTACAGACTGGCTCTCTTTTGCTATAAAGGGGCCCAGGGGCACAAACGTAAATCCGCCGACCCTGTCGGCGTGTGTGAGGGGCTTTTCCGTTCGAGCCGTCATCTCCGTCATTCTTTGTACTCGTCGTCTCTGTCCTTCCCTTTCCCTGGGACTCCTCTTCCCCTGGGCTCCAGCCAAGCCGACCTTGAGCAACCTCGTAATTGAGTCGAAGGGAAGCCCCTTCCCTTTGATCCCTCCCCCGCCGGGAGGGGGGGGGGGTAGCGACCCCCCCCCCGGGTCAGATACGACGCCCCCCCCTGGGACTCCTCTTCCCCTGGGCTCCAGCCAAGCCGACCTTGAGCAACCTCGTAATTGAGTCGAAGGGAAGCCCCTTCCCTTTGATCCCTCCCCCGCCGGGGGGGGGGGGGTAGCGACCCCCCCCCCGGGTCAGATACGACGCCCCCCCTGGGACTCCCTCTTCCCCTGGGACCTTGAGCAACCTCGTAATTGAGTCGAAGGGAAGCCCCTTCCCTTTGATCCCTCCCCCGCCGGGAGGGGGGGGGGGTACGTACCGACCCCCCCCCCGGGTCAGATACGACGCCCCCCCCTGGGACTCCTCTTCCCCTGGGCTCCAGCCAAGCCGACCTTGAGCAACCTCGTAATTGAGTCGAAGGGAAGCCCCTTCCCTTTGATCCCTCCCCCGCCGGGAGGGGGGGGGGGTAGCGACCCCCCCCCCGGGTCAGATACGACGCCCCCCCCTGGGACTCCTCTTCCCCTGGGCTCCAGCCAAGCCGACCTTGAGCAACCTCGTAATTGAGTCGAAGGGAAGCCCCTTCCCTTTGATCCCTCCCCCGCCGGGAGGCGAGGGGGGGGTAGCGGGGGAGCGGTAGCGACCCCCCCCCAGGTCAGATACGACGCCCCCCCCCCGTACCGACCTTGAGCAACGTCGTAATTGAGTCGAAGGGAAGCCCCTTCCCTTTCCCTTCCCCGCCGGGGGAGGGAGAGGGGGTCCCGGGGGGGGTCCCGGGGGAGTCCCGGGGAAGTCCCGGGTCAGATACGACACCTCCCTCCCCCACCTTCTCGTCCTTCTCCCCGTTCCCCAAAACCATCCCACAGCCCGTGCCTCTTGCTGCGCATTGCGAACAGGGTCGGCGGCACCGGCCGTCAGGCCTTCGCAATAGACACGAGTCCCGGGCCCCCTTACATGGTTCAACATATTTTCGGGACTTTCGTCTTCCCCCCCACTGTCCAAGTTTTCCAGTATTTTCCCGGGAATCGACGTGTATTTGTGTCTGTGTTGTTTCCCCTCCTGAGGCTAGCTTGACTCCCTCCTCCTGCGTAGCGTACCGCTCTTCATCCTCGGGCTCCTTGTCACCCCCCTCCTCCCTGCCTCCTCCTCCTCCTCTGCCTCCTCTCCCTTCTCCTCCACATCATCTTGCTATCCGCGGACCATTGTGGAACCTCCAGGCTGTGCGCAGTCACGTTGCATTGACTTCAGCTTTGGTGCAACATGTAAAAAGTCCTATGTCGTAAATATATCACGGCCCCTCCCTGCAAATCTATCCCCCTCGCCGGCCCCTAATAATACCATACCATGCCCCCAGGGGGCGGGGGGGCGGGCGACCCACGATTCCTGCCCCCCCCCCCCCCTACGAACCCTTATAACTCATTCTGGACCATCGCACATTACGCTGCATCATCAGCGTTCCCAGGGACACGATCCCCGCGAATTTTGCTCGCTTCATGGTGGCTCCACGCTCGGATATCGCGAACGTCTTGCAACATTGCCCAGAATGGCCCCAAGTGGTTCCCGTGCGACCGAGAGGCCCGCAGTAAGGCCGAGTACTGTACTTCAAGAGCACCCCGAGGATACTCCAGGAGGCTCCAGCAGGCTCCACAACTGCAACAATAATGTCTGGACAATTGCCTGAGAGTGCCCAAGATCCGAGATAGCTCCAATGGATGACAGATGGCTCACCAAGAGAAGGAATGTGCAGTGGGTGGCGAGGAAGAACACAATAACGCGTACGTAGGCTAATGACGATGACGAGGATGAGGACGACGGACCCCTGAACGAATGGTACGTGGGGCCTTCAGATAACCTATTTCAGGCGTGCACACATGGAACTGCCCAGAAACTTCTAGAAACCCGTCCACCCCCGCCAAGATTTGCTTGGCCTCCCCTCGAGTTCCCTGGCAACGGTCTAACCCCCCAAGAGACCCCTCCCTCCTCCTCCCTCATCCCTCCTCCCTCCTCCTCACCCCTCCTCCCTTCTCCTCATCCTTCTCCTTCTCCTCCTTCCTCCTCCTCCTCCTCCTCCTTCTCCTCTTCCTGAAGATTTGGCCTGCTCTTGGCAGAGCAGGTCCTACACCTCCCTCCTCCTCACCCCTCCTCTCTTCTCCCTCCCCCCCTCCCCTCCGTGGCCATTTCGGCTCAAGCCGTCGTCCCGGGTCAGGGGTCACTTCCAGCGCACAAGGTGCTGAGTCTGGCCGCCTCTGCCGGGACAGCTGCCATGCGCGCCGCCCCCGCCGGGCGCCTTCTGTTAAGTCGGGCCCGTCCCCCTACAGGGGGATTTTCGACAAAACATAAAAAATACCCCAAAATAATCAAGAAATAGTCCAACCATGGTCTGGGGACTATGTTTTGTGTGTGTTTTTTTTACTTTTTTGAAATATTTTCTGGGGTATGTTTTGATTTTTCCTCGAGAAGCCCACTGTAGGGGGACACGCCCGACAGAAGCCTCCTGGCAGGCGCAGGCGGCCGCGCGCGACGAGCCGCCTCGGCGCCGCTGCTGCCGGCCGAGGCCGGCACTGCGTGCCCTCCCGCGCGGGAGGCTCGGCTATGCGCGGCCCGCGCCGGCGGTCGCCCCACACAGGCAAGACGTCGCTGCGCTGGTCCGCGCTCGCGGCCCTCCTCGCCCTCTTCTCGGGTCGGGCGAAAGGGGGGGATAGCAAAAGGGGGGTTTGAGAATCAGCTCACGTAGCTGATTTTCCCGGCGCCTCCCAGCGCCGGAGGCGCCCATGTATCGAGGAATGGGCCCCTCGGTGAGGCCGAAACCAGCTGCATGCAGCAGATTTCGTAACCCCTCCTTTCCCAATCCCCCCCTTTCGCCCGGCCCGATCTTCGTGGACTCCCCTGGTGCCGTACAGGGCAGTTTTTTAATACATCGGATGTTTAGACACATGGGATGTTTAGTACATGATCAACGCATGAACAAATGCATGCATGAACTCATCGTTGTTCGAAATACTACATCCCTGCATTGTTAATACATGATCCGCACGCGGAGCATGTATTAAAAACAGCACTGTACATGCCCGGTCCCAGCCGCAGGGAATGGCTGGCAGTGCCGACGTTGGCGCCTACGAGGCGGTGCTGAGGGCGGCGGCCCCGACTTTCGTGGCGGGGTGCATAGACCTTTCCCGGGCTGCAAGCGCCGTTCCAACAAGGTATTCGACGTCGCCGTCTTCGACGCTGTGGCCCAAGCCCCAGCCGTGCCCGATCGGAGGCATCCTGCTGGAGGAGCACGGCGTCGGGGAGGCTCTGGACGCCCACGCGGGTGACCCCGTCCCACTTGACGCCCATCGTTGCGTGCTACCTCGAGACCACGCTGCTGGTCCTGTACGTGCAGATGGGCTTGTTCCTCTCGCTGTCCCCAGGCCGGGCGGGCCTCCGGCCTGTGCGCCGCCCTCGCTCCCGAGGCGGCGCGTGCCGCCGCCGCCAGCTGCGTCCCCGCGCTCGCCGACGCGCGGCGCCGCCGATGCTGCTGCTGGCGAGGCGGACGATGAGTTTGCCAGGCTGGCGCATGCCGCCGCTGCCGCCGCGCCCATGACCATGGCCGAGAGCCAGAGCGCTGCCGCAGCTGGCGCCATGTCCGGAGGAAGTGCTGCCGCAGCTGAGCCTGGCGCTGGCCGCGGCGCGGGGGTGGGCAAGCCCCGCCCCCCCCGGCGTCCCCTGCCAAGGCCCAGGGGAGGTGGCGAGCCTGCCTACGGTTACCAGCCTGGAACGTATCCCTATCCCTATGCTGGGCACCTCCTCATCACGATGCCAATCTTAGGGATTCCCTTATTTTTTGAGGGCGAATCCCTAAGATTGTCATCGCCTTTTGGCGTGTCAATCTTGGAGATAGGGATACGTTCCGGACGTCGCTGGAGATGGCGACCGAGGCCACAGCCGACGCTCTGGAGCTCCAGGTGGCCGTCGTCGCGCCAGCCCGGATCTCTCCTGGCGCTGGCGCTGCTCTGTAGCTTGTGGCCGCCTCTGCGCAGCTCCCTGTGGCCGTCGCAAAACCTGTTCCCGTCGATCCCAACACTCTGGACCGTCAGAAGCGTGATGTCGGATGCCGTGGTTGCGTGCTAGAGCTCCCCTCCAGCCAGCCGCATTTTCGCCAATCTGTAGTGGATCTGGCAATGAGCTTGCAGTGGAATATATGAAGGTACGCCGCGTCCTGGTAGCTACGCCTAACATCACTCGCCGCGAGCCATTCGACGGCAGAGTGAGCGAAGAGATTTTCACGATGCCGTGCGTAGGTAGGAGCGTCAAGGACCTCATCCTGCACCTCCTCCTCCATCTCGGCCCCCCTCGATTGATGTGGACGCCGAGTTTGCTGCACGCAGTGTAGCTGAGAGAATTGCAGCTGGCACCGGTCTGCAATGGTAGCACTTCGCCCTTTCTCCCCAGTCCAGCTCGCAGGGAATCGCCGGTTTTGCCTCCAGCGCCGTCGTTCGTCCATGTCACGAGGGTGCCAAGCTTTCTCTCCTCCCGCGCTCAGCTGCGATGCTCTGGCTGCTATGCGTACCATGCGCGATTCCCTGCTCACATTTAATCTGGATATTTCATATGCATTATATGTTACAACGAATTAGCGTCCGCGACGGTCTCTCCCATCTCGTGCTGTCTGCTGACAGGCTCACCGCCCAATCAGCGCCGAGATCCCAAAAAAACCCTCCCAAACTCCCCTTCCCTTCCCCCTCCCCCCCCTCCGCCTCCTGCGCCTCGCTCCCTCCTCCCGCGCCCCTCACCTCTCTCGGGTCGGGCGAAAGGGGGGGATAGTAAAGGGGGGGGGGGGTGAGAATCAGCTCACGTAGCTGATGTTCCCGGCGCCTCCCGGCGCCCACGTATCGAGGATCGGGCCCCTCGGTGAGGCCGAAACCGGCTGCATGCCGCAAATTTCGCATCCCCCCCCTTTCCCAATCCCTCCCTTTCGCCCGGCCCGAGTCTCCCTCCTCGACGCTGGCGACGCCGCCGAGCTCTCCGACGACGGGAGAGGGGGGAGGAGGAGGAGGAGGAGGAGGAGGAGGAGGA